>OZ026618.1:45331967-45931967 GCA_964020975.1 Hermodice carunculata | reverse complement strand
GAATGTGCATCAATTATGCAACAATTGCCTGCGTGACAATCATCAAACTTCTGTGTGCAGAAGCAAGAGCCGATGCTTTGTTTGTGAAGGCAAGCATACAAGTTTTTTGCATACCGACCAAGCGTCTGCGAACTTCGCTACCGACGCTAGTAATTGCCTGATGCCCATAGTCAGAGTACAGGTAAATGGAAACGTATGGGTTAATGCTGCTTTAGACACTTTCTCGTCGTCTTCATTTTGTACAGAAAAGCTTGCCAATCTGTTGCATTTGAAAGGAGCAAACCAGCATTACATGTTAAAGACGATGAGTGGTACAACTCCCATTGTTTCAAAACAGGTGTCTTTGAAGGTCACATCAGGTCATGAGTCCATGGTTTTGTCCGGGGTGAAAGTCATCCCCCATATTCCTGCCTCAACAGGTACAATAGACCTCAATGAGTATTCTCATTTACAAGGAATTGATTTGTCCGCTGGGTTAAATTGTCAAGAAATTGACATTTTGATAGGACAGGACTTTTCAGACGCTTTAATCCCACTGGAAGTCCGTAGTGGCTTGCCTGGCCAACCCTATGCCATAAAATACAAGTTTGGATGGACTGTCAGCGGTAAGAGTCCCAAAACTGACGTCAGCAATGTAGTCATTTGCAATTTTGTGTCCGCTTGTCCTCTTGAAACAGAACCAAACAATGCAGCTCCAATTGCTGACATAAACAAATTGTGGGAATTGGAAAATAGGGCTTTTGATCGACCTGGTCTGTCTGTACTTGATAAGAAAGTTATTGACTTGTGGGATGATAGCTGTAAAGAGGTTGATGGTCACTATGAGCTTCCCATTCCTTGGAAGTGCCCTGAGGAAGATCTCCCTAGCAACATCTCCCTTGCTCAGAAACACTTTGATAGTCCTGTTAAGCGTCCAGAACGGGAAAATTTATTTTCCAGGTATGACACCGAGAAAACTAAGTTGCTGGATTCCAAATACGCCGAAATTGTTCCCGATGAAGCAACGCGGGACGCAAAACGCGTATCTTATCTTCCCCAGCATTGTGTTAAAAACCCAAACAAACCAGACAAACTGCGTGTTTTTGATTGTGCTGCCTCGTATGGTGGTCGTTCATTCAATGAGCGTTGTCTTCAAGGCCCAGATCTTGTCAACAAGTTATTGTTTGTACTTACATTACTCACTCTGCGGCAGTTTGCTGATCTTCCAACAGGTGGCTGCTCAGCTTCAGACGCTTTCAAGTGTCGCTGGAAATATGTTCAGCACTTGGCAAATATGTTCTGGAGCCGCTGGATAAAAGAGTACATTCCTAGTCTAAATGTCAGGTCTAAGTGGAGGGTTGAGTCGTGTAACATTAAAGTCGGAGAGTTGGTCTTGGTTCACGATTCTGGACTACCTCGTAATCTTTGGCCACTTGCTATTGTACAGCAGGTTTTCAAAGGCGATGACGGTAAAGTTCGCTCCGTCTTAGTGAAGACACGTGTAACACAGTTACATCGCCCGATAACCCAGCTTGTACGTCTAGAAGCCGATGTGTAAATCTTTATTGAATGATGCAACTTGGTGTATTATAGCATACAATCTGTTTTCAGAATTTTCATACAGGTATCATGCTCATTTTGCCAGGTTAAAATATACCAAATGTCGTACAGAGTTAATATAAGTAAATCTTGAGAGGGTCTCAAGTGCTTATCTTTTGTAATTCGATCAATACTGTTAAATAAGTAAATCTTGGGAGGGTCTCAAGTGCTTATTTTTCTTGGAATTACATAACAACAGAAAAAAAAAGTAAATCTTGAGAGGGTCTCAGGTGCTTGTATTCGCGTGCTATTTGAAGGTAAAACTGGTTATATGGCAGGTAATGAGTCAAACACAAACTTTAATAAAGCAAGGATAAACAATTTCATATTTAAACTGGCAGAGGTGGCCTCTTGATGGTGATAAGGCATCTTCATGGGCCTGTTGTTGTTGTTGTTGTTGCCAGTTTGCTCATCAGTGCTCAATAGCATACATCTTTCATACATACATTCAGGATATCAATAGATATCCAGAGTGGGGGGAGTGTCAAATACAGCTGAGTCGTATTTGATTTTTGTTGTTGTTGTCCTCGTTGTGTGACGCAGGTTTCACCCCTGTCTGCTGCCTTTCCCCTTTTTTGTCTCGTTGTGGGTTTACTCTGTACTTGTCCGACCTTGTTGACTGTGACCCAGCTGTTTCCCGCGCGTTCCGGCGCATATATAAAGGCGAAGAATCTTGTTGCGGCCCCCTGCTTGTCACCCGGCGTCGCTGTTCACTGGGAGTGGAAGAGTTCTGGTTACGTTACCCGCTTGCGGGCGCCTTGGGACTATGTTCCCCATATATTGTACATAATTAACGGACACATGGGAGCTAATAGTAAGTGCTTGTCTATTTCCCGTCGATTTACTTCCAATTTTTCACGAGTATTCAACTCGTTACTTTTGCCCACGTGAAATTTGATGGAGTTATATCTCGGTTTTTTATTCATGTGGTTCTTTTTTGTAGCTGCACTTGTTACAGGCACGTAGGGTGCGTGCATTTGGCCAATGCACAGTTCACTTCTGTAACTAATATGGGGTGGTTGTAACGCAGACACTGCAATAGTGTTCCTGTAAGTATATTAAGAAGTTTAACTTGATATTAAAATGTAAATGTACATACTTAAATGAACTCCTAACTAAATGTACGCATCGTTCAAAAAAGGCAACTCGTGAAAACGCGTTTTACTGGGTCATGCTTTTTGCCGTTAAAGTGCGCTTACATGTACGAGTTTATGAAATATATTGAGGTTTTTCAAACTTCATGTTTTGTTTGGTAAAACTTTGGTGAAATACATGTGCGCGTTGTATGTTTATAGTAAGACTTGCCAGGTCGCGTATATGTCACGCTGTGCCAAGTAAGATGCACGCGTATATGCCACGCTGTGTCAAGTAAAAGCATTATTGTTATTTTATGTGATGGTTTCAAACTAGAATTGGAGGGTTTTCTTTTGTAATATACGGTTGTGCCGTTCATTTGCACATAAGAATAAATATTGTTGGTTTTGGTACTTGTGCACGACGTGTTGAAGGTGGCAAAATGCCGGGTAGGTATTCCGTAATATCGTAAGCATAAGTTATTTGCTTTTCACGTCGTAGTTAAAAATGATTGATTGAGTATTTGTTATCATAAAGTACTTTGAAGTTTGACGGTAATTGGATCAACTTTGTGTGGTTTACAATTTTTGTTCACGGTAATATGTGACAATAGGGCCGCGCTTAATGTATACAATTAGGACTTTTCGATTAAATGTAATCATATGAATTTATGTGTGATAAATGAATGTGCTTTGTATATGTGATATACTATGTTAAAGGTTCGATTTTGATATGGAGATACTTAATGTTATGAATGTAATTGCAGTTAATGCGATGAGCGATGAGCGATGTACGCTGAGCGGTAAATGGATAGACCTGGTGAGGTGTAAACGACCAGCGTCATGTGAAGTGTACAAAAATCAACGTTATTAAAGGCAGCAGTTCTGTGTGTGCACTCGTAGTTGTTCCGAGTCATCAATTAGTCCCGTGTAGTTCACAATGTTTATATGGTAAATGAGTTATGACAATCTCTACAAAACATTTCAAGAGCTCTGACACCAAATTAATCAATTAACAACTGCATTACATCTAAGGTATCCAAAAAGTCGTTAACTTTAGCTTTCACATAGTGCGACACGTAGGCACAAACAATAATATGAACAGTGGTATGTGCTTGACCTTGAAGAGCAACATCTGTAACCTGATCATTGGTAACTGATATATCATAAGTACTCAAATGCTCAGGCAGCTGACGCAAGACAGAAATGCTGCCGTACGGGCCGCCTTCGTAATCCGCTTCTGCCATACTAAAGCATGATGTAAATGAAGTCTTTGTATTCAAATTGGCTACATTATCCAAGTTGATGGGGTATTTTGCGTGTTGTCAAGGTCAAAAATGAAGGCAAAATGACCAGCAAGAGTATCAAAGGTAACTACACTTCGCTTGAAGAGGAGACCCTTGTTGAACTGCTGGAGCTGAAAAAATCTGCATCATTTCTCAAGAAAGTACCACTACTAGAAGAACTCTAGTGATAT
This sequence comes from Hermodice carunculata, assembly GCA_964020975.1. Classification (NCBI taxonomy): domain Eukaryota; kingdom Metazoa; phylum Annelida; class Polychaeta; order Eunicida; family Amphinomidae; genus Hermodice; species Hermodice carunculata. The sequence continues at coordinate 45,927,839 of OZ026618.1, read as the reverse complement.
TAGAAGTAGCAGCACTGGAGGGACAGAAAATTCCTTATTCTACATATGCTGTAGTCTGTCCTGCACAAACTCCAGGATGTCAAGGATCACATTTTTGGAAAGCAGAAACGATACATAAATCTATCATCATCGTCGTCGTCATCATCATCATCGTCGTCGTCGTCGTCGTCATCATCATCATCATCATCATCATCATCATCATCACCATCACCATCACCATCATCACCATCACCATCACCATCACCATCACCATCACCATCACCATCATCATCATCATCATCATCATCATCATCATCATCATCATCATCATTTCATCATCGTCATCATGTCTCTCAAGTGGGTTACTTAGATCTTGAATTACTGCAATCCTCCATGAAACTTGTTCACTGAGTTTGATGATATCAAGGTATTCCATCAGAAATGCAGCCATACTGCTGTTGCCCCACCTGCCTCAGATTTATGGTGCACAATTACATGTACAAACCACATTTTGCCTACACATGACAAAAGAGTGAAGAACATAGGTTTTATTTGATGTAAAACAAAAGATACAATTCTCAACATAGCGATAACACAGCCCCCTTGGCTCTGTCAGAGTTAATTACATGTTAACCAAAGGATGACACAACAGGGAATTAACATGGACGTACAACTGGCCATCCTCCTCTCACTGTTGGGCCAGTTTGCCGCATTCAGCAGAGTGTTTTTGTCTGAGCTGGGCACCCGAACCATTCAACATAAACTCTAGTTGACTCCAAGTGTGCTCACGTGCAAGAGCACCAATATAGATATCACAATGACTGAATGCAGGTGCGGCTGCTTACTTGGCCCTGGCAAGACCGCTGTAAGAAGAATCAAAGTTTTTGTTATACTGTTGTTACAAAGCAATACATTTAGTTTGGTATTCCTGGGGTACACATTTCTCCTTTGAGTTGGCCTTTGATAATCTACCCTTAAGAAAGACACATCATCAGACAAATCTAGGCTCCCATCCAAGTGGGACTCTTCCATAAAGCTACCTAAAAAATTCAGGCAAATCTCTCAGTATCTGAAACACGACGTTTCCTTCATTATTGTGTCAAAACGAGTGGTGAGTTTACGAACTCCCGACCGTAACGCATATTTTGACATTTAACACTTTCAAAACACGTATTTTGTTTATTACCACTGGAGCATAGGGCAGTAAAGACACTCAAGATGTCGTTCACTTGGTCCATGGTGTCGTCTGTCAAGTGCTTTGAAAAAACTTATGTAATCTCATCCTCTTTGTCACCATATGACTTGCGGTGGAATTTTGTTGTCCACTTCTCGCAATGGTTTTACGTTGGTAGTGCCGTGCTGAATCACACATATATTTGGAATAATACGTCTTCTAACTTGTCTTCAGCTTATTCAGGTGGGCAAATAATTAATCTCTAATTCAGGATACATGACAATCAGAAATAATAAGAGTATGCAGGTTATGCAGATTAAAAAAAATGGCGTCCGCAGACCAGTTTAAGTTTATTACCAGACAGGACCCATCGTTTCAATTTAGCTAGCCCATAAAAAGCATTGTACAGAATAGTCTGTATTTGGTTGTAGGCAAGCTACACATTGAGCAGAGAAAATTATGAAGAAAATGATTTACTGATCAGAGTTGTCAACAAATTGTAGCTTAAATCTAAGTAAACTGAACCGTTGAACTTGCTGTATTTTGCACGGATCCAGAGTTTAAGAGGACTGTGGGTAAATGTAAGTGCTTTCATGTTTACCAATGCAATTTCACCAATAAAGCATACAGTGCGTGTGCATTGCATAGCAACGCCTATACATGAACGCAAATTACTGCCGGAGAAACTGCCGCACAAATATTCATCATCATTTTACATCTTACAGTTGTTATCCCCATCACATATTTCTAAAAGATGGCGATAATTTGCTTCGAATTTACCGCGGAAATGATGGACACAAACGAAGCCCACACAGCTATGCTCCTCATGGCAACTAGGGCAGCCCCATTTATCTTCACAGATCATGCGTACTGGTATGCAATAAGAATTAGGACACTTGTACATTTTCGAACATGCAATTTTGGTACATGTCTCTAAGTGTTCTCCATTTCCACAGTTGCGTAAAGTACCCTTGCTGTGGAGGTCTAATATACAGACAAAAGTTCTTTCATAGCAAAGTGATATATATTCTTCAGGACATGGTAGCCAGTTTGGATTATCACACATTAATGGATTTTCACCATTCTGAAATCACCTGATGCACGTGAATGATTTTGTTTTACGATGTGCTGTAATAATATGTGAATTTCAAGATTCATTTCCTCACTTAAATAGGTTTTAGGGCACATATCTAGGCTTTCATCTGAGCTGTCCTTGCAATCCGAATTCTGATTGCATAGTTTCGATGTAGGAATACATCCACCACAAATGCTTTGGTAATACAGTGATTTACATTTGCAGCTTTGTGGCAGGGAGCTCATGAAACACCCTTTATCTGTCGCACGGATACCATATTCAAGCCAGCATACAATTGCACAGTGTGCCTCATTACTTGACCCATCGGCCGTGTCATGACGATCCTACACGCCATTACAGACGAGGTGACCCAGATGCAACTGCCATCATCACATTCAGACATATTATGAAGTATGCTTAGTCTCACAGAGAACACCTTTTACAACTTCAGCATATTTCAATACCAGTTTTATCGGAAATTGATAACGATGTTACAACTCTTCATATTTCCATAGCTGCATGTCACAAGAGAAAAAGAATCCGGCTGGAAAATATTTCAGGTATAATACTTGCATTCGTGATATATCCATTTTTCCCATAAAAACTTCAACAGGGTATGGAATATTTAACAAGCTACAATAAAATGAATGATGAAGTAAGTTTGCAGCCCGTGTATCTAATTTAGACATAACTCTACCAATTTCTTCATCAGTAAATTTTGTGTCAACATTAATGTTGTCAAGTAGAAGCAGTCCTGATAAGTGCAACATTTTAAATTCATCACACTGGGGCCGATCTGCCATCGAGCGTACACTTTAAGCGCGCCACCTGGTGGCAACTTTGCCAGCGTCAACAATCGCCTTTGCAGCCCGCCTTCAAAGTAGGAGAAAACAAGAGGGTGCTTCTGCTGGTAATATATGCACTATGGCTTATAAAACATATAAGAATCGTTTATATAACGATTTGTCTGATAATTAAAAACATTTTTATTGTCATTAGCACGTTCATTTCAATGGCAAATCGATTCCAATCGTAAGACCACATTATCGCACCTGCTTGACCCTATGAAGGCCCAGTTTGAGGCTGTTTTGTCGCTGATTTAAATCGTAACTCAAAAGTCGAAAACGGTCAGGATTTCATGCATATCATTAACATTAAAAACAGACAACATTGTAATGTATATAATGAGAAATGAATAAATGAGTACTGGCAGTTTGCAGTTGAGGCCAGTTGCACAGAATTTTGGGCGATAATAGAATGGTTTCATGGGGATTAGGCCGTATGAGTACCTACACAGTAAAAGTACAAAGAAACTCGCAAAAATACATTATTCATCTGATTTTATCTTGTTCATTGTGAACAAAAGGGTTGAAATATATCGAAAATACAGAAATTTAATACTGTGAAGCCCATTTTGTGCACTTTATTAGCTGTTATCTGTGATTTAACCCACCCCTCTCAATTTTCAGGAAAGGAGATTTTTGCAGCACGGTGTCACAGATGGCCACAAGAGTGGCACCACTGATGACTAAAAGGTAGGTTTGCCAAGGCAAGTAATATAATGTTTTTGATAGATCACACAAAAAAGGTAAGATTATATATAAAGATTGAAAAGAGAATTCTGTTTAGAACATAGCTTAATTGGAGGAATTATAATCCCTCCAGGAGCAAGACCATAGCTATTTTAGTTGAATCAAACCATTGATTAATGTACGGTGCTCTTGTCACGGTGCCGTGGCTACAGAAGGCTGTTCTAAAATTACAGTACCGTGACCGCAGCTCGGCAGTCTGGCGTCACGGTACAGTTGTTGTAGATCGGGATGCTAACCCTTCCAATTGTATATAGTCAGGTTTACACTCAATATGCAACAACTCATACACAATTACTTCTTGTGTTTTTAACTTGCATTCTTTTATGCTATCTCACTGTCTCAGTTCTGCCTCGAACAGTCTGATTCATTATAAGTAGGCCCATTGATCTCCCGGCAAAGGTTGCAGCCTACTGATAAAATCTTGCTCATTGTGAACAAAAGGGTTGGGATATATCTAAAATGCAGAAATTTAATACTGTCAAGCCCATTGTGTGTACTTTGTTTGCTGTTGTTTTGTGATTTAACCCTCCCCTGTCAGTTTCAGGCCAGGGATTGCAGTACGGTGTCACAGATGGCCACAAGAGTGGCACCACTCATGACTAAACAGATAAGTTGGTCAAGGCAAGTCATATAATGTTTTTGTTAGCAGTAAGAGCAGTTGACTGATTATTTTCATCGACTGAAAATGTCTCTGCTGGCGCCTAAAAAGGTTCAAAATGCAGGAAATGAATGTGCAAATTTCAAATTTTTCATGGGGGGTCATGCCCCCAGACCCCCCAAGCTATGCTTCATGCCTTCGCTGCTCAGCTTCCCACTGTTTAGTACATGTATGCAGGAGGGATATCTCCCACTTTTAACATAGTTCTAGCTTGAAGGCTTTGATGTATTTTATTCTGTGGGGCCATGAAATTCCACTTAAAAGAGAAACTGGGTGTCAGAAGATGAGGATTAAGGACCATGAGAAGAAATAGGCGCACATTTAAAGTATCTGATGAAGATGGCAGTGATTCAGTGCTACATATGGAACCATGACCCCCCCCCCCCCCCCCCATCTTTCCTGGTTAAATAACTGCAGTGCAAATGTGATTCCATTTAAACGGGACTGGAAATATCTCACAATGCCTGCTTATCTGACCAGTACCATGACTCTAGCAATGCATCTGCAGTCATGATACCATTGAAAATAGCAGGTTACGCTATGAACATGGTACCGTGACTTTAGTCATTTCATTCATTAATACGACCTTTATGACTTTGTATGTATCCAAGTATTGATTGTACGACTGATGAGTCATTATTGACTCCTATTTGTTAGTAAAATTATTATTATTATTATGATAAATTATTTTTATTATTTGATGCTGAATGATACAACTATGACAGTCCAATAAAAGTAAAAAAGAAATCTACATTTATGTATGGTAACATTTTTCCATCTAGGAGTAAAGTTTGACATCTTAGTCCTGATCTACCTCAAGCATATTAAGAACTACAAAATCAGCTCAAAATGCAGGCTATAACTGGTGTTAAAAAGGGTAAATTTATTGCAATGTTTCTGTACATTTCATTTCTGAGGTGCAAAAATGAATTTGAGTTACAGATTAATGTTGAGATGTACTTGGGTTTTGTTCACCACAATTGATTACATGTATTTTCTTCCATCATAGCTTATGATCATGATCATGAACTTATTTGTGTTCTTGCAAATGCCATGTCACATTTCTTAAGAAAAAAGAATACAATGGAAGATTTTCTTGGATTGTTTTTTGTACTTGCACATTATTGCCTTCATTGAAACATGTTAGTGGCAATCTTTTTCACTAACACTTCAGCAGTTTTGTGATTTTACAGACAGGTGCAGTCAAAAGGACAGAAACAGATGTCTCAAGCCCCAATTGATGCTGTCTCCATTGTGCAAGACCAGGATTGTACCTGTACAATAAAAGCCATTATTTAAACCAGAGTTTGACTTATGTCAGTGTCATGTTGAGTACCCCCTGTGCATGTGGTGGTGCAATTTTGAGTATTAGCTGCTGTGCTTCGGGCATTATGTCAAAATTTGTAAAACAAATTTAATGAACTTTAAATTTATAGAATGATGTAATTAACAGACATGTAAGAAATGGTTATCTTTGTACATTAGATGCACACTTCTTCAGTTTTGACAACACTAATGTTGAGCAGAAGCAGTTGAAAGCTTAGTTGTGAACAATCACATTTTCACTCAATTCTACATCTAGGGTTGTTCTTTGTGAGTGTGAAATGGTGTCTGAGCTACATTCTATTTTTGTCCACTGCTTGTGTATGGTTATGTGAGGTGGACCTGACACACAAATGTGTCAAAAATGTCTTTGTCACAAAATCAGAAACACATTTCTGGATGTGGATTTGTCATGTCATATTTCAACTTTGTACACACTGAATAAAATTGATTTGCTCTTCTGATCAAATCGATTTAATCAGAGGAAAAAATATACTCTTATTGGATCACATGAACAAATATATTTGTTCAGATCATTACATTGATTTGGTCAGGAGAATAGATAGATGGTATTTTATCATCTGGTTAAATCGAATTGTTCTTCTGATCAAATTGATTTGATCATCTCAACAAATACACCCCCAACTTAATTAAATTGACGCTCCCTGTCTGATTTGTTCCGCGGATCAAATATTTATACTTCGAAACAAATCACTTCCGCCAGTATTTGATCCCTGCAACAAATAGTACACAGACTACCGGAAGTGACGAGCGGCATACAACAGGGAGTAATTATTACCTGGTAGTGGAGAAATGTATATTTATTCAGCAGATCAAATAGATTTGATCAGGGGAACAAATATATTTGTTCAGGCGAATTAATCGGGATATACCTTATTCCATTTGATCAGAATAACAAATCGATTTAGTCATCTGAACAAATGCATTTGTTCGTGTGATCAAATTCATTTTATTTGTTCCTCTGAACAAATCTATTTGATCTTTTGATTAAATCAGTTTGTTCTTCTCATCAAATCAATATAATCAGAAGAACAAATATACTGTATTTGATCAGATGAACAAATACATTGTTCATCTGATCAAATCAATTTGATCATGTGATTAAATGTTTAGTCTTCTGATTAAATATTTATTCACCTGATGAAATATTTGTTCATAAGAATAAATTGATTTGTTCTGATGATAAAATATTTAATCATCTGATCAAATATAGAATAAAACAAGAAACGGCGTTCCATAATATATATATAACATTTTTCTACAAATATAAAATTGATTTCTGTTGATAAACTAATATATTATGTATCACTTTGTACATATCATATATGTAGGCTGTCTGGTAGATCACAATCCAGTTTGTTTTGTGGTACATAAATTTGTACATCAATGTGTACAGTGCACTTTCCACACGTGTGTAATGCAGGTAAGTGCCAAAATTTCATGGAAATATTACAATTATTAAAATAGGTTGTTAATGGAAAAGCTCCTTGGTGCTTATGTTCATTATGGTATGAAATAAACAGCCTTTGGATAAAGTTTAACTTGAGACTACACATGGACAACAACCATAAATACATGTGATATTTCAAACTTAACATACTTGTTTAAAGTGCACATGGTTCTTGTTTTGTGTGGGTGTGTGTGTGTGTGTGAAATGGTGATTGAGCCAGATTATTAATGTTCACTACATGTACTTGTTTATGGTTATCTGTGCTGCACCTGACACGCAAATCTGTCAAAAGTGTATTTGTAACCAATTCAGACACACAATTCTGAATGTGGATTAGTGACGTGCATATTTCAACTTTGTACATATATAAACATGTGACAGCTTTCTGCATATATAAAATTAGTTTCTGTTGATAATCTAATTTATTATGCTAGTGTACCACTTTGTACATATCACCTGTGTAGGCTCTCTGGTAAATCATAATCAAGTTTGCTTTATGGTACATAAATTTGTATATCAATGTGTACACTGCACTTTCTACACGTGTGAAATGCAGGTAAGTGCCAAAATTTCCTGGAAATATTACAATTATAATACGTTGTTCATGGAAAAGCTCCTAGGTGCTTTTGTTCATTATTGTATACAAAAATAGCCTTTGAATAGCTTAATTTGGGACTACACATGGACAACAACCATAAATAAATGTGATATTTAAAAGTTAACATACTTGTTAAAATACATGACAATGTCAAGAGTCAGTGTAAATGACTTGTATCTGTATGTATTCAACAGGCCAAATTTGAGGTTGTATATAAATGAAAAGTTCTCCAACATGTCAACCGAATACACTTAAATTGATATGGTAATGACGAAATTGTTGGCATTGTGAAATTTAGATTAATATTTTAAGGTTGTATATTCATGTAAAAGGTCTCCAACATTTTAACTGAATCCACTCAAATTGTTATGATAAGCGAGAAATTGTTGGTATTGAAATTTAGATTATTAATCTATTATTCCCAATTAACAATAATTACCTTGTACTTGTGTTTTACGTACCTCCCGTGTCTAGGTCCACTTAAAATTACTTTATTAGGCATTTGTAGGTACTTCTTTGCTGCATCACTCGTATGTCTCATTTTTCGATCCATAGTCAGCAGACTAAGTTTTTTTCATTGTTTGCGAGGCATCTGACATGACAATCTGTAATTTATATCTCACTAGTTTCTTTATGATTATGCTTAGGACTGAATAACTGTAAAGTAGGATGAGATATTCATATTTAGCTTTTAATATAGAAAATTTACGTTAAATACAAGAGAATTCCCCATATGCCCACTTTGTATCCTTCCTAATCACCAAACAGGTACACAAATTCTGTATACTTGTTTTGCAATCAGGCTCATGAATATTTATGATCACCATCAGGGGCATACATAATTAAGCCTCGTTTTGGTATCTGCGTGAAAAAAAAATTATATCCCATCCTAGTATTCTACATGTTGTTAAATGGTTGATGTTATTTAATAAATTGTTATGTTTTTCACATGTTTTTCAGTAGTTTTTATTTCACATTTATAGTCCTATTACAGGATCAAATCATCACTACCTGTCTGTTCAGGGGATACAAGAAAATATCCAGGTGAGAAGATTTCAGCTGTTGGCTTTATGGGAAACAAATCTTTTCACGTGGATATTTTCTTGTATCCCGTGAACAGACAGGTAGTAACTAATAATGCTACTGTGTGTGCTGCGCAAGTACTAAAAGTAATGGAACAATACAGAAGCAGCAATATGAAACATAAAAAATTACAATGCCATTCCTCTCTAAAAAATTTCTTATGTTTTTTATTATTATTTTTTTTTTTTTTTTTTTTTTTAGTTACTGGAAAGAAAAGTTTTGATCATTTGATCAAGAGTCAGATTTTGATTGTCTGGCCTCATTATTGGTCCCACACACTTCTCCCCTCTATCCTACTCATAGACTCACACATTTTGTTTGCCAGGATTCAGGGGAAAAATGTTTGACCTTGCAACACAAACGGAGGCTTGCAAGTTGCAACACCAACAGAAAACACGGCATGAACAAAATTGAATGAAAACGTTTTTGTTTTAATTTAATTTCCTTTTATATAAAGAAGATACAATGAAATAAGGCTAAAAACAACTGGAGGGTAAAAAAAAGGCTTGGGATCATGTAATCAGGTTACAAAATTTGTTTGTCCACTGTGCAAACAAGTCCATTGAACTAGGCCCATTTAACAAACCTTTTGACAACCGTAGTGGCGTTTTTTTCGCACTCCCCAAATATGGCCAAAGCCCACGGCACCAGCGTATTCTCCTCCCCTAAGGATGCCAAATATTCTCTTCTTGCCTCTGACAGGGCCACACTAATCAAATTTTGGGCATACGCCTCATCCCACTCCCAAAAATCACCATCGGCAACTCGTCCGAAACTCATTGTCGCTTTTTCGAAACAGAGCGCTATTACAGTGACCTCTGGTGACAGAAGCTGAAATAATGTTAGTTATGCTGCATTTCTATCTCCGGCACAAGCGATCAAAGTAGTCGGTGGATGGCGCTGCGGCCCCAGTGTGCATTATCTGCTAATTTTACTAAAAAACTCTCTGTGTGTTTTGAAATGAGTGTAACATTTCCATGCGCATTTGCATATATGAAATTTTCTGTTGGGAAGGTAAAGTTTTCCTCAGTCAGAAATAAAAGAATGCACCTAGAACCAATGGGGGACGAAAATACGAGAGGGAAAGGTTCAAGAAGTGTGTTCTTGTAGGTCTGATGGAAAGAGTGTTTGTTACCTTCCCAAACAAACAAGGTGTGTTTTCTGGAAATGTAACAATTCATCCTTACCCATTGTCTGTTGCCGTGCATATTGACTACATATAATGCTCCACATTGCATGCTCGTTTCCATGTGCATGCTTGTTTCCATGCCTTCAATAGATGACCTTATTTCCTCCGCAAAACAAGCATCTTTGATGTGTGATTTACTCCTATTAATACTAATGACCAGCAACTATTTTCTTGTGTTTTTAGAAGGTAGTAACATTTCAGAATTTGTAATGGGATCACCAGTAATCCGTTGGAGTTTTTCTTTCTGTTGAAAAGAAAAATGCATCGCAAAGCAAATCAAATTTGGAGTTTATGTCTTTAATAAAAAAACACCCCCCCCCCCAAGAAAAAAAAATAGAAAAAAAAATACTACGCAGTATACAATGTATGAGGTGTTCTGAGTAACATTTGCATTTAGGTCCATCATCTTAGTATAAGGGCATAAAGAATATAAGGATTTACTATGTGTATGTGTATTGTGTTCAGCCTAGGAGGTCATTATCTAGTCCATGTCAAGATGTCCATTGTCTGCTGAATGTCCCATGTCGAGCATCGTTTAGAATGGTCAAGTTTTTAGAAAGCATATATGAGTTAAAACTCGCTCTGACTGGCCATGTACTCCATCTGCGTTTTTATCAAGCTTGTTTTCTTTTGCGAACGAATGCACAACACTCGATAATGTTAGGCACCTTTTTTCACTTATGAGGAATTTTTATTCCTTTTTTGAGTTAATACCTGAACCTGAATAATTTTTGTGAAAGTGTTGTCCATTCCGTCGCAAAAGGGATAAGAAGGTTGTCCATATGACATTATTTGTTAGCTTGAATGACTGACATTTAGCCCCAAGGTCACACGGATTGTTTGGCTTGCACCGCAAAACGACAAGGAAGGTTGGCCATATGACATTATTTGTTCACTTGAATAACTAACTTATATCCTCGGGGTCACCCGGATTTTTTGGCAAATATAATTGTTGGCAACCCGTCAACCACTATTTTAGTTAGGTTTTCCAATTATGTATGACAATTAATTAAGCATTAATTACCAAATGCCCAATCTGAAAAGAAGGTTAGAAGTGCAGATCCATAGAAACGCCTATATGGGATAATCTTTGCTTGATACTGCTACAAGAACATTTGCAACTTTTTAGCATGATCTGAGAAAGCATTTTCGAGAACAGGTACAACCACTTCCTTAACATGTTTAAATACAAAAAATAAAGTGTTATCTGCTAGACAAATAAAGGTCAAAGGGCACCCAGATTTGTGAGTGCGTATTTTCCAAATAATTGACCAAGTGGTTTTTTAGAACAATATTTTGGAAAATTGACAAAAGGTGACCATATATATATATATATATAATGCAAGAAATAATGTGCTGTAAGCCCATACTACACTCATCTGATTTCTGTGGATGATTTTGATTCTGATATGCAAAACTATATATACTTTCATACGGGCGAATAGTAATATGTAGCTTGCAAAATAATGTTATTCCGTGTTCAATACCATCAAACCATGCTAATATAGGGTGCATCCCTGCTAATTGTGATTTTAAGTAGTGAGTAGAAAGTGATAAGGAGTATAGTCCTCTATTCCAAAGAATATTGCTGCTGAATGATTCCATTTGGTTGAGCTCAAAGGTAACCACAAGAAATGACTGACCGGCTTTGGAAACTATATTTCAGTAACTACATGGAATATAGACTTGAGTCACCATTTATTTGGAACCACTGTACCACCATAAAATTTCAATTTTAGCCACATCATCTATTGAGGCCTATTGCAGCTTTTGTTCTGCAGTATTTTCCTACTTTGCTCGGCTGGTTAACTAGTCTGTGGGTGAATTCCATTATATGACCTCTCGATTAGGTCAATCTGTGTCAAATATATTTCAACACAAAAATACGTATGGAGTTTGAAAAACGGAAGTGGAATTATTTGATTCAAGTATCAGTATGTTTTATGTTTTGAAATACCAACCTAAGGCACCTGTCGCATGGGCTAAAATATGGAAGCTCCATTGGAACACAACTTGAATATGGATGACCAGTTGTCAGAATTTGATAAGAATAAAACTTGCTTGGGAATGTGCGTTCAAGGCAACTCAGGTCCCATAATGAATTACAATACAATGAAATTTATGGATTTTGACTGTCGTATTCTTGAAATGAATGAATCTGAAGCCAGTGACAAACACCAGGTAGAAAGCCAGAAAAAAACATAGGCCAAGTCTTAGCACCCTAGATCAATGGGACTTTGATGAAGGAAACCCTATGCTAGACCTGAATGACATATGAGGAATCCGAATTGCATGGTTGTTTGAAATTTTACCACAGATTATAGCGAAGCTGTGTAAAAATATCTTAATACACCTGAAGATGTGAACATATCGAAATACACCTTTTTATTTCATTCTTTTTCTTGAGCTCCCAGATTGGTTTGATTACTTACTCTCTCAACCGGATTGGCAATTCCCAAGGAAGTTAGGGGGGTCCAGTAATGTCATTTTTTTTTGTGATCTATATCGACAGTAAAGGGACCGTTTCAACCGAGAATGTTTCTTCGCTAATTATCTGATTGATTGCCGTTTTGTTTGAAGATTACATTATTTCTAAAGGAACTCAAGCCATATGAATCTTACAACTAAATTCCTTTACTGTCAATTCATGATGTAAGGGCATTATAAGAGAACAATAAAAAGGAAGTTTACTTCAATGTGCCCCTATGAGTATGGCGAAGAGAATTGGTAACATCCAACATACAGCACAGAAAAATATATTCATCAATCTTAATAAACAATGACAACAAACAAAACAAGCCAAAGGCAGAGATTCAAGATTTACCAAAACATCAACATGTATCTCCCATATTCATAACCCTAAACCCAACAATGACTGCAAAATTAAAAATGTAACAAATTGCAGAGATTCCAAACTTTAGAAAACATCAACATGCATCTCCCAATATCAATGTGTGCTTGTACATTTCACATCTGTCTTGAGACAGGTAGACACCCCTTAAAGACAATTTGAGGTTTATACAGGTGATCCAAGCCTACTATACTCTTCCATGGCTTAAGCAAAAACATTTCTCTATCTATTGAACTGAAATGCTTTATTGTATTTTTAAATTACAGTATCTCACAGGGATTCACCGTTACATTTATGTCCAAAACAGACAAATATAAAATCCTGCTCAACCAGGCATGTAAGACAGGTAACCTTCTTGCAGATATAGCAATCACAAGTATATTTCAAAATTCGAAACCTGAATAATTGTTTAGATTCATGGAATCAAATTGCATTCTTGGTCTTATTAGATATTTGATTGACTAACAAATTAAGAAATGAGGGTCGATTTTGTGGTTGTTAGGGTATACTGACGTGGGTGACTGAAGCTGGTATCGTGGGCGTGACTCGAAAGCGACCCTCATTGCTTATATTTACATGCAGTTTTTCCGCCTTAATTTTTCTGCTCGATTAAATGAAATTTAGTAGGCCCACATGGAATTGAGACAAAGAACAGAAACTTATTTATTTGCCCAGCTTGTTCAAGTGTTGAGTTCCAGAAACCCATATGGGCATGGTTTATTGGAATGTGGGCAGAACACATGTATTATGGTCCGATAACATACAAAGCTCGTGTGTTATGGTCTCGTAAGTAACACTTTAGGCTCTAACCTATTTTTTCAATGGTAACAGTTAGATTGAATGTAAATATTTTCATTAAGGACCAAATACAAGGGTTACACTACATACACAAAGTAAATAAATAAAGACAACCTAATATCACAGCTTCTAGGATAGCCTACAGAGTCTGGTGGCTTATTCCCAGTGGGGTCCTTTATCTTATTTAAATTTTGACGCCAAAGTAATTAAAAACATTTTTTTCCGAAGGGTACTTTGTTGCTAATTCGAATGTATAAATATCTAGATGAACAAGAGTTCTTAGTAGATAAATACTGTTTAAAAATACATTAAGGTTCTCAATCTACCGATTGATTATGTAGGAAGATCTGCTTGTTCAAGTAAAGAACAATAATCGTTCGGATAATCATGAAAGACTTTAATAAAGTGCGTACAAATAAATGGTTGTTTAGTTCACTTAATAAAGCAATTACAGCAAATGTTGACAAAATACCTTTGAAAAAAATGCAAATCGCAGTTTTGGTTGGGTGCTCCTACGGTAATTTCCTTAGTCGATAATAGATGGCGCGGTAATTCAAGAACATGTGTACTCCCTATTCGTACTTGCCACCAAAGCCGGAACAACCAAAGTAACAAACCTTACCATGCCACTAACCCACAATTACTATCCTAATAATCCTGAGACACACATGAAATGACAAGTCGATGCAAGTGCATTCATAGACACACTTGCTAAATAATCCTCCAGGTGACCGCGACCACTGAACCAGTGTCAAGACACCTTGTCAGTGGGTATTTGTAGGCCTAACCATGTCATGACATCCATTTTTTTCTGGCTCTATGTTCAAAATGACTTCTGGTAGTACTTCCTCCATTGTTGTTAAGGGCTTGCACTTAAGGAAATAATCCAACCAGAACACGAACTATTTCGAAAATCACCTAGCACATAGCGAATTTGCCTGCTTGCCATCGTCGTTCACTTCCAACCTTGATATATTGATTTTCTCACACGACCTAATTCAGTCCATCGCATTTGTTGGACATCGTTTGACTGGGGGTGCCCCATGGGGTTTTACACGTTCCAAAATGCTTCCAAAAAGTATATCTGCGGGATTGCCAGATTTAGGCCAAAAACACAATTATTATGTACTTTGGTCTCTCTTTTTATGATCAATATTTTGGGCCTAGGCCTCTTTGGAAGGTTAGAACTGACAGCGGTACAATCTTCAGACCTTTGCTCCATCCCCCCCCCGCCCTCCAAAAGATGGAGGGCTGCTCATCTTCAAAATGGTAAATTCTGCAGATGAGGGAGTAGACAAGCAAACGGGAATGGCATGAAGAAAAGAGATTATAACGGGTCCAAATATGCCAGTTAAACCCTATTTGACGTCAAATTGGGGGAATTTTTAACATAAAACCATATTATAATACGAATTAAGTATGGCATGGCATTGATTGTTGCCAATATGTCACTCAGGATGCGATGAGACTCTGTCTGATCGCTCGTTTATCGGCTCCCGATCTGACTTCGATCTCACGCCCTCCTTCGTGATATATTGGCAACAATCAATTCCACGCCATGCTTAATTCCTTAACTAGTCACTTCAAATCATTTTATAGCCAACATTATGATGATGATAATGTATACAAATAATCGACACGGCTCACATACATGATCATATTACGTTTCCGTCTAAGTTTAACCTTGAAACTTTACTTGAACCTGGCAGAGGTCATCTTCAGGGTTAATAATTTATGCAGACATGGATTTGACATAATGAAACACGAGAGCACTTCTTGCATTTTTGCTCCTATATCATGACATTATAACATTCTTTAGAATATCTGCCTACGGAGATTCCAGATAAGCTTCAATTCAAAACATCATGACAAAGTAATTTTCAGTCACTCCTGGGACCAGACCAAATGTCAATCACAGACAGCGCGGTACAAGTATAAAAAATGTGTCTTCCAGACTTCAATTATGTTCCATTGATATCATGTGAAAAGAAATTGGGTGCATATTTGTACCAAAACTTTTGTTAATCAGATTAAACCACTTGTCTCAGAAAAGGCCAACCCGCTCTCAATTACCCTGGGCGTCAATCTCAATACATGTAAACAAGCACACATAAATACGCAAGACATGTTAAAGTCACTTAATGCAACGTAACGCGAAGACGGAAGTAAAATATAAAGTTATGCTAGACGTATCAGGGAAATACAAACAATATTATTTGCAAAAAAAAAAAAAAAAGACAGATACAGACGCACTTACATGTAAAATGGGCATGTATAATAAAGAAAATTGGCTAATATGGACTGCATACCCTGAGACAGGGGCAAAGCGTAATATATATATATATATATATATATATATATATATATATATATATATATATATATATATATATATATATATATATATATATATGCAACAAGTCAAAGTCTGCCAAATTTTAGGCCTACATTCACAAGAGAAGCGATATGTGTCAAACTGTTATAATACGACAAAGTGGATTGCTGGTTACCAAATTATGTTATATGACTATAGAATAACATAACAATTGACACATGAGACTTCGTAGATGGTTCATCCGTGAACCGTGAAACAAGTAAGCTAACACCATCATAAACATACTTCCAATATAGGTAATTATGAGATAACGAACGGCTTTTTGGGCTAAAGCCCTGGAAACCTTGTGATTACGTCTTTCATAGTTCGAAAATACTGAGGTTTCTTATACTCTATTTGTTTCTCTTGGACTTCAGTAAGTGGCTCTCCTCGTAAATATATAAAAGCTGTTGTTTTGGGGCAGATAACAGATGGAAAGTGCAGGATGATGGCATTTCCATCAGCATAGCTTGCACGTTGCTGGCTCTATGATGTGGTCATCAAATTTCTTTGGTCCACATCAACATGTACCTGCCTCCTCGGGTAACCTATAGCAAGCTGGTATACGACGTCGTGCGATTCCACTATTATTTGACGCTCTTTGGAAAGCTACACATGGGCATTTGGTGTCAAAAACATTTTCCGTGGCTAAACCTGTCAGGTTAGAGAAGCGATCAAGAATTTATTTTCCAGTTGACTTCTTTTTCCAAACTTGTCAGTCTTCGTTCTGTGAAAATGTAATTTGGTTTCCTGCTTACTATTTTCCGTATTAAATATGATTTATAGTTTTACCATCAGCCAAAGCAATCCAGACTGCTAGCCTGTTTAGCATTAAACTTATCAGCGAGTGTAGTCGACTATTTTGCAGCATCGCAAACCTTATTTTAATGAGCCCAACTCTGCAAGTCCCCCTGCCTTCAGTGCATCCAGGAACTTCACAACTTTGTCGACATTCACCATTATTTGTTTTCCTCTTCCCCCTTGTGGCACAGCTGATTTGCTTATCGCAAACGACGTTAATACTTTAATAATTCTGGCACACCTCTCAGAGAAGGGGTATGAAGAGGAACCTCGGTAAACACACGCATTCACACATTCGAGGTAATACAGCATGCCACGTTGACCATTTACGACACACCCAATGCCCCCCGAAATAGAAGTGCAAAGTAGAGTTCAAGACTTTGCAGGGGTCTATATTGAGTAAGTTTTGTTTGAACCAGGTAATGATCCGTATTGTATTATACAACCTGCTAGTTTTGATGACTGGAGAATATTTCATTACAATATAATTGAAGCCCCAGGTTTTGTCCTGTAGCTCACAAAAAATGCTGTTTGGACCTTTACTGACAAAACAATCTTGAGGAGCAGGGCAGTTGTCCATATAAATTTCCATTCATTATTACTTGAAGAACATCTCATCATTATGTAAAGTGACTTAAATATGATATGATCTTTCTAGCAAAATGGCGTATAAAAATATTCGGGAATAGGACATTCCTGAAAACAAAGTGCACTTAAGTCAAAATGTTTTCCATACAACTTACCAAAAAAGCAATAATTTCAGCACACTAGTCGTCGACGGAATCGATGATAGAGCTTAAAACAGTAAACTGCTTACTATTTGTTTCCTTGCAGTCGGTCAGTTTGTCAATCCATGGGGAATTGCAAATGGATTCTATTCCTCTTATTTCATTGTCACGGTCTGTTTGAATTTGGAGTATATGTGTGAGAGAATTGTCATTTATGTTACCAGCTATGTGCTACAGAAAATGTCTATTATGTTCAGTAGCCATCCATAGGTATTATAACAGAATGAAATATTTTGATATATGAAGGGGAAAAGAAGAAATGATAACCTCCTTATCGAGGACATAAAGCTTTGGTAAGGAAAAGAAAAGGTAAAAGTCATTGGAGAACAGTACAAATAAGAGCATCGAGATCTCAGCTAAAATTTTTTGTACCTAGTGTTGGTAATTTATTGATTGGAAAAAGTATGTAGTTCCGTACATAAAAAAACTTCCAGGCTGGCATGACCAGAGACCGTCAGTGTCGTCAGTGGGCACCATTTTGTATTCAGTGCGGGGCTGCTGTTTGCGACAATGGAAACTATTTGGCTGCTTTAGACCAGTATCATAAAGGCGGAGAAAGGCTATTCGAAAGCGACGGTAACCATGGGTCATGTTTAGACGGTAGGAAGGGTGAAATTGGGAAATGAAAGATCAAAGTTGATTATACATGAGAAAGATAAAAATTAGTTCATTCGTTTTTTTTTTTTTTTTTTTTTTTTTTGTTGTTGTTGTTCTTGTTGTTGTTTTTTGCCTTATTTTCTTTTTGGGGGGGTGGTGGTGGTGGTGGTTGTTGTTTTGGGGGGGTTTTTTTGGTTTGGGGGTTTTTTTGGTTTGTTTTTTTTGGGGGGGGGTTTGTTTTTTGTTTTTTGTTTTTTGTTTTTTTGTACGTATTATGAAGAATCGATTTGTGCAACGTAAGACTCACGGTCATATACTATTACCAATTAAAAATAGAGTGGCTCGGACCTGGAAAACATAAGACAAAAGCCCCAAAACAGACAGTTATTGAAAAAAATGAAAAATAATTTGAATATACCCTGTCTGATACACTTTGCAGAGATCTATGAAATTCGACACTCCTACCGAGTTCAAGGCAGATCTCATCTGTTATTTAAGAGAATAATATATGTACATTAATGTTAAGTAGTGTCCCATAGTACCTAAATCGTCGTAACTACTTAATCATCAGGGTTTTACTTGGGAATTGAAAACAGGAAACTTACAGTTACACTTTCTGGCCAACCATGTATTGGAAACTGTGTACAATATATCCCAAACATTTACAAAGTTCAACAATTGAGCAATCTCGATTGAATTTGATAGGAATCTCGTATTTTGAGATTTTTGCAAAGTGTCTTATAAAAGATATGATCTAGTCGTTTTGAGGTTTTTCAATAATTATATGTTTGGCGTGACTACTCTTCACCTTAACATAACATATGTCATCCTGTGAATACTAGTAACAGCTAGTATTCATAGGTTGACATATGTTAAAATTTCTTACGCAGTGCAAAATATATTATATGGAACTCTACAAAATTACAGAAGACAGTGAACACAAATTGAAAGGAGAACACTTGTGAACTTAGCACTTCTTGAAATGGGTTCTTTGCTGTTCTTTTATTTCATAGTTTACTTTAATTTTTGCTGGTGCAAATTGACTGACGCTGTGCTTGCGAGAGAGAGAGAGGGAGTTTAATAAAATGGCCATACCGAGCCCAGTACACACTCTTTTGATGTTAAAAAGTCATTTCCTCCCCCAAGGTGAGTCACTATACAAAGTTACGGAAACGTAAAAAAATCAAAACTGGGTCCCATGTGCTTATTGCATAAAGCGTCAGCTTCAATACAGTGGAACACCAATATGTCTAGCAATCATAGGCTGACAGCATTCAATTGTTAAGACTGAATTTTGTCATTGGGTGTTATATCTCAGCAGTAGAAAAGAGTCAATGGCACACACTCAACTCATTATTGGCTGGCAGTTAAGTTAATATCCATACATGTGTATTTTGCAATAACTCAAGTGGTCTCCCAATCAATTAACAAATAGCAATAAAATTTCTCAAAGTAACATATCTTTTCTAAATGTCCTTGGACACAAATATGCGTAAAAATGGAGTCGAGAGTCTGTTTATTGATATTACAAGTACAACTAAGCACGCACCCAACATCTAAGACAGAGACATTCCAGTCTGGGACAAAACAATGGTGACTTCAAATGGCAAAAAGCAAGCAACATTACTGGTGACCAATAACATAATCCGTACCAACAGTCGCTTTTGGAGACCACTCGCCCAGTTTTCTGCTGGTAGCCTTTACTGTATAGAATACCCTGATATAATTAACCATAAATGTAAATCAAATTATATTGAAAGCCCTGAATGATATCTGCATGATAGACCACATGCAGAAACCATTCAGCTGCATGAGTAGACAAACGCCGGTCTCAAAAACCTTAATATTGGGGATCGTCATCTTAACTATACAATTTATGATCATACCTAACTTTAATATTTTTAAAATCCACAACACACAAGATATGTGACGAAAATGATCCATAGCATACGTTGAATTCTTCTGATGCAGGCTTTCATTGTATAACAAGGCAACAAGGTCTGCAATGATCATTTTCTGACCGCCATGGAGTATTTGCATGAGCCAATATATCTGAGTCTACTAATTTGTACCTATTGCCTCCTTCCCCCAACTCTACAAAACCTTTGATGCCTGAAAATATTCTGTTTTCTTTCGGTTATTCTATTACAGGATTAAGGAACTTGTGTGTATACCTGGAAATTCAGATTTCCAAATGATCATAATGAACGGATTGGCAATATTGAGAACAGGGATACTTCCCAGTACTGCCAAGCCTTGTGTATGTATAACATAAATTAAATAAAATCTGATATTTAGGCGTATAAGCTAATTACCACTGCACATGATCGTCATATGTATCGTGTAACAATAGTTTCTCTCAGATCTAAGGACAAAAGGTTTGGAAACCTCGTAAAGTTTTTGAAATAACCTTCTTTATTTTATTCATAGAATGGTGCAGTTCAAAGAGATGAGGAACTCGAGAAAAGAGAACTACATCACATTTTAGTGTAGGATTCTTGAAGAGTAAAAGCAACGGAAGTGTGCATGAGTCACTTGGGCAGCTCAACTCATCATCATTTGTTCTATCACAATGACCAAATTATCATGAACATTATTTGGATGAAAACAGGCTGCTTGTTTCTACAAAGGAAGTGAAACAGGCAAGTAAATTGGTTACAGTTTGTTTCGTCAGTTCAGGTTTGACTGTTTATCTACGTCACAAATGCGTTACAGAGGCAAATGGTACCCCCGTGGACACTTGTACATCGTAGTTCACTATATATGATCACATTGTTGAAGGTGTTCCCCATTTGAACTAAATCTTAATATAACTTTCCTTAGTATCTCATGAATGCACACAGCAGACCTAGGGTAGCAATACAGAAGTTCTAGCAGTTTCTCGCGCCCCAAGTAGGAAGCTCATGGGACTTCGAAACCACTCAAAAATCTGTTTACAGCTCCTGACCTTGACCTATACTGGATTCTAAGGTCTGGATGCCTAGAGACACAATAAAAATTAAATCTGCATGTATACTTTCAAAGTTGCCCCTCGGCATTATTTTTTCTGTCCTTGTTGATGCCCTGTTCTTATCCAGCTCTCTAGATGATGTTAATCTGACACAGCCCATCATGACACCCCTGGTGCACTAATGGTACCATACCTCACCAGCCACACAAAGGCGTACATGTGGTGCCCCAGAGATTTTACTGAGCTTGGGCTTTCTTTCCCTTTGCCATTCATTGATTACATTTTTCATATAAAATCACTTAGTGCATTAAGTATACTTGGCATAGTGGCCTTTAAATATGTAAATCCATTAGAGTGACCCTTAAAAGCATACTTTGAGGATTAGCATTTTACACAATTGTACGTCATATGCAATGTTTTATCTCAGAGTCATATATGGTTTATATTTAATACAAAATGCGTCCTCTCATTTTACATTTCTCCATGTAGGTTTAATAAAAATTTACGTGTATATCGTCTATTGAGGATATTTTTATTTACTTTAGATAAAGTGATACATGACTTGTTTCAATTTATAAACAGCTGTAACATACATTTCTAAATACAGTTCCTATAGAACCACGGATGTACACCTCCTGGATATAACCAACAGTAAATAATGAAAGAATCGCTCCATAACTTAATGAACACTAAATGTTGTTGGTTATACTACATAACATAAGTATCTTCCTGTTTCTTTTCATGTTTTTATACTTAGAAATAAAGCATTATATTGCAATTCACTGTAACTTTGTAAAGCTCTACTAAGTCTCTTGTCTATTTAGCATATCTCATAAATTCATTCATATGATTTTGCACGTCTAGCTTCATCACTAACAAGTATCTACCTGTCCCTTTCCATGTTTTTATACTTAAAATATAGCATTACATTGCAAATCACTGTGATTTTGTAAAACTCTCCTAAGTCTCTTGTGTATTAAGCATATCTCATAAATTCATTTACATGATTTTGCATGTCTAGCGTCATCACGAGTTAAAAATTGAAGTATATGCTAAATGTATTCTGCATTTAATTGATTCATTATAAATTAAATGGAGTCAAAAACAGTATTTGACACAACTGGTTACCGTTTGTTTGTTTAGCTCTTGCAATATTTCAACTAAATGTAAATAGAACAACTTATTTCAATATAAAAGTTTTGGCTTTGAACCTTATCTTTGTATCTGGCTGAGCCTTCTTTGTCCCTTTTGATTTGACTTGGGTGCCACCATTATGTCTCATATGTGCGGCCTTTGTGCTTTTTATTTTGAGACTGGCAGGTCACTACACAGGGAAATTCTATCGTCCAATACCTTGGTAGAATGAACTCCAACATACAATCAAAATCTTAGATGACAGCTTAGCTTTGGCTTCCCATCCTCTATCTGCATGTTCTCAAATGCAAAGCCAATTCTTCTTCCAAGTCATTGCGTAATTTGTCTGTTTAGTGCCACAGGTGTCTTGAAATTAGTTGGCCATAGTATTGCCAACAAGTCACCTAGTATTGCAGTTACCCTTCATGCAGACTCTCTGTACATTCATTTAATTGACGTTGCACTATCTCATCTGCGAGGAAAGTGGACCATAGAGCTCAGAGGATGATTTCTCCCTGGTCCTAGGAGAGACAAATGTGTCCTCTTTGACCAGGTTCACATGCCCATAAGAAAGCCAAAAATTTTTTCTGTTGCTGGCTTATTCTAACTGGCCAGCAATGAATGGAAATGTTTCCTGGTAGAGATACTGCATAAGATACTGGCAGGTTTTTTTTTGTTTGTTTGTTTGTTAGTCTGTTTGTTTGTTTGTTTGTTTGTTTGTTTTGTTTGTTATCTCCCCCCCCCCTTTGAGCATTGTCCACTTGGTTAGGGCCGGCAAGGTGTCAGGTGAAGATCTACTATGAATTGAGTCCCTGTCCAAGACCATATGCTGATGCCTTTGGTTGCCGATCTTTGTTCTTTCCAAAAGACATATAAGCAGCGGTGTATATCTTAAGCCACAATTATTTTAATAGTGTTGATCCAGGTTATTGTCAAATAGATACTAGCCTCCATAGACTGTTTGAATTCTTGTTTTAGTTCTTTGCTGCACATTTCCCCCCGTTTCAATGTTCCACAGTTTGTTTACAACTTTTGAACTTCAGGACACCAGTGTTGCAGATCTTTTTGTTATCTCATACAGCTCCACTGCTCCATCAGACTGTCTACGTAAGTGGCAAAAAGGGCACAATGACCTTTTGTTTCCATTCAGCCATGTTGAGTGAATATCAACCAAATTGATCAGCACTCAAACAAGCACTGTTAAGTAAAAGCTTTTAGATCCATTTGTACATTTGCTTTGCTTCTACATCACATGGCCATGACTCACTTGATCATTTACATAACATCTATTCATATAACCTGTCTTGGTTTACATGAATCAAAGGTCATATAAATTTGGTACCCATGAAATTTTTGTTGCTTTTACAAATTTAACTCTGCCATATAATCTGTGTCACATTGCTATCGTGACCCAATTTTAGTCACATGACAACTGTTGTACATTTTAGTCACAGGACATGGCAGGTCACCTGAAAAATTAATCAATGTTTTTGAAATCTTATTTTGCATACCTTTACATTCAAGTCTTAGCATAGCCTGTTGCCGCCTGATTTTTCACCATACTCATTCACAAGTCCATCATTATTTTTAATTATAATCTAGTTGGTAGGGTCTAGGAATCTGTCTGTAATATCTTCAATGCTTCTGCGTCGACATCGTTGGTTTGAAAAAAAAAATACACCACTGGTCACAAGTAGATGTGCTTAAATGTTGGACTTGTTTTTGATTAAATATTTATCCATTTGATGACGTTATCAAAGAATTCTTGACATTCCCTTGGATCATTTGAAACTGATATCTTTCCTTTGAATGTATGTCAGTTGTGCCGACACCTGTGCAAAGTTTCAGCGCACCTTTCTACAATCAACGCACAACCTGTGAGTGAATTCTGGTTTGGGCACCAAAATCACTGCGTTACACCATGATGAGTCACTAAACTCCTTGAACTCTGATACATATTTCAACATATGTACCTGAGCTTTCTCTTCAGAACTAAACATTCTCTGAACAACTTTAAGGGACCTCTCACCTCATATCCATACACTACACCAAAAGGACTGAATTCTACTGATTCGTTTGGTACTTCCCTGACAACAGACAAAAGAAAATGTAACCCGTTATCCTAATCTTACTCATTTTCCACACAATAAGTTTTCACTATATTCTTTGAAGTTTGATGATGCCTCTTGACTGCCCACTGGGTCTGAGGATGATAAGCAGAAGAGGTTTTTGTGATCAATACCCAGCTCCTTTAAAACTCCCTTGAACAGACCACTAAAGTAGTAAAGTTGATGCCCAAATCTAGCCCAATTATCTTTGAGAACCATACTTTCCTAAAAAAAAAAATAAAATGTGTTACCACTGACACAATGGATTTGGAGTTAATTTTCCTGAGGGGAGTAGCCTCTGGATATCTAGTTACAATATGCATGATTGTCAACATTTAACTTTTTCTTTTTTCTTTGTCTTGAGCAGTGGTGCCAAAATTGTCAATGGTTATTGTCTCAAAAGGATTTCCTACCAACTGACAACTCTAACATATCTTACAATACTGCAATATATCCTTATTTATACCTGTTTAGAAAAACTGCTTTATGATCGTGTCCAGCGTTTTTTGAATACTTAAATGTCCAGCCACAAGTAAATCATGTGCCATATGCATTATCTCCTCTCTGTACATCTTAGGAAAAACTACCTGCTTTACTTCATTCCATGTCTCATTAGCGGGAGTTTCACTGTTTCTCCTTTTTTTTCAATCAATGCATTGTTCTTCACATAATAACAAACTGGAGTGTTTTCTGCCTCCTCCCAAGGCAAAACACTATTCCAAACAGCTTCCAATGTGTCATCAGACTTTTGATTGGACACTAAGTTTTTTTCCATATTTTACCTAGCATTAACCTGTCCACAATTGTCTGCATTAATGAATAAGTAAGCTACAATGTATCTGCTAATTGTGTATCACTTACAGTTGTTTCTGTCCCTTCTCTAAGACATTCCTTCTGCTTGTTTCTTTGCGGCCTGGCTGTCACACAGGCAGTACAAGTGCCTGGATGTCCTATTTGCAGCTTACCTCCACTTACATTCATACATGCCTGTAAGTTGAACCCAGTTGTGACCGTCACCTTGGGACCTGCTTTATCATTCCCTAGGATTGTATCTACTCCTTCAATGAGTAGACAACTTCACCATTATTTTGATAACCATCAGCCCCTTGTTTCGTAGCCTTCCTTTTACCTAGACCTTGGCCCTGACCTGACCTAAGCAGACCCTGATCACTACTAGACCTATACTGGGTCAAAGCATAGTCATAGCTGATACAGCAGCAACATAAGTGTCTTATATTTGTGCACCTCAAGATATGTCCTTTTATCTTGACCAGTCCTTAATTAAAACCTTTCAATAACAGCATCAATTGACGTAACTTACCATAGATCCCTAGTACATGAAGACACCTCAGCTACATGGCACGCAATGATGTGTTTTACTTAGCAAACTGTACATGAGTAATGTTTAGGTTCATCTGCAGTCACCTAAACTTTAAACAATAAGCTTCTGGGACAAGGTGGGAAGCTTTAAAGTTTCCCAGCTTCATTATGTTATAATCACCGACCTGATGTCTTTAAAAAGATAAAAATGTAACAAGTGCTTTTCCAGTCAACTTACCCTAAGGTATGATAGGCCAGTGCTCTTTAGGCCATTTCAAACTACCAGGTGCCTTTTCGAATGCCAAAAATATTTATCCATTTCTCACTCTGTAAAATCTGGTGCTAATTTACCATCAGCTGATATATTGAAACGACCATACTCTGTGTGATTAAACTTACTCAATGACCTTACTTCATGTTCACGTATGTGAAACTCACGATCCCTTTTGGCTTGTCTTGCCCATCAACCCATCCCTTTCCTTTCTCATCTGCAGATAGTTTTTTATCATCATGGGAAAAAAGTAATTCAATATGAAAGGCCATAAATTTCAGCACTAATGCTGGCTGTAACAGGGACACTGAAATGACATCCTGTAATTCAAAAAACTGGACAAGGCTATAAAATTCATCCCTTTCTAATTTAGTCGAGGAACCCTTGGTAAGGGGCTGGTCTATAAAGTCTCGTGTTTGAAAGACATGATTGACCTAATACTTGTCTGCAGACGGGTCACAGTGCTTTCACCGCACCAAGTGACTTATGCTTATTCTTCCACTTTTGTGACTTGGTGCATTTTGCACACTGTTTTACCACAATGGCACTTTCATCACAGGGTTAAAATGTATGTACTTTACTACCTGTTTGCTTTAAAGGGCTTGTCATTGTTATTGTTCACGCCCCTTATTATTTTATATCCCAGACAGACCCCACTTTTTCTGACAATGTTCGACCCACCTTACTTTTCTGCTGAAGCTGACAAAACTATGTACAAAAACTAATTATATACATATGTGGCAGCCAAAACACAAAGACAGGAACTGTTGTGTTTTATATACATATATTGATTTAACATCAACAAGGTGCACCACTGGATGGGCCAGCCACTTGTGTAAATTTTATTAAGATTTTCGGCTCTCTATTTATTTGAGTCAGGGTGGTTCCTTTTTTTGCTCCAAACCTATTTACTTAGTAGATAGTAATTTCCAGTTTGTGAATCAAGTTATGTTGCATTTGTATTGTATATATAAATTGATTACGTATTATACACTTTCCATAAAAATATGTTACAAACAGACAACAGTGCTGTTGTGTCATTCAACCAAAATTATATGTATTCAAGATTTTAATTGTGTGTACAATACTAGACTTAACAAAAGTGTACTTTATTTGAATTACAGTCAAATGAGGTCAAGAACTCATATGCGATGGAGTTGGAGGGCCTCAAGAGAGCACTGACAGTGATGGAGGAGAGGGACATCGATGTTATAGAGCTCTGTACAGACAGACATTCAAGCATTAAAAAGTTTATGCGGGAAGAGCACCTCGAG
The DNA here is from genome assembly GCA_964020975.1 of Hermodice carunculata. Taxonomy (NCBI): domain Eukaryota; kingdom Metazoa; phylum Annelida; class Polychaeta; order Eunicida; family Amphinomidae; genus Hermodice; species Hermodice carunculata. Next base: position 45,900,431 of record OZ026618.1, on the reverse strand, counting down.
ATCCGACTTTTGTTTGACGTGTGGCACTGTGCTAAAGGTAAATTTTAGACTTTACACCATCAGTAAGCAGGAGTTTGTGTTTTTGTTTTTGCAAGATGGACAAGGTAGCATAATGGAAACTCATTATAACAACACTCAAATATCTGACATATTCAACTGAAAACACCTTCGCAAGGACAAAAAGTACATTTTTCATCTGACAAACATTTTCAGGGAACATTTGGTGCCATTATGAGTTTTGACCAACTTTGTTTTGTCCCGGATCTTCAGAACCTTGTAAATACACAAATTTAGACATTTCAAGTCAGTCCATGCATATATGCAAGAACGACAAGATGCACTATATGCATAATATTGTAATAAAGTAAAGCATTTGATCAAAGCAGACTTGTTGACATTGTCTCTTGGTAATCACATTTTCTGTTCTCTGTTCAATAGGAATCTACGAGAAGGTAGATAACCTGTCCAAAAAGAAGGGATGTGAATACCTTGGTGAGTAGGCACAGGCGGTGTCCAATCATTTGTATTGGTGTGCGGCGACAAGTGGAGGAGATGGGGACTTGGTGGTGGCAAAATGGCTGTCAATGCTCAATCACATTGTGAATGTCCATGAGGGCCATGGGGACCCATATCCTGCATGTGAACATGAAGAATTGACAGACCGCGAATGGCTAAAGAAAGGCAAGTTTTAGTATGACAAATGTGGTACCTCTCTTGAAATAATATCTCATTTTTAAAAACATGCAAAAGTTGAGTTACAAAAGGAACACCTCCCAGTACTCGATTTTATGCTGTGGGGTCATGCTTGTTCTCTTGATATTTTCAGCTGTACACCATGATATAAATTTTATGTCACACTAGAACTCCAGACCCAGCTGTTCTCCAGTTGATAGCATAACATGTAGAGCTGATAATTTGTATATTTAGTTTGTCTTATGTTCATTTTAGGGTCTAAAGTGCACAAGAAACTTGAAGATGAGGTTTCATCAAAGTTCCTCTGCAAGGATATCAAACAGCTTTCTCCACATTACGGAACATCATGCCTGGAAACCATGACATTGTGTGTTTCTTTGCTCCCAAGGCAGTTCATTTCTTTTACCCATCAATGAAAGCCAGGTAAGAAAGAGTGTTATAAACCAGAGTATAAAAATAAAGTGACATTTTATTTTTGGGGGGGGGGGGGGAGTTGCGGCAAGTGTACAGACAGTAAAATATATGTGTGCAGGCAAGTAACAGCCCATCAATGAAGGCCAGGTTACATCATTATAAACATGAATAACCAAAAGGAAAATTTGGAGTACTATCATGTAAATAATCTATAGCACATTGAACAACACAAACAAGAAATTCACCAAATCATATTTTATTTACATTTCCAGACTGTTGTTAGCATGCTTACACTTCAACGAAAACCGGGAAAGAACACAGGCAAGAACACAGGATGGCCAGTTGCAGTACTCTGTGTCTTTTCCAAAAGCCCAGAAAGGAGAAGCAACTAGCAAGCCTATGAAAGGAAAATGTTCCTATAGTAGGTGACCACACTACATGCACATTGTCTATACCTTCCCCATGGAAAAAATATAGTGATACATAGTTGAAAAGGGGAGGGGCATTCGGTTGTCAAATTTTCATTTGTGTAAATATCGTGGCACAATACAACTTGAAATAACACATGTAAGTACATATCAGCTGTGGAAAGATACCCTGCCATAATCAAAATATTGCATTTTTCACCAAATATCACAAATGGCATCTTGTATTTGCATAGCTCAAAAATGTTACATGAAATCCTATCCAATATGGTTCAATATATGCTTCCAGGGTACGTCGATGAGCTAACAGAGAAAGTGTCAAGTTTGCGGACCGAGTTCCCGAACTATAGACTTGCTAGAGCTCACACACAACAAATGGAATGCAAAGATTCTGTAGTTGAACCGATTGCCAGCAAGTATGAAAAACCCAACAAGTGTCAATTAGCTGCAGATTTGCAAGCAAGATTTAATCAGTGAAGATGGACCGTCTCTCGCCTCTCTTGTAGAAACCTGTATAAACCTGATTTTCCTCTGGAAAGCTGCCTCGTATTGCAGACACGGCACTGGCGGGAATTGGTATACGTTTGCCACGCCCCAGATTACCCCACATCCACCTGGTGAATATTCTGTCGGACATATACCGATAGAGTCTGCAAAGACAAATAAAAAAAGTAAGCATATGCTTACATTGTCTGTAAACTTTTCAGTTTTACTCTGAAATGATGCCAATTATACATTCAGAAGTCCGGACTGCTACCAGTGTTGAAGTGAAAGGCAGCGAACAAGATAAAGAACATTGAAGATGAACACAAGATCAGAGCTGTTGAAATGCTCAACCAATAAAGAACTATGAACAGAAAGAGTTGCACAGATTGTATTTATATGAACAACATCATAAATATTTAACTGCTACACCCATGTTCTTCAGTTTGTTTTATGTGTATGTTATATACTTACTTGTGTATGGGCTCCTCATCGCCCACATGTCCATATTGATCAAGAAACTCGTAGAAGGAGCGTTGCAAGACATATATATTTTGGCAGTTAGGGTGGAAGCCAGGGTGCTTGGTTATACAGGTCACCCCAACTTGGTCCATGGCAGCCTTTACTGGTGCGTAATCCCAGCAACACTTTCTGGATCTCTTCCTTGCCATAAGTACACAATGTGTACACTTGCACCTGTGTGAAAAAGAATGTGATAAGTGATTTTTGACAAGCACATTCAACACTTCAACCTGTTCCAAGAAAATTCACATAATGCAGATACACAGACATTTTTATGGACAACACTGTGTATCCTGACATGTGCATTGAATAGTCTCCTCATTTGTACATAATAAGTTTGATAAATGTACATTGATGTATATGTATATATATATAAATTGTTTTTGTTACTTTGTATATCAGGCACTATTTATTCAGATTGACCTGTATTGCATGTAAATACTGTTGTGCACAAGATGGAAACCTGAGTTAGTAACTCTTGAAAAAAGACTGTACATATATATGATCATACAGGTGTCGTTGTGTTGTGTTTGGAAAATGAGTGTTATGAACTTTACACCTTTTCTTTAAAAAAAAAGGCCATGAAATATCTAAATTCTGAACAAAAAAGTGGGTGGATTTACAGAGTCTATTTGCTAACCAGTTTCATTTATATGAGACAGTAATTTGTCTTCTTGTGTGTAATTCACAAACATGAAACTTTTTTCTGGGGATGGAAAGGGATATTTTTGGTTACCTGTCAAGTAAATGATGATGGGAAAAAAAACCCTGAAGCATAATACATGGTAAAATTAGGGGGCGGGGGGGTATTGAAAAAAAAAGAAAAAAACAGCATACCGACTATTACAGTGTATTTCTATTTGTCAACATCTGGGAAAAAAGCCCCGAGTTCTATAAGCATCGGTATTATGAAAATGCATGCAGATCAGTGAAACACGAGAACACGGACTGTGTACTGGGAGATTTTCTGTCTCCAGTGCCAGTGGCTGCCCGGAGAACGGTAGCTCGGAGGACCAGCCTAGGTGCCTAGGTGCCAAGGTGTGAAAACAGTACGCAACTCAATTAGAGCTGTGTATTGGCCGTTTGCCATATGTCGCCCAGCGTATGCTGTGCGTTTACTGACTGGTCCCGACTGTACGTTCATGAGGGAAATATGAAAATAATTCTCGCACTAGCATATATAATGCCGCCGTGAACTGAAAGTCTTAACAGAAACTTATTTCCAAACTAGGTATTGGAAAATTATGTAATGACTCGGTATGGCTGCGCTAGACTGTCTGTATTCGAAACAACTGAACTTGGAAGTTGTAATCGTTCAAACGCAAGCAAGCCATCTTTAGATTTTACATATTGGAAAACATGAGTTTACACGATTCAAATATGCAATAGAAAGTCCCAAAACACATGGTCCCGTATGCATAAAGGTGGTTTAGCTGTGGTTTAGCTTATTCCAGGGAACAACCATGGTGTAAAGTCTAATTCGTATGCATAAAGGTGTTGCAAAGTTACTCCTGGTGTAAAGTTACACCTGGTTTAAGAATCCGCATGCAAGAAGGAAGTATAGCTTAATCCATTGTGTTAATGGCCTTAAACTACCCTAGATCTCTAAACCTGCCAGGGGGATAGTTTAACGGAGGTGTAAGTCCCAGTGGAAGTCTATTTCCTTGTATACGAGGGACCTGTTATGATATGTAACGTAAATACTTATAACACTGTACATTAAGTGAGTGTTCATATGTGATAAAATGTCTAATAGTGATACCAACAGTACGAAAGATCAGCTCCATTTCACATGCCTTGTGCTGTTACCATTAATAAACAAAATTGTACTGTGTGTACATTAGTGAAACATGCCAAATGTACGCACTATCTGAATATTAAATGTGTTTTCTTTACTGCAAATCTATACATGAAAATACTGTAATTACAGAAATCCACACTGTATGCATTACTAGTATGAAAAACAATGACTGACAGTTTGCGTAAAACTAAATGTTTTATTGCCTGCAAAGCAAACCAAGTTCCTTCTTACTACACTTGGAAACCATTTATGTCTTAATCAAATGCATAGAAAAACAAACGTCAATAAATGTTACCCTTTATTGGTCAATGTAGCCGCCCAGGAAAAACCAGAGATAAAACCTTTAGAATTATATTATTTGGCCTGAAGACTCTGGGAACCCGTGCTTGGCACATGCAACGTTAACCTCGGGAGTGAGATGCCGAACTCCACCTCAAATAATAATGATAATAATAATAATAATAATAATAATAATAATAATAATAATAATAATAATAATAATAATAATAATAATAATAATAATAAATAAAATAAATTAATTGATAAAACTCGTTGCAGAAACTTCCTTGATAATTGAAATCGTTCATACATTTCGAGTGTATATATTGAAGGTCCGAACTAGAGTGACTGAATACCTGCATTGCAACCGTCCCCCCCCAAAAAAAAAAAAAATTAATAAACCACGTGACCATGCTCCGCACTCCCTCTTCTCACTTCACCCCTTTTCCGTCACGTAAGCTACTTTATTGCGTAACACATTCAGAAAAAACAATTCCAGCTGTACTTCGAAACGCTGGAATTTTTTCAAATCGTGTTCCATATTACCTGATCCAACGCCGTTTCGCTGCTGTAAATTTCACGGGATATGCCTGTGTCGTGCATTTGGGTCACCATGACCTTTACCTTTGACCCCTCATATGATTTTACCTTGACCATGCCTAATATTCTACACCGTTGCCCCAAGATAACCGGAACCTGGTCGGCTTTGCAGACAATAAAATATTTAGTGACTGGTCAGGTATTTTAACAGTTAGATGATATTTATAATGACTTCCACTTATTAAATCAGGCTAAGTTAAAATCTTAGTTTGATTCAATTTCCATTCAAAGCAATTTTTCAATGAAAGTAAAAGAATTGTGCCTTCATGTGTGCCTTGATCAGCACAAGAACGATTCTGCAATAAAATATTTTGCCTCCAAAGCAGGCACAGGCTGCTTATTTTTTTTCTCCAATGGTTTAAACAAATACATATAAGCATACATTTAAAGTTGTTTTCGAAAGAGGTGAGGTTTGTTTCAGATAAGTTAAATGCGTTTCGTATATTGCATGGGAAAAGTTACTTTTCATAAACATGTGCAAGATGAAGATTTTCTGGCAAGATTTTGTTAACAAATAAAATTACTCGAATGCTCAATCATTTTTTATTAAAATTTGCCTGCTACCTAGTCTCTCTGTCCGGCTAAATGCAACTTGATTCTTAAGTTGTGCGTTACATGTCTTTTAAGTATAGTGAAGAAATATGGCTTGCACAAGCCGAAACTTCTTGTGGGGTTAAAGGTTGAGAAATAGGTCACAGTGCCCCAATTTTGGCACATGACACTCCGCCATTAAAGGAAGTGTCTCCATGCAACATTAGGTTAGTGTGAGCCCAAGGGTATAGGAAATATGATACAGACTAGGCCCTACGCAAGAACGGACAGACGAGCAGACGGGTCTGACTAAGTTACATACAGTTCATGCAACATATAAAACACATATTATGTCTTCACTCATATTAATGATCAAAGTAAACTGTTTGGCAAAATAAATTTCAAATACTTGAACCATAAAATGACCTTGCCTGCATTGACATATTCTAAAAGTTAGCATACTATTCCTTCTTTAACAATGCTTCTAATATTATTGCGAAATGTGTGACATTTCCTCAGATCTTTTACAATAATATTAGAATCTTTGTTGTAGAATGAAAAACATTTTTAACACTAGAGTCCACAGTCTACACATTCAACAAACACAAAGAAAAACTAGACATATTCAATACGAAACATTGACTGACGGGTCCGCATTAATAAGGCTGTAATTCGCTTCAGGTGGTCTTGTTATGCCACGGTATAATCAGTGCAAATATCTCTTTTCCGGCTCGATAAAGTAAAAATAGCGTTCAGCGAACGGATTACTCTCGGCGCCCACAATGTTTTCCTCAATTATGCATTTTTTAGACTTCGCAGAAGAATAATTTACATACAATTTCCGTATTATTGTTTGTGAAATGAAAGAGCACTTTTGAATTTGTTCTTGGGGCAAGTTCTGGTGACATAGACCACTGTACTGTGCGTCATCCGGTCTGCCATCAAATAAACACTTCAAAAGTTTCACAACAAGTATAAAAATAAGAAGTGAGTTTTCCAATAGGAGTGTGGTCCATTATGATGTGCATCTGTGAAAAAATGGGAAAGCTGCGTTGGATCCTTCTTGAGATATCATGATAACGTCGTCCCCATGTGCACCACTCAGACGGCCTAAAAGATCAATACTTTAAAGTTTCATCAGAAGTTTATAAATACAAAGAGGAAGCTAGTTTCAAATTGGAACCTGTCCATCATAAGATGCATCTCTGACAAAAATTTGGGAAAGCTGTGGTCAATATTTTTGAGATATCGCGGTAACGTCGACAAGACGGACGCACGGATGGACGATGCAGCTGACGACAATATCCTCCGGAACTTTATTTGCCGAGGGTAGAAAGTATGCATACAAACATATGCAAAGTATACATTTGATGAAAGGTCATTCACAGAAGTGTATTATCTGATCAAACGAACTGTGGTTTATGAGACGATTAATTGCAGGATCAAAATTTTTGCCTTTTCCACAATCTACTGACCATTAGTAGCATTACATGTTTAAAAATGTATACCTTGCATATGTCTATTTGAATACTTCTTACAATATGCAGCTAACAAAGGGGACAGCAGTCACACGACTGTCCTCACTGTGCTCACCTAGGACAGGTCAGCCGGCCAGTGTCAGGAAAGGGGGTTAAAACTTGTATCAAGGTCTTCAGTTAAACAGTGGCGTAACTGCCCCATGGATTAGTTACCCCGGTTATAACTACACCAGCTTTTATGCATACCAATTTTCTTACACCATGAACTGAGGGTTAACTAAAACTGTTTTAAGTTATACCATGGGTAAGTTACACCTCCTTTATGCATACGGGCCCTGATGTTTAGCACTTATGAAACATTATCGTCATGAATGTTCACTCGTGATACACGCAAGCAATTTTACCCGACTAATTTCTCGTAAATAAAAGTAAAAGAATTGGACTCTTACCAAGACACATCTGTATAGGCATCGCAATCCTCCCCTGTTCTTTCCTCATTCTCCTTGTCTTCGGTGCTAGTTCTGTGTTCCGTAGTGTGGATTTCCCATTTCCGTTGTCTTTTCCTGTTCGGCTCGTACATATAGCCCCTTACAGTGTCCCTGTGCTTAACCCGTGGCTCATCCTCATATCCACCGTCTTCGTCGCTCTGCCAACCGTATTCCGCCATGATAACTCAACACAGGCAAGCACAAGTGTGACAGCACGAATTAGCGCCGATGCGGCCAAATTTGGAACTACTCGTGTGAAACGAATTGCAGCAACAAGGCCGACAAAATATGTTTGTTTTTTTTTTTCAAATAGAGAAATTAAAAATTGTACTTTATGCGGCTGAAATATATTCACAAGGCGTACAAGTACCTATCAGGGGTAAATATGATGAAAGTAATGGCGTCCTTGCAATTTCACCTTGAAAATGAATTATGACAATAATTTATAAATTCAAATCTTGCTACTTACGTATTTGCACTCATTTCAGTTGTTACATTTCTAACATCAAATACATACATAAATTATTTACATGCATAACAGTATGCTCTGAATGTGTTTGGATATTGTGTCACTTGGAAGGATGTTGCTGTATAAAATGCCTCATCTGATCAGATACTTTGCAGTTTTGGCTTCTAGAGCCCTCGCATGTCACGTACCTCTCCAGGTTCCACGCGACTTTATGTACATTAAGAACAGATTCTTGTATATGTGTGGAAGGTACTTCCTGTAGCAGGTATTAAATGAAATGTTGGCGATAACTTGTTGAATTTGATTCATGTAAACCCCATCCAGCATCAGTGATGTTTCCATCATTTTTACCGAATCTCATTTTTTATATTTCGGAGATCTAAAGTTGAAACCTGGTTTTTTGGCCTGGGAGGAAGAAGTGTTGAGCTTGGCATAATCCATTAATCCTGCTGTATTCAGAGACTACAACACACTTTACAATTGACTGGTTTTAGGAACAGTTTCGTATGTGAGTTGGGTCTCTAGATAAGCTTTATATGTATAACCTGTAGACTGGTCAGTTACAGTCACACCATGAAGTTGTACTTCAACACTAATTTAACAAAACGTGCATCCAGTTGTTAATGGGACTAACATTAGGGCTTGCATCCAACTTTGAACCAGCATCGTTTGTAACCTTTACTTGTACAAGAAAACATGTATTGTTCAAGTCTATGTAGTCTTCACGTGATCCATTTATTTTAAATTCTATCTGTGCCTCATCAGTCAAGGAGGTAATTGGATCATGAGGACCCCAAACATATCTTACAACTTTTGCCTGTGTGAGTGGTGATGTAAAAAGGTCCAGTTCTGACTTTGAACAAATTGAATTATTTGTATGTGCCACAGAAGGCTTGATGATGTCTCCTTACGCAACGATTTTTATCTTCTTTCTTCTTTTTTTGGCCGGTGTGAGTGGCTTCTTTTTATCACCAATATGCCTACGGTTTTTTTTGGGGGGGGGGTGTCCTTTTTGATGGTGTTTTTGTTTTGTTTTGTTGGGTTTTTTTTCCTTTTTTTTTTTTTTTTTTTGTCTTTTTTGTCTTTTTTTGTCTTTTTTGTGTCTTTTGGGTCTTTTTTGGCTTTTTTTTTTGTAGGTACATCGGTGGTTTGTCTATGAGATAATTGACTGGATTTGTCAAGGAGACTGGTCCTCATATGTCACTTGATTGACCACTATATAATATGGTTGCATCACCAGTCTGAGAAGCTAATTTAATTGCTAAGATGTCACGTCAGTCAGTTCCTATATATAACGCTGAGTCATAAGTTGGTGTACTTTGACTTCCTTGAGTGCCCGTTACCGTCACAGTTTGTAGCAATGGTTCAGGTGTATCTGCGAGTACAGTGTATCCACCTGCATCTGAGTATACAAATATGGAGTGTAATCCTCTTTCAAGAGGAACTTCATTAGAAACTTTTATCTGCAGAGGCAGTGCAGCCCCAGTCCAAAAGTTCAACCAAGATTGTTCAAACCCAAGTATTTTACGAAGGTGCTTGCATGGAATTTCTAGCTCTATGTTTGGAAGGACAAACTTTATTGCGACCTTTTTTTTTTTTGGTCAAACTGAGAGCTTGCACCACTTTGAGAACTTTTGCCGCTAGCAGTGTTTAAGGCCCTTTTTCTATAAATTAGAATTTTGTTAAAAATGCAAATTTTAAGATCTGCTTTTACAACCACTTCCTTCTGCTTCTCTTTCTGATATTTTAAGATAAACAAATGTGCAGTTAGACCAATTGTAAGGGTAACAGATTTCTGCTAACTCTCCTCATAATTTCCATTTAAATCTGATTCAAAGTGATTTTCACCTTGAACTCAGTTACTGTATCTCGGGGAAAATACGTCATGGACCTATCAGATAGTAAGATGAGATTAAAGCTACCCATCATTAAGGCTGATCTGAATTGTTCCTTCTGCTGCAATGGTTTGGTATCAATCTGACATTAACTGTTGCTGCAAGCCTTAAAAACCACAGTAGCAACCCCCCCCCCCCCGAAAAGCCAGAGTTGTCCATGTGACTTTCAAATCCATACCCTGATTTCTATTTACAATGCCATGGTTAATCACATTTCTATCAATGATGCAGATTTTTCTATCAATTGAAGCAAAACATAAGATGCTCTCTCTCTCTCTCTCTCTCTCTCTCTCTCTCTCTCTCTCTCTCTCTCTCTCTCTGTATATATATATATATATATATATATATATATATATATATATATATATATATATATATATATATATATATATGTATATCCACATTTTGATGAGTCCTTCTTCATAGGATGTCCCCTCAATTGGCTGTCCTTGGGTATAAGATAATAAACACCTGTGCGAGAAGCATATGTATAAATAATAAATGCTTCTGCAGTCCATTGAGCAAGATAACCTTTGCTGACAGGTGTCATGGTATGGGCCACGTGCACAAAGTGAAGGGATTTGAAGTCTGGTTGTCACCCCCTTCTTCTTCTGTGAAGTGTCATAGCACTGTATTATAAGCATCAAATATCATCACTGGTGTGAACCCATGCCTCTTAAGGAGTCTACTTATTTAATGAGGAAATTTGGGAATTGTATCCTTTTAGCATTTCTGACAAGACCCCAAATTACATGTTCTTTATATGATGAGAACAATATCGACATATTTTCTCTTTGATCGTACAAGTGTATCTATCTACCATGGCTGCTTGCATATCTTCATTTCGAATTGAAAAATCTTCTATGCCAAATTGTTTTAGCAATCGCTCAGAAGACTAGCCATCAACCTCTTTTACTTTGTCCATTTGCAGACCTTTTGGTTTATTGCCTGCTCACAAGAATAGGTTCTTTACACCTTTATTCACTGATACAGCATTTTTATATTTCATAGAGACAACACATGCAAAGCTGCTAAAGCAATCTATGACTGTCATTGCTTCGCAGATATTATTCTTGTGCATAGTTAAAGAAAGCAAATGACAGATATATACTTGCTATTGTGTATCTGTTGTCATGTTGTGGTTGCTCACGCAGTGTAGGTCTTTTGTATCTTTTATCGGTGTTTTGCAGTGCTTTCACTCACTTTTGAAAAAAAACTAATATCACCCTCCGACACCCCCCCCCCCCCCACACCCCCGCCTGGATTTGAAAGATCATCGTAAACATCTGCCAGTCTCCTCTCCATATTTATGAAATTATCCAGCTTTGTTCAAATTGTGGCGTCTTCTTTGTTTCCTCAGCACAGCTTAATGAGGCCTTTCTCTTTGGCATTCGGGTTGGTATACTGCATAATGTGTTATTTTTGCTGTCTAAAGTCTCTTTATTGTCTTTGATACCACATTAGCGTTTGGAGTCTTACTTAGATATGTGGGCTCATTTTGGGGGCCACTTTCTTTTTGAAGAATTTGCATGGTCTTTCTCTGTAAACTCCTTTGGCACATTACTGATTTACTCATTGTAAAAAGCATAATTTTTTTTTTCAAATTTGCTCTCTTGTTGCTTTGAGTATTCTACTCTAAGTCCTTTCATTAAATTGTTACGTTACATGTCCAGTTCTCTCAGTCTGTCATACATTTTATATTTTATTTCCATTTTGAAGGTGGGGCTTTCTTGCTGCATGGGTTAATTGTTCATCAAGTTTCAACAACTCAGACATATATCAGTTTTGTAGACAATCAACAGATTTTACAGTAAATGGTCGATTGCAGGTCATTGCAGAAGCATCTATATCTACCAGCTTCATGCCATTGGCATAATTCATCTTCAGAAACTGGGTAATGCCAATGAAAACATCACAGGTAATAAACCTCACAGAAAACCATCTTTCTGATTCATGATCTTTTCTTTCTAAGACATTCTTTTTTTTAGCTAGTTGACACATTTAATGCTTGTGTTTTTAAAGATACCTTTTCTGTGTGTCCGTCAGCTTGGCATTACTTTTCAATATGTTGGCAACAATTTCACAAATGGCATCAATCAGATCTGATGGAGCATTCTGAATCATACTTTTCCTGAACTTATAAGGAGTTTGCCCAAGAGAGGTAAGCAGCACAGCATTGTGGCCCATATTATGTGAACACTTTGGGATCTTTTCTTTAAGTCCAACACAGTTGTATCTGATGAAAAAATATCAGTGTGGTACCGTATATTCCTTATGCTACCATGTGCACAGTCCATACGCTTTTACTGTAGCCATTAAAAGGGTTTCGGGACAGCTTTCCTTTTTGTGGTTCCAGGTATCTTGCTAAAGTAATTATCTGTTGTATATCTCTTGCATTTTCAAAAATAACAAAGTAATGCGCATTTTGAATCACTGTCCCAAAGAGCAAGTTTTAAACAATTAATATGACACTTTTAAAGTTGGTAACAAAAGTAATTCTCCACCTTTTCCCGAAATCTGTTTTTTTTTTTTTTTTTTTTCTATAAATCGTAAAAATTCATGTGTCACATAAAATCTTGCCTAATGTACCTCCTGTGATTTTCATAACAATTGGTGACACTGCTTGGCTGCTTTTGCCCTGGATGCATATCAGAGTTGATATGGAGAGTGTGTAAACCAGATTTGTACTGCGCAGTGAGTTCGTGTGTGGCTTTCCTGTCCTGTTTAATATATATCTCAAAACAATCAATTCTTTCCATTTCAAGGCATTAATGTTAGCAAAACATAGTTGGTCATACTACTTATCAATACTCCTCCACACATACCTACCCCGGTAAAACTTGTTGTGCAACCACCCGGATTCAGAACCCTTGACTCAAACATGGTAATGAATTAACAAACTTAAAGAGAATATGCCACTGGACTTGCTAAGGGGAAACAAGGAGGTGATCACTGCATTTCTTAGTGGAAAGGTCCCACGTACCACAAGTGTTCCCTTGGCTGCACGAAAAAAATATCCAAATAGATACTCTGTCTCTATGCTTAAAGTAATCTAATTGGCATAAATTATACAAATTAACATCTGAATGAAAGGGCCGCCTAACTTTGCAAGCAGGTACCAAAAATATATGTAACAGATTATATAATCAAGTAAGAAATGCATTTCTGAGGTGATTTTGATACTTAGCACCAATTTAAACATTCAAAGTTTAAGGTGACCTCCGGCTCCTATCTTTTTTAGGCATGTGGCATAACTTAAAAACTTTTTGATCAAGAGTTATATGTAATACACCAATTTATACTATTTTGGGGATGAGGAACTAATTTCTGGCACTGGAGTTGTGATTGAAGTTGATTTGATGCTGAAAGGTGAAGATTAATCTGAATTGCATTGAAGGTATGGAAATTGATGGTTTGTAACCCATCTTGATATGTGTTCCTCATATTGCCTGAAGTAAGATCCTAGGTCTTTTATGTCCTATCATCACATCCGATTAATAATTCTCGTTAAAGAATGTAAAAAGTTCGGTTTTCTCAAAAAACGTAAATAATGCTAATTCCGTGTCAAAAGAAACAAATTTCAACGATTCGATCATTAAGCATGAAATATGTGATTCATTTGGAGTGGCTAATTTGGGATTGTGAAATGCGTTTGACTTTAATATCCACAAACAAGATGGCTGCTGGCAGCCTCATGAATTTAGATAAATTAGTCTCCTGTATTTTTCTCGAAGTCTGCATACAACGGATTTCTTCATGCCTGATCTCTTTCACAGTGGACACGGGTGGTGTAACTTCCTTAAGAAGGAGCCTTACCTGCTACCTGCCACTGGATGGGGATTGACACAGAGAGCCTTTGATGGTGCCCCAGTACCAGTTTATATCACACTTCCAACCTGCTCCAATAGGTTACCCCAACTGGCAATCTCTGGTTGTTTTTGTGAATGTAATACCTCCCATGTAGATGTTGAATAAACACACAGCAATGTTTGATGCTCTGTGGGTGTAATGCTAGATGATTACACCAATTAAAGGAATAAACAAAATTAAATCATGGTCAGTATAATTAAAACAACGCACATCAACCTGTGAGTCCCATCAAGTGTCTGCATAACGCTGTTAAATAATATTAACCGTTTTTTTCTTTTTCTTAACGAGATGTATCTGCATAGGTCTCAAAACGTGATACCTTGCTTCACATCAGACAAGGACCATATGTAGGTAGTTTTTTGTTAATAATTTTTATACGCATTTTGATAAAGTAGGCATTTGTGAATATTCTTTTTGCAGATGAAGTGCTGTAACAGAACTGTGATGTGAAGTGCCGCAACATGACTGTTTTTTTTTTTCTGGTTTTGTTTTTACAAACAAAATATAGTTGACCTCAAATTCAATCATATAATGCCAGTGCTAAGTTTCATTTCATCAGTTGCCAGTGTATCCGTCGGAAAATAAACCTTGTTTGTCACTCAGCTGTGTTTAATATGATGTTATAACACCTGTTCCATGTTCCATGTATAATGTGGAAAATACCTCTGTAACATGTGATGAGTATACATGAATTCATTTAATCTAGCTTTTCTCTGATTTTCAAACCACAAAACATAGCCCCTGTACCGTAATTAGTAAACATAGCTGTAGAATAATATAATAATATTACGGATATATGCTTCTACCTCAAACATGTCTAAGTGGTGCACTCTTAGCAACACAATTTACATCAGCTTCTTGCTACTTTTTTCAATTATGGTTAAACAATTAAAGTATAAGGTTATTAGTGGAGCATGATACCTGAAAATAAGAACATGTAAGAAGCCATCTTGGTTTTCAAAGGGTCAAAGAGCTGCAATTTGTAAAAACATAACCCGAAAAATGGATTCCTGGTCGACAAATTAGCCTGCCGCGAGTTTTCACACATTCCCTGCCAATGCTAATAAATTATGAACTTCTTTCTTTGAAGTGCAAATTACCATATAACATGCTAATTATATTACTGTGAGCATCATTAATGACCTTCTATCACCAATGCATGCCACAGCTGAGCTCACCACCCGTAAAAGTAGTGGGAATTTTCGTTTGATGTGAGAATGTTTTGTGTGATACAGGCTTCTAGCCCATACATGTCTGAAGTTGTGTACTATGCCTCAGGACAAGGCAATATCCAGTGATCATCTTGGGTTTGTATGTCAACACGGCTGCCAAGTGTCCAAAATATCCCCAATGATGGCTTTCCGACCCTCATATTGGCCAGTTTCGACTACCCACATGTCTCTTTATGTTCTGTTGTTAAATGTAATGTATTCTTTTCTTCACGATGCTGATTAACATAGCCTAACATGTACTAATTATACGACTCTGAACAAACAGAAAAAAGAGTCTTGTTGGATTTAAATTTTATTTAGCCCCAAGGGCCGCCTGTGCTAAGTGGGACCTTTGCACTTTAAATACAGTGTACACTCCCTCAACATACTACACTACATGCAAGCCGTCATTTACATATTGGTTTGTTATATATTGGATAGATCTAGGCTGCATGTATACTTTTGGTCTTGTGGCACAATGGCACAGGCACAGCCCAAAAGAGTAAAGGTAACTGTGTTGCCAATCAAAATTGCCTCTATTCATTGTCCACAGGCAGAGTTGACTGGGGCTTCTGCACCTGCTTAACCAACCATAAAGCCTGGAAAAAATGCGGAAAATAGGAAGGCCGCTGTACCTGCTGAATCAGCTAAAAGAATTAGAAACATGCAGGCAGAGGGAATCTTGAAGCGAGCCTCTGGACCTGCTAAGCAAACTCAAAGGGCCAGAAATACGCACCCAGAGGAGACATTGAAGCCATTGCCTCAAAGAAAGAGAGCTCCCTGTTTAGCCAAAACAAAAATACAGAGAGTTGATACAATGTCTAACATGGAACATTTAGGTCAGGCTACTCTGACTGGGGGTATGGCACTGACAGTGGGACGAATGGTGGGCACCGCACCAGAAAGACAATATTTCCACTACTGAAATATTCACTAACATCCTCAACACAATATCTGGAATTACAATGACAGGACGCAACTGTTATCAGTTACCCAAATATTTTCTGTTTCTATTATGCTTAACATGACAAAGTAAAGCCTGTTTTTGTGTATAAAATCAACTAGTTGAAACATCTATGAGAAACACTGGAAATAATTGTACTGTACATCTAAATTTTATCCTCTTACCTTTAAAAGCACCATCCAATTTATATTTTCGTCGATTGTGGAGTTTTCTTTTGAAGAAATTTTTATTAACTTTGCCTAGCCCCCTTTTCAGTAGACCTATATACATTGCATCTATCTTAATATACAAATTCATCGGATTGAATAAAGTATGCCACTGCTACATATCTGTGTTAAGTGTTTTTGTGCTCCAGCTTATTTCCAGCAAAATGGACGCTATTTGTGGGCATCAGCCCTGATGCCCCTGTACCATCATAACATGGAGAAGGCAGCCTTACCCTGATGTCATAGACTTGTTCGGTAATGGTGAAGAACCCATAACCATTATCGATGATGATGATGATGATGATGATGATGATGATGATGATGACGACGACGACGATGGTGACGATGATGACGACGACGAACGACGACGACGATAACGATGATGATGATGATGATGATGATGATGATGATGATGATGATGATGATGATGATGATGATGATGATGATGATGATGATAAATATAGATATCACCAGTAAAGTGGGGGGAAAAGATCAAATCAAAGTGAAGATGAAAATAATGCTGACCAGGAAGTGAAGGAGGCGAATGAACAAACAGATGAAAGTGATGATAATACTTATGATGCAATCATTATTATTATTATTAGCAATGTAAAAAATGAAGATGAAAGTGATAATTAATCATTTCTGATGATGAAGTAGAGGAAGAGGACGGCAAAAACGAAGTAAGTGATGGGGGAAATGAACCAGTGGAGGAGCAAGAACAAACAGCTAAAAAGAGTGTTGAGACCAAACTAAACATTACTCCCATGGACATTGCAACGATTTTCCAAAGTCAATTAGCTTTCCATGAAAACCAGAACCCACCATTTGCCGACATCAGCTATTTCGCTTCGGAACAGATTAAAAAAAGTTACAAAAAAGAAAGCAAGGACTTAGGACAGTTACCTCATAATTAAAACGTTTGGATATATATAAAAAAAAAACAATTTATCAAATGTCCTTTAGGGCCCCCATAGATCTATGAACTTGCATCTTCTAGACGTCCATGTATTTGTATCAATTGCGGCTCTATGATGAATCACAAGGGGGATCTAGGAGATTATCGTCAAGATATTTTAATAAAAAAACAGAACGAACACAAACTTAAATTCACACCATGAAACCCTAAAGCTGTATTTTTGGGGGTTTTTAATATAAATGAAGGGACACAAAAAATCTTGTAAGTTGAGCACCATGTCTTCAAGTACAACAAGAATATCATCACCATCATCACCATCATCACCATCATCGCCATTGTGACGTAAAAAGTTTTATATAGAGCTTTGGAAACCGGTACAACACTTTGCATACACTATGTATTAATTTATGAAAAAAAGCTGTAGTCGTGTGGTATATTTGAAAGAGTTCGGTTTGTCAAATGATCATTAGTTTAGCAAATACACCATTTATAAAAGTGGCAATAAAAGCTAATACGTTTGAGGGTAACCAGTGGTATTACACGTTTTTTTTGCACTGAAGGTATGGGAAATGGTCTTTGCTTAGTCATTTGAATTAACGTGCCTACATACAAAAAAGTAAAATGTTACTCCACAATCGTAGCCTTCATAACCCAGAAATACTACCCCCCCCCCCCAACACACACACATACACACACACACA
The DNA here is from genome assembly GCA_964020975.1 of Hermodice carunculata. NCBI lineage: Eukaryota > Metazoa > Annelida > Polychaeta > Eunicida > Amphinomidae > Hermodice > Hermodice carunculata. The sequence goes on along the minus strand of OZ026618.1, from coordinate 45,882,482 downwards.
CACAAAAGAAAGAAAAAAATACGTAATTCATTATATTGTTTGATGCATATGAAATGTACTTTTATGTAGTGATTAGGCAATTGGGGCATTGGTAAACTGCGGACGGAAGTGTTATCTTTTATGTGGTCTCATTATTATCACCAAAAATGCGCCTCTGCTCCACGTGGCATTATTGTGTGTTTTGCAAATGTTTTTGTTGGTGAAACGTTTTCCGTATCTCTCGCATTACCAAAAAAATACTAAAGTATAGCATGTGGTTTTGCCCTATAGCGATCAGATTTGTGCAGACTACTGTGTAACAAACAATGTCAGTTTAGCTTAATTGCTTTCGTATATCCCTGGTATATAAATGATTTCAAATTTGCAGTCTGAATTGTCCTCTTTTCACGGGAAAATGTTACACCCACCATAGGGGACAACCTGGCAAATAGGCATGGAACATGTATGCACTGAGCATCTATCTAAAAAGCATTCAAAGCTATCACAAAATACAGTACCACATTTTACACAACGCCTGCTTATATCATGCAGCAGACTATAAATGCACGGGAAACATCAAGACGCATAATTATTTTCTTTTATGCAAAAATAGATTGTCTTTTTCAAAATAATTGTTCTTTTTCTTTCTGAAAGGCATTCTTTATTGTACGCGAGTACACTCCTGAGTAAACACACCCACACAAACAGAATAACATTCAAACAAATTTAATTTTTCGCCTTTTTATGCCAGTATACAACCACTGAATTTTTCACCCATCTGTGGATGCGAATGGTAGTAAAATCCAACAACAAGCCACTGGTCTAAGTTCTCGGCATTGAAGAGTAACCATACATGAACCAAGACGACTATGACAGTACTCAGGTCAGCTGACGTTGCATGCATTGACTGCAGGTATTCTGCCACTTATAGACTAAAATCAAGGTTACCTTTGTTCAAGATCATTATCATCATTATTTCCGATATTGGTTTTCACTCGTACAGTTCATCAGTCATATTTATATGAATAGTGACCAAATCAACATAAAAACGATCTGAGCCAATACGTCATTTTGACTTTTCAAAGTAAATCAAGGTCAAAATTAGCAACGACGAAAGAAGTCCCCCAGGTGCACTCCTAATGTGATTAATAGTAACCTTTGGCCAATGATCTGGCATAACTCAGATGTGATTAGATGCCATTTAACTTTCACAGTTTATTTACAGTCAAAATTAACATCACCAAAGGAAATCTCATATGTACTTTTTCCATATGCAATTTAATAATTGGTCTCTTAGCCATCAATTACCTAAATATAAGGTAATATGCCAGGTGCTAACCTTATTGTGGAGTAGCAATGCTAAAATGTACATATAGCATAACGATGCACCTTGCTTGACGATTTTTCCAAAGCTCACAATATGACAGCACCATCAAGTCATAAATTTGGTGGAGATCTAATTCAGGTAGATTTCCATTTAGGAATTCCAATTTATTGGCCAATCAGGTTTTTCAGACTTAAAAATCTACTAAAAACAATACAAAGATATATTTTTAGATATTACCCAAAAAATGAACATGCACAATAGCATTGCAGTGACATGGTTTCAGTCAAGTGTATGTGATTTGGCATATGCATTCAATGTCACAGACTTAGGATTGCCCTTAATTTGAACAAATTGAAATAAAAAGCAAAAGCGTGCCATTAGAATTTATCCCTGATTGCCTTGGGTCCAGTTAGAAGTCAAACTGTAAAGGTACATGTTCAGCTGCCAGAGCAATTAATTTTATTCAGTTAAGGTCTTCTCTCCAAATATATGCTACCCCAGAAATAGTAAAGATAGTGAAGCTATTCAGAGCATGGGTATTTGTTTAAAATTCAGCACAATTGCAATACTGCTGTTTGAATTCATACCATGACGATTGGCTTGAGCAATGTGGTTATTATTTTAATATGTTTTAATATATGTCGATGCTGATGAGGCAGTATGTCCTAAAGCCAACCCATAAATGCAAACTAAGCTTTACAAAACTAAAGAGGGAATGCAATGCGCCGCGAACTACATACATTTACCAGACAAATTCGCTGGTATACCGCAATCCCCATGTGGTTAGAAATTCTGGTTATAGAGACAAAGATCAGCATGCATTGGCTAACTGGCAGCTGTACCTAGCGAATGCTGTTCCTGGTCCAACCACGATCCAACAAAAGCAATAGCTTCAAAATTAACATTAACACTTTAGTTATAGCATGGTAGACAGTTTTTCTTTTTCGAGCACCATTTTTTTTTTATTTGCTATTTTAATATAACGCCACATGGTTCCGAATATTTCTGCATTCCATAATTATTCTGTTTTCACTATGTAATGAATTCGTGCTCTGTTATCAATTCATCCGGCAATATTTAATGCAAACTTTGAAAATATGTTAATATTTATGGTAATAAAAGGGCAATAGATGATTTATTTGAATGTTGAAAACCATGTGCTATTAAGATGAACGGAAAATCCCCATATCTTCAATCGTCAAAGTTTAATCTCCGTTAATCATCGCAGACTGTTACAGCAGCTGACTTGCAGTGATTGGTTCATGTGCAAGGAATAAAATCAAATTGTCCATAATGCAGGTTAAAACGGTTCACTATCAGTTCACATATTTCTGATGGCTGAAAGCGCTGTTAATTGAAAGGCTTCCACCGACGGTGCTGCTACAGCATAAGATGTTAGTCTGTTTCAGATTGGTACTGTCCAGATGAAAAAGGAATGTTTGGATGGGTTAATGATTGCTGAAACCTGATTGTATTTTTCGATTTCTTCGAGTTATGATATGCAAACACGAAAAGACACCCTACCTCCACATATATTTATACAACCTCGTTGGAAAACTTAAATGGAAACGCGACTTTCAAAAACAGCAACTGTCACTATAAACAAAGACTGTACCTTTTTTAAGGTATGTGGAAAACACTGTTAACAAAATTTTGTACTTTCTAAGGTGTATTGCAAAGACGGGTCAGATGTGGTTCAGCAAAACTATACATTGTCATCCGATATTTTGAGGGGGTATACAAGCCAGGCATTTTTACTGAAATGACAGCTTTAGTATCAGACATTTTTGACCTTTTATTAGCCTACCGTTCGTAATGTTTTGGAATGCCCACACTTTGGCATTGTGATATTTGGATTCGTATAGAAAAGCCAACCCAGCATCACATTCATCTGGGGGATTCTGATTGCATTTTTTCTCTTATGCCAAGCTTGTATATGGCAATACAGAATTAACGCACACATATATTTCAAAAATGGATATACCCGGAAGGATTTATCTGATGTAAGGACTGGTAAACAGTAAAAAAGGGAGTTTACAGGTATTAGTTACCTCTTACAACGAATGGTGTAAACTTTTCATCCTCTAAATCAAACAGAGGATTGGACTACCTTCTTTGGTTTTGTGTGGCAAAGTGTATACATATTTGTTTTGCAAGTGCATTTCTTGTTTGGCCATTGGGCATCGGGAACCTATGTAGGCGGGCTAATAAAGGTCAGGAAATTCCACTAAAAATGAGAAACCCAATAGAACGAAGGGTGGATAGGATATATCAGAACAACATGCAGCAGGTTAGGAGCAAACAATTAACAATAATGACAGCTGTTTGCTCAGCTTTGAACTCTGTCAAAATTCAAGAATATAACTGCTGTCTTGCAAGCAGTTGGACTGCCAATAACTACTAGAAGCCAGCTAAACAGCAGGTAAGCCGAAGATTAACTGCAAGCAGTTAGAATTAAGAGCAATATTGACGCATCATATGATGTTTCCTCCGTAGTTGGACTGCTGTGTTAAAACACAATTTTTTAAAAAAAATTTTTAGCCTTTGAGAATGTTCACTCTTTTATTAAATATCTATGAACATTATATTGTACATAACAAATGTATAGTAGTTTTGTACTCAATAGTACATAGAGTAAATTTAAACAACAAAGTCCTAGATATTACACACTAAGTAAGTGTTGGTAATATTGGTTGCTTTTGTCAACAGATGAAACACGTTGCCGACCCTGGTATCATATCAATATTTCTCCGTCTTATGTCAAGAAGTTAGATGGATCGAGGGGCGGCCCTGTTCAATAAAAGTTGATCCTAGTCGCGGTAAAATTTATTCTAATTAGGACCCATATATTACCAACAACTGTACAGGGGATGAGCAAAACTATTTGGTATATATATATATATATATATATATATATATATATATATATATATATATATATATATATATATATATATATATATATATATATATATATATATATATATATATATATATATATATATATATACATATATATAAGTATATACATATGTATTTATATATGTATATATATACATATAAATATATACATATATATATACATATATATATATACATATATATATACATATACATATATATATATTTATATATAATTTTAAGTTTTTCTTTAATTAGTGACTGAGGAGCAATATTATTATCAAGGTTATACCTTATACTCAGGATGATTATGTTCATATGTTTTCAACTAGCATCTGTGGCACCATACAAGACCATCCTGGAAAAGTCGAAAGGGATTGCTGACTGAATTTTACGAATGTAACAGGGGAAACCAAATAGTCTACTTGAAATTTATTTTTTTTCTACTGCACACCAAGACATCATGAAAACCGGCAGTAATTCGACTTTGTACCGTTCATTCATATCCAAATGTTGGCGTTTACTTTGCTAGGTGTCACCTGGGTAATGGTCGTATTGTTTGGAGCTGGATGCCATGATGGATAATCATATTATTTACTTTAGCAGAGTTCATTGTGAAACAACTTCTTTGGCAGTTCACTAAGAATTAGGAGAGGTTCCAGCTGGAGAATCAGGGCCCACTGTTGTTTCAAGCATTTGTAGTTAGCAAGCAGAAATACAAACATTACTTTAAAAGTTGCACATGAGATGTGGATTATAAAAAAATAGACAGGGTTCATGCACAGACTCCTAGCAGATGCCAAGTTGTACAGCAAGGCTGCTCGGTGTTACCCTATTTTAAAATACCACTTATACCCCTCATTTGGAAAAAGGATGCCAATCATATTAAATTTCCAATGTGCACTTTGTGAAAAAAAATAGGATCTCTTGACGAAAAAGCTGATTAACAGATTTGTCAGTAAAATGAACAGGCAAGTCAACAAACAATGGCAGAGAAGTGCTAAATGAGGAATCAGCGTATCACCAATTTTCTTCGAGAGAACAACCATTTTATCATTTGATGGCAGTATAAATATAGTATGAAGAAAATGTGGGAGAGAATAAGCTGCACACAGAATCTTTCTATGAGGCCAACTGACACCAGAAACAGCATGTCCACGCAGATGAAAAAAGCAGAACCGCACACATCAGTCCTACATGTACTGTAGCTGCTAAGTTGTTTATTCTACAGTGATGGCCTGACACTATGTATGCTTCACCATCTTGGCATCTCTGAAACAAAGCTATAGCTTCAGCTAGAGCTGTCAAAATTGGTCAAACACTGCTTAGCTATGTCAGATATTTTTCCATCTTTGTGATCGACAGGAGATGCTTTTGCTAGCCTAAATCAGAGAGACATGCAGGTGGACTATTCACAGTGAATTCATACCCTAGGTTAAATACCTTAACACATCAGGCCTGATGCTACTGTTTTGGTCTGCTCATTTAATTGTTTGTATACTCTCACAGCAAAACAATGATGATAAGACTAAAAATGTGTCCAGCTTCTACTTTTTGTTCTGTGGTACTTTTGCAACAGTAAGTTTGAAACGAGCTGTTCTTGTGTCACCATGCTACTGATTGACAGTTATGCTTGAAAAGACAGGCTGATGGCCTTCTCAGTGTATGCAAAATGTTTATGTATAATAAGCATAGACACGTTTGTTTCACGTGGATTGTGAAGGAAGTGAAGTATTGATTTATCGAGTCACTCCCCATGGCACAGATGTTAGATACCTCCTACCTTGTTTGTGGTGGAGAAAACCGAAGAACTCGTAGAAAACCACTGTTGACCGTTAAAGTGGTATGAAGTTTTTCCACATGCCTCCCAGGACGAAAATCAAACCCTGGTCACACAGGTCAAAGGCGAGCGTCTAACCACTCAGCCGATCGCCCCCCCCCCCCCCAGTATCAACTTGTTTTCAAATTTTGTGATATGGCATTGCTTTTGTATTGAATTTGTCCAGAGTGTTTTCTTACTTTCTTTTACTTCTTCATTTTCATGTTCGAGAGGGATTGATACAGTTTATAGCCGTGCTCCCGATCGAGTTAATAATTATATATAAACCAAATATTATGGTCATATTTCCATGTGGTTTGTTTTATCAAAACCGCTGAAGCCCCAGGCCTACCACCATCCATTGTTTTCTGTAAATATTCTATTACTCATTGTTGTAGATATCGGAGATTCAGTATGATAGATATCTTCCATTTTCTTTTTAAAAATTCCTCTATTTGTTTTACTGTGCGTTTGGTGACATTGGTATGAATTCACTGTCCCTACTAAAAAAAAGAACAGGTTTTCACTAACTGCATTACAAAATTAACAAAGTGGCTTCTCCTTTATATACACTTTTTACAGTCTGTTATTTTTATCCAGTAATTATAGCTGTATCATCCCGAAAAGGTGGAAGATACAGACACGGTGATAACCCTGTCCATATCACCACAGTGCAAAGGTCAATCCGTATCACCACAGTGCAAAGGTCACTGAGAACTACTTTCCTTCTAAATTCTTGTAGTTGGCGCACGTCAAGCATGTAGTTTTCAAATGACCCAATTACTGGATCCTGCGTTACAGTTATTCATACGCAAAACTATGCAAAGTCTTGTTTGATGAAATGAACGTTGAAACTGTTTTTAATTGTCTTTTCTTTGTATTTAACGATGAAAATATAATTACAGCTGTAATTGCTGGATAAAAGTAAAACCAGCCGCTTGGAGGAGACTCGTCAGCAGACTGCCCTCGTTCCCGCGGCGGATCACTCCTCGTGCAAGCACTCGGAGTGATCCGCCGCGGGAACGAGGCCAGTCTGCTGACTCATCTCCTCCACTTGGCTGGTTTTACTATTGTAAGTGTAATTTGCTATAAAAACTAAATAAAAGACTTCTATATGATGATAGAGAACATTTATAAATTTGCAAACTACAATTCTGTAGGTAATCATCCTCAGGATTAGCCCTTAAATCTTTCATCCGCCTTTTTTGTATAAGACTTGGTGGATTCGGTACTTTTCCTTACAAATTTGAATAAAAGATCTTTGACAATTTTCTATTTAAAAAGTTGCTGAATCAAATACTTGAAATTCTCATTTTGTTGACAACCTCCGGTATTAAGTTTCAAAATATATTTGTAGTGTCCAGTCAATTGGTACACCATGTAATAGCCCTTGAAAAAAAAATGGTATGCCATCTAGATACTTTCTACCGAGTTGCTCTATGTCTAAAAATAATCCATCTTCCTTTAACAAATCTCTTATTGTCCAAACACCACTTGTATGCCATTTCTTAAAGAAAAATGGTTTACCTTCAGTCCTTATAAACGAGTTGTACCGAATAGCTTTGTGTAACTCTTCCGCGTGTATTAGGGCAAAAAAGTGAAAATCACACAATATTTTTATACTTCTTTCCAGAAAGTACTGTGACCTTTATGAAGGTCATAATCTAATATCTCATATATATATATATATATATATATATATATATATATATATATATATATATATATATATATATATATATATATATATATATATATGTACTATTGCATATTTTTGTTTTATAAAGGGTAGGCTAAACCTAATTTGTATTCTTATAAATGTTCTTCTAGACACATTTAAGATAGAAATTATATATAAAATATAATATGTTAAGAAAAGTCATCAATGCATGTCACATGGATGTCACCTCTCCTCGCAGTTAGACCTGATTCTGACTTATATTAAACTGAGAGTTAAATGAAACCATAGTGTATCTTGCTTAGAAAAATTATTTGATATGAATATCAGTAACAAACTGCCTTTATTCAAACTGCGACAGTGCTGTGGCCTCTTGTAAGGAAAAATAAAGTTTAAAAATCATTTTAACAATGGAATTTGTTCAACATCTCTGAGAAAATTATCGTGGCAAAGTCTTTACACTGAAACAAATTCTGAAAAATATATTTGCGTTGAAATTATCCCACGATGTTCCATATTTAGGTAGAATTGTGGAAACTATTCCCCCCAAAAAAGGCTTTCATGTTTATATCATGAATATGTCTTGCTTAATAAAAGTAGTACCTGTGTCACTGAACTTACATTTATCAAGACCAGAATATAGTGAGCAGGTTTCAGCAGCCAGCATGTGTGTCGGCAAGTGTAAGTGTCAAATATCTGGGAATCAAATCAGATAGAGAACACAATTATATCTTGATTGCTGCTGATTATTGGGTTTTATTGAACCTTATGGATAGCTCCTGCATTCAGTGATTGATTGTTCTTGCTACTCTGATAGACCAATGCCGAGAATTAAACTTTGCTGCAATGATAATGTGTCTTCCTATTGTCTTCATGGTGACATGATTTAGAGGCCACAGCTTTCAGTCTCGCTCTTTGTTTACGTAAAGTGGTAAAAAGTAATAACTAATCCATAACTGTTTCGCTTAAGGGATGAAAATTCGAATGACAACTTTAAAATTATTAAACTTTCATCTGATCACCAGATATTTCTTAGCAGCATAATCAATGCCTACACTAGGCTTTCATTCACCAGAAGGTATATTACTCAGTTAAATGTAATTTACAGTAAGTGACAAAATCCATTTAAATCTTTTTATCATGTATCAGTATCGGACAATATATATTTATATATATATATATATATATATATATATATATATCACTCTGGTGATATTGGCCATAGCAAATCTAACTTAATTGTAGTCTGGTAACTCATAAATACTTTAATCAGCAGCAGAGATACCAGTTAAATAAAAAAAATTTAAAAACTGCAATAACTTCATTACTGGCTCAAAACAAACAGACAATAAATCGAACTTGTATGTTGTGAATATTGTACAATCACTTGCTGACAAAATACCTGACACTCATGTCGAAGCAAATCATATCTTCGAGGCAACTATTTAAGTTTCTTCTTTCTCTGCTTTGTTGTAGAGCGAAATGTCATTTCTGTTGTAAAACTGTATACTTACAGCCCAGGTTTGGGACAATTTACAATCAAAGGTACTGAAATATGTGTCTAATGAAACAGCTTCTCCATTTGCTCATATCATAACATTATTTCTTCAACAATGTGTTAATCTACACGTATTGAAACATGCTCAAATTAAACCTAGATGCAAAAAGGGATGAAGCATTATTTGAAAGGTAAAGTCCTATTTCTGTTCTGCCTGTCTTGTCGACAGCCTTGGAGAAGGTGGTTCACCAGAAACTTTCTAGTTATTCGGATAGTTTAGATATTTCATATGACTACAGGTTGTGTTTTTGCAAGAACTGTCGTACAGAGTATGCTGTAATCTATCTGTCCTGTAAATCTCAGAGGGCTTGGAGAGGATAGAACCCACCTCTGATGTGTTTCTATGGAATACGTGGAGGTTTGCTGAACGTGTTTACTAGTTATTAATCGAAGGAAACGCAGTTTGTGAATTATGTCAGTGAAGATTCTGCCATAATATCTACCAACTGTGGTGTTTCACAAGGGTACATTCTTTTGCCGCATTTTTCATTCCTTCCTTATATTTATGATAGACTAAAATTCTTTTGTCTGAAAAGGTACGATGTATATCATTATTTGCAAATGACACAAGTTTGCTTTTCAGTGATTCTAATTCAGATAAACTAAAGCATAAATTAAACAATGCTTAAAATTGCGTTGTATGCTGGTTTCAAATAAATTATCAGTAATCACAGACAAAAAAAAAAAACTTATATGATATTCCAGTCTTGCAATAATAAAAAAATCTTCTTACAATTATCCCATTAATATAAATGGACAAACATCAATGAAAAGTGATGTTGGTCAAATTTTAAGTGTGTGGCTAGGTAAGGAAATGAACTGGAAAGAACATGATATATTTAATTTTATAAAACTTAGCAAATTAATCGGGGTATTTGAAAAGATTCGACATAAATTTGACTATAACGTGCTAAGCCAACTGATTTGGCTTTGCTGTACCCTCATATAAACATCTGTCATAAAATATTAGCTAACATTTATCTCAATGCAACACTTAATATCGTTAAACTTCAACAGAAACTGTGTACATTAATACATTGTCGCATATGAATGCCTATACCAATAACTTGGGCCTTTTTTTTTTTTTGTTTAATTTAAGAATTTGAAATTTCAAAGTTATGACATGTTTCTTACAGGTTGGCCTATATTTAAGGTAAAATCATATCTTGTTCCTATCGTTTATAGAAATTTGCATACTGACGTATCAGCAATTCAAAACACAAATACCAGACAAGTAGAGAATTTTAATGTACGGCTGTACAGGACAACTTTGGGTAAATTTGAAATACTAGCTCATGGTCCAATCGTGTGGAAACTTTTCCTTATTTCGATCTATACTCAACCTCAATACATATGTTTAAGAAATGCCTTAAATTGTGTATTCTGGACAACCCTTATAGGTTTAATATATATAGTTGATTTCCTGTTGTCATTGCTATTTTATGAGTTCTTGTAATGTTTTTAACAGCTTGGTGCTTTCTCAGCTTGGAGGAGCTGAAGTCCCTGTGGGGTTTACTGTCTCCAGTTGAATTCATGTATATTTTTTTCCCGTATTCCATCATTGCCAACTGCATCAGGTGCCAGTTTCTTTTTAATGTGGATTTATATATTGTCATAATCATTTTAGGTAATAAAACAATATAATACAGTGCAACATTTCAAAGGTTCAGAGGACCGGTTGAAGCCACGGATCGCCCTTTATGGGTGACTGACTGTCTCAAGTCAAAAGGGAAATTACTTTATTTATATTTATTTTTATAAGTATTGGAAGAAAAACTTTAATGTTTTGGAAAACTTCTGAATCTCTGCCTATTACTGTATATAATTTCGCTCATTTATGTGGAATGTAATTGATGAATATGATTAATGTTTTTCAAAATTATTGAACTTGTTGAGTTTTGGGCCGAATTCTTCGTCTTATAATCATAATTGAGATAGAGTACTTTAAAAATATGCCAGATTCATAAATATCCCCGATACGATATAGGTCTGGTTTCGTTTTTGCTTTCAGCTCAAAAGACTGAGTCAGGAACAGCAAAATGTGGCAGACCTCACATGTCACTTTTTAATCATTGGTGAAATGTATAATATTTGAGTTTTATTTCTGTTTAAGCTTTTAGGTTATGGAAAAAAGGTAAAGGTTACTAAAGAATATTTCAAGAGTTGAAAAGAGTGGTTTCAACTACCAGTTCCCTTTTATAGGTAACTGCCTATCTCAAGTGTGGCATTAAATTTATTCCTCCACTTGATATGGGTCGATGCACGTTGATTTTTTCGTACTCTTGAAGCTTTGTATTTTGCTATATTTAACTATATTTTCATTGTTAGATTGAAATTTATGAATATGGGTAATGTCTTCCTGAGCTATTTCACAGCTTTACAAAAACCGTACACACACAGAAGAGTAAATACAAACTGGATAAAGGGGGTTCAGAATTAGTGACCATTGGAATACCAAAAGTTTGTCTGAAGGCAGACAAACTGGTCAAATTCAAATGCCGGCTGGCCATCCCTTACATTACTACCAAAATGTGCATATGACCATTCGTTAAAAGTTTATTTTTCTCAAATGTCTATATATCAGTGACTTGATACATTCTTTTCAATCATATTTAGAAATAGTTATGAATATGGTGGTGAAGTCCCACGATGAAATCTGTTTATCAGGAAAAAGATTATATGTTACATTCAACCAATCAAACAAGAGGTTCGAATTAGACAAATTCAAAACCTGTTAATATCGGAAGATGCTCGTAAATCCTTTTGCCTTCTTTAAGCCTATTCACATCAAAACCGGCAAGTTCTAATAGAGCAAAATATTAAGCATGCTATGAATTGGATAAATAGTAGCATGACTACAGAATGGCCAGGTTTCGAACCCACAACCTTTGACAACAATGACCTTGCCGAAAATGGGAAACGCACATGCCAACTGCACCAAATCTCCATTCTTAAAAAGAATGGTTCAATGTAAGCCTTATGTGTGAATGCCATAATCGACACAGCTCAGTTCCTTGTAATTTATCCAGTATTAAATTGTATTCGGATTTGTTCGAGATCGAGGACTGTATAAAGGTTAATCCGTCAGCATCAAAGGAGCATCGTAAACATATTATGTTTTGTGACCAAAGAACTGCCAGGTCTCGAAGCAACAACTGTCAGCACCAATCACCTAGCTGAAAATGGGAAACACACATACCAACTGCACAGATTCCCCCATTCTTTAAAAAGAATGGTTCAATTGAGGCCGTTATTCGTGAACGCCATAATCGACACAGGCCAGTTTATTTTAATTTATCCAGTACAAGAACTGTATTCGGAGTTGTTCCAGATCGGCGACTGTATTTATGCACGTCTGCAGCATCAAAGGAGCGCCGAAAACATATATATTTGTGACCAAGGAACGACCGCGTCTCGAACCACCCAGCCAAAAAATCGGAAACGCACATAAGATCTTTATGATTCTCTTGTTTTTCGTTTTGTTTTTTATTTGTTTTTGTTTTTCACGCTATGCCTTGTTTCACTGGTCCATCCACCAAAGACAGATATATCAAAGTAACCCCTGTTTGACCATTTTCGAGCATACTCTTCAACTGCTTTCCTAATCATTTTCTTGTCTGTACTGCAATAAATATTCTGCTATTCAAGGTATTTAGGCACTTTGAATTTTTTAAATGTTATGCATCGTTTGGCACAATAAAAAGATCGTCAGTAATTGTATGGCCATGACAATTTGAAATGTAAGGCGAATTATGGCGTGGATAAAGGTTTTAGGTTTCTTTGGAATCATGTGAATTCAATTCATCAATAATTTTGCATGGAAAATATCTCAATAGGCAAAATTTTTCAAATATTTGGCTGAATTATATGGAGGAGTACTGTCAAAGTAATCTGGTTTACTTTATTGTACCTCCTTCTTACTAAATATATTAGACAGATTCATATATTCGATACCCCTATTTTGATATATAGTTTGGTGAAATATCCCAGAGGCAATGCTTTTCTAACTTTTTTGTATCACACACTTGAAGCACTATGAAGGTAAGCTGGTATACATTATTGTACCTTCTTAATATGAAATACGTGGGAGAGATTTATGTAGTTGATGCCACTATCCTAACAGACTAATTCAATGAAATCATCCTTCAGTGTCTTTCTATCAACAGTTAAAGGTTTAAAAGATGTATGGAAAGCTAGGTCATTGATAAAATGATATAGCATCTTGAAAATCATTTTCTACTGAACTATATGGTGATATCTTCTTACAAGTGGTTCAGAACTGATAGTGGTATGAAGTTCAGTACATGTCTAACATTCTGCAGACCATTTTCATTTATAAAGTTTCTAGTCAAAACCGTGGTGCTGTAAAAGAGTGGCGAGACTCCTTGCGATGCTTACAATGTATATATGTATGCCCGTGCCTTCCCTAAGTATTTGGCAAGTGATGAGCAAACAATCTTAAAACAGAATATGGAAACATTACCTACACCTGTTATTCGATTATTGAACCTAAAGGGCCAAAAAGTAGCTAATTAGATTTGCCACAAAAAAATTACCATCCTGTATAAGATTTCTTTATTCTGTAAATGCCCCCCCCCCCCCCCGAATTTGGATGATTTTTCGACAATTTGTAGTTATGTCCTGGTTTTCAGCAATATCTACCTTTCATTCCTTCTTTTTTCCGAACTGTATGTGCAACGACCGTCAGTTCTGAGATAAAGATCTCTAACGGTTTTCCGCCCTACCGACTTCCACACATTTGACATTACAGTACATATTTCCCATCTATAAATTTGCAGCTACAAATTAAAGATGCGGGATCTAGACCAAACAGAAAAAAAGACAGAAAACTTGCAATGCTGACAAAAACAAAAAACAAAAACAAAAACACCGCTGTTATATGAACGTTCCTGAGAGTGAGTAAACTTAACAGGCTTGTCCACAAAAAAAACCCTTGCTCTTGCATGGTAACCCATTATAATCATGTACAACATCCTTCAAGCCTAATTAAAAATTGTATTATATTTGAACCAGAGAGATCCAGTTCTTCTTGCCTATTCCATGTTTCACTGAGAACATAGTATGATGCAAAAATCTAAATAATATGGAGGAATATGCTGAAGTTTCCGTGTAAGTTTAGGATTGAATGTATATATAGAAATGGTTAAATTTTCCTCCTATACTTGCCCCATGAATGATGTATGCAATGTGTATTTGTGGGTCAGGAGAACTTGAGCTGATGTCAAGGTGGTGGCCAGGCCATAGTTACTGACGTGAGCACATTGTTGGGAATAACTTACATAACCGGGGACACCAATAGAGAATGGTCTTATGGGGTGGGTCTCAGGTGCTAAGTATGTAGCTTCATCTCTCATTGGCTCATATTGTGGAGTCAATAGAGCGTCCTTCAGATCTCTTTACTTTTTGCCTCCTTTTATTTGTTTTCTTCGTTCTCAACCTGTACGAAACTGCTAATATGTTTGAAGTACAAACGGCAAAAGAGTGAGACCCATGGTTGTAATCAAAGAATGTTTTACATTTTACTTCTACTGCTACTACTTTTACTGCCACTACTACTACTTCCACTACCACTACTATCACTACCTATTATTATCATCGTCATCATCACTATTTTACGATGAAAATTTCATTGATTAATGCACCTAAATTAGCCATCGAGAAATTCTAACCGTTGATAAAGATCCTCCTCTTCTTCAAAAGATTTTAGTACACAAACATTAACTGGCCCACCCAGCAGGGCTTCTTATTATTATTAATTGCAAACATATATACAACCTTTTTGCAGATAAATTGATTAAGGCGCTCTTTTGACATGTTGTCCTGTCATCCTGGCAGTAACACAAAGCCTCGTAATAATTAAACGTTGTGGCGGAGAAACGTTGCTGCTAATCTAGGACACCCGCAGGTGCATATTTGTAGGTAATGTTTTTCTGAACGATTTACCTGCAATGTCTGTTAGATGGAATGTCCAGAATGTGGTCCAATACCTGTACACCCAAACAGGTTACAAAAACATTACTAGTATCCACAATGTTCAATCCAACAAAGAGAGCAAAGTAAAAAAGAAGAAAAATCAGAGGTTCAAGAATAAACAAAACATCAGTATTCATCTTCCCAAACCAATGCGAAGAAATAAATATTATCCCTGGCTGGAGTCATGCAGTCACCGATAAAACGCACCTGATGGTTTAAACCAGGATCTCACAATCCTTTTTTTTTTTTTTTTTTTTTTTTTTTTTGTCGTTGATGGATTTCCATTGTCTGTTTGACAATAGCTTCCAATAATTTCTTGGTGTAATAATCTAGTTGCCTTGGTCTGATTCTCTGCTGTTGGGAAACCGTCTGTCATTTACATCCAAACATAAGGAATAGCACTTTGATAGGGCCTTGCTTCAGTTGTCAATTACATTTTAAAAGGACCAAGGGGTAGGTTCAGTGCCCATCCATAACTGCTAGCCTTAAACATGTTTACAAAATTGCTATATTATGGCTGCATATGTTTGGTAGCGTTTGTTTGCAGATAATACACGATGACCACAGAAATGGGGACACCTAGAGAGTAAACTTTAGACTCCAATTGCGGGTGGTTTCCCACTTAGATCATTTGTTTATGTTGTGAGACCAACATATTTGAGTGAAGGTATGCACCATAAAATCACACTTTTAGTTTTCTAATTGCAATTGGCTTATTGATAAAGGCATGTTTGAAAGGTTTTTGGGCGTTTTGAAGATGTAAATTGCCTGTTTTCTTGATTGTGACCAGACTTCACATCTGAGACCACAATAATGGGAATTAATCAGTCACATTTGAACTAAATTGTTCCCTCCCTGTGTCTTATTTATGCCATGTGAACACAAAAGGCCATTAGGATTCACTCACAGAGGAAGTATGCAACATCATATAAACTTTTTGTCCAACAAAAATTGTTTGAGCACTGGATTAGAGGCTCCTATTCCAGGTCACAGTGTGTCTTCATCACCTATGAAAGGAACTATGGCACTGGTTTCATCAATTATTCGAACAAAATATGTACTCTAGTTGGTATTATAAGTGGGAGATTATGAGCCATACTTTCTACACGATACACAGAAATGTTTCTTGCGATAGATGTTGAATGCTGTTCACTAACAATACAATGCAAAAATAAGTTAGTTGTGTTTGCATCTTGTTGCAAGTGCCATTGAAATGCATGTTGCCGTCATGTCCAGTGATCAGGAATTAGCTCACAGTTCAATGCACGGGTCAAAGTGACATTATGATGAATGCGTGAGGAAATCGTGTGTAAGGGATATACTGCGCATGTGACAAAATTATAGCTGCGCAAGCCATGAGAACACCAGCTGCATTATGACACAATGTGTGACACTGGTTAACTGTGTTATTTCAAAGTACTGAAATTGCATGTAATGTCTTTTGATACAAAAATAATTTGATTTAGTTATTAGTATAATGACAGTATATTCATCAGAGTTTCTTCCTGTTTTGACCCAGTTGGTGATGAGAGAGAAAATTGCAGCATGTTTGAATCGATGCCAGCCGTGCACTATTTTAGGTCGGTACGAATCGTAATGACCTGCCCTTCAAAGAATATATCTTGCCCCTACCTTATATGCAATAGAGAATTCAATCAAATCATATTTTTGTTATTTAATTATGTCTATTTTTTATTGAATTTGTTTGCAATATTTTTCTATTTGCGGAATAGAAATTTTCATTCACAATTTAAATTTATATAAAAAGGGTTAAAAAAAATCATGTAATTCAGGTTCAGGGGTAAGTCAAATTGTTCTTATCTGAACCTGTGCTATACAAATTTGGTAATTATGGTTTGTTCGACAGTTATTCTTCTATCATAATGAAGCTCTGCATTTATAAGCAAAGCTTCACATATTTAGCAAATACATCAATTGCCACGTTCATATTTATTCATTATTATGTGGGCTGTCTTTGCTGAATATTTAGCTTAGACAAAGAGCCCCTACTCAGATAATCATGTACGGGTAAAAGGCTCCGAAACATGTTGAGTAGTGACCCGCTAAAGACCTTTTAATTTATTTGACTAATACAGCCTATGTCAAAATTGTACAGAGGAGCGTGTGCAATATGGACAATAGTACTTCTATGTATATAGGTTAGACAGGGACAGGTTAGCTTATGGACAGTAAAGAGTTTGGACTGCGGGATAGGGTTATGACTACCAGGAAGTGATTTGGACCAAAAGACACAAATACAATAAGAAAACAGTGACACCTGGTAGCAGATTGATGTAGTGGTATGTAGCAGTCAATTTTGCTGAGTCTTTGATGGTGTCATAATCAGCTGGAGAAATTGTGGAGTTCAAAGGCGAATACTGCCAAGTGGGAAATGAAACTAAGCCATTCAGCTATCAGATCTGTGTTGTTGACCTGATGTCTGGATTCAATCATGGACCTTTCTCTATAATTTTTCCAAGTTCAACATTATAGTACTTGTCACAGTCACAGAGTCACAAGGAGAAATTGGAATTTTTGTTACGATAATCACGTTCCAGCCATTGCAGGTGCTATCACCTATTTCCCAACAGAGAATGTGCAATTCTAGGACTCTCTTGTGCCTGTTGCTAATTTACTGATGCCAAGGTGCAAAATGTGAACAAACATCGGCGTATATTTTGTAAGGATCACATATATTCCACGTTTAAATGGACGAAAGGATTAAACTACTTATTTTCACCATATCAATACATCATGCACTCACATTTTCCTCTGGATTGTTCGGTTTTCTTCACGGTCGCCGTGTCTATTTTGGGAACGCTAGCACAGTCGTCATGGTGACCCCATTACATCACAGAGAGGCTCAAATGACAGGCAATCATTCCCAAACACTAAACAATGTTTAAACAGTGCTACAAAAAATTATATTACGTGATCTGTCTCATTATTGCTTGCCTAGAATTATCAACTTCTTGGGTTTATGATTGCATAAACATATCCATAGCTAAAAAAAACGTATTTTATCAGCTTTGAATTAATAATGAGTGTGACAAAACCCGAAGGTGTAACTGTAAAGTGTATTCCTTGATCTGTTTGAGGGGCAATCGACTTTTCCGTTCCAGAGCTAACCAATATGCAATGTACTTTTTTCGAATGTGTCGATTTCAAATGCCATGGTTCTGCAGGAAATTTCTTATTTAACATTTCCCTTAAGCTACTTTTTATTGAAACACGTCGGGAGCTCATCTCACACCATTTAAGTTGTATATCCTTTCACATCCATAGAATTGAATACTTTCTTTTGCTTTGCAGCCATTCAGCTGTACCATCCGTGTGTTTTTGTGTAACTTTCGTTACCGCGTCTTTCTCTGCTTATTACCTGGGCACAATGCAGGGTCATGGGTCGCCAGAGGGGGGCAGGGGCAGGGGCCGGACCGCCGCGCGGCCCCAACACCGTAACTTACACTGATAATTTTCTTTATTGTACAATCATATCAATATGGAATCATGCTAAGCCATGTAAAGTTACTTTCTTTTCTTACTTCATGAATGGTAAAACCGTAGAAAACGATGTTCTTCAACATTTTGATGGAGTCAACAAAAATAATCTAAACGAACTATTGTCACATCCAGATGATCTGGACAACGCTACATCCACTGTGTCTGACTCACCATATGTTACCCGAGATAATATTGTAGATTATCTAAAAGTGCATATTCATACTTTTTCAGTGCTTAATCTAAATGTTCAAAGCATAAATGCCAAATTTGACGAATATAAATCACTTATTGATGATCTTGCTATTGAGAATTTTTACTTTAGTGCCATATGTCTGCAAGAAACTTGGCTGGGCGAAAACTCAGTTGATTCCTCGTTATTCGAAATTGAAAACTATACGTCCATCCCCTTTAACGCTACATGTAGTTCCCATGGTGGTCTTTTGTTATACCTACACAAAAATATTCAGTACAATACACGAGACTTTTATTCACCTAACGATTATTGGGAAGGCCAATTTTTAGATATTTTTGGAAACTGTTTGACAAAAACGATTACTTTTTGTAACATTTATAGACCACCAAGGGACCGAAATGATGCCATTCAGTTGTTTATAGATGATTTGTCTAGAATCATCGACGTAATTTCAAAAGAGTCATCAGACAAAATCATCGTCAGTGATTTTAATATTGATTGATTAAATTCAACAAGACAAAAATTTTCTGATTATCTTGACGTAATGCTAAATTATGGTTTATATCCGAAAATAACGCTCCCAACTCGGTTGTCTGATAGACGCGCAACATTGATCGATCATATTTTTTGTAGCTTATCAAACAGCAATACTAATTGTCTTTCTGGTATTATCTTCACTGAAATTTCCGATCACTTACCCTCATTCACTTGTATAGATCAAACATTAATAAAGCAAGACTCCCATGAATTTGTCAAGATAGTAACAAAAGACAGTGCATCAATACAAAATTTCAATTAGGAAATAAATAATACAGACATGATGCAAAGCCTGATATCCGACCCAAAACACGACCCAAACATTAATTATGACAAATTGGAAAAAATACCGTGTGAAGCAAAGGAGAAACACCTTTCCGTAAAGACAGTGAAGTTTAATAAGTACAAACATAAACGATCTCCTTGGATAACCCTTGATATCTTAAAATCTATAATAATAATTTCGTGACGGTTTATATGAAAAACTAAAATCTATCCCATTTGATTCTGTTCAATACGATATTTCTAAACACAATCTTCAAGTTTACAACAAAATCCTAAAAAACAATATCTTCCAACTGAAGAAAGACTACTATCACTCGAAGTTTGAAACCTTCAAAAATGATATGCGGAAAACATGGGACACAATCAAGTCCGTTCTTAACTCCAACAGAAAAAAGAAAGACTTTCCCCTCTTCTTTTTAGTTGAGAATCAGAAACTTACAGATAAAGATGAAATAGCCGAACGTTGTAACACTTTTTTTCACAAATATAGGTCCAAACTTAGCCAACAAAAAAAAAACACGTCGGACTTACCTTCTTTTGCATCTTACCTCCCAAACCGTACAGATGATGTATTTTCCTTCAGAGAGATCAACCGTAATGATGTTGCATCTATTTTGAGAAACTTTAAATCTAAAACCAGCACTGGTCACGATGATATATCGATGAAACTTCTCAAAATCATAATTCCATCTCTTTCTGAACCTCTTAGCTTGATAGTCAATCAATCTTTAATGACAGGAGTTTTTCCCGACAAACATAAGATTGCAAAAGTACTACCGCTTTTCAAAAAGGGAGACAGTACTCAATTAGACAACTTCTGACCAATTTCACTCCTTCCTGCTCTGTCCAAAGTATTTGAAAAAGTAGTTTAGAAGCAACTTTATGATTATTTTTTGTCCAATCAACTTTTTACAAAAGCCAACACGGTTTTAGAACTGGTCATTCGACTGAAACAGCAGCTCTTAAATTTGTCGATACACTTCTCAGCCTTCTTGATTCTGGAAAAAAACCTATTAGCATTTACTTAGATCTATCCAAGGCCTTTGATACATTAAATCACGATATTCTTCGACACAAACTGAAACATTATGGTATTAACGACACTCCTTTACAATGGTTCAAAAGTTATCTTACTACCAGGTTTCAGTATGTCTCTTTCGATAATGTATGTTCAGGCCCTCTTCCGCTTCAAACTGGGATACCCCAAGGATCTATCCTTGGACCTCTTCTTTTTATAATATACACAAATGATATGCACCTTGCTTCATCAAAATTTGATTCTATTATTTATGCGGACGACACAACTTTGATAAATCCTCTCTGTTCTTTTAACTCCTCGATTAGCACCAATACACACGGTCACTTGTTAGAAAATATCAATAAGGAATTACAGAAAGTGTACGACTGGCTAGCTGTTAACAAACTGTCTTTGATTATATCAAAAACGAAGTAAATGATATTCCATTTCCCTCAGCGTAAAATAAATGAAATTTTAGTTTTAAAAATCAACGATACTTCAATTTCAAAAACATCCGAATTTGACCTTTTAGGTTTACGCATTCACGAGACTTTAAATTGGCAACCACACATGAACAAAATTGGCAATAAACTTTCGAAATTGATAGGTATTTTCAGAAAACTGAATAAGTATTTACCTCTAAACACTCTCTTACTTATGTATAATTCACTCTTTCTACCCCATCTTAATTATGCCATCCTAGCATGGGGCTTCTCATGTGACCGCATTTTCAAGTTACAGAAATCTATTGTTCGGCTGATTTGTCTTACAAGATATGACGCCCATACAGATCCACTTTTTAAAACACTGAACATTCTCAAAGTCTAAGACTTATTCAAACTTAAAGCTCTGAAATTTTACTTTCTATACCTAAAGAACAATTTGCCTGCATATTTCAATGATATTTTTGCACAGACACCTGTAAATCACCCATACCAAACCAGAAACAAAGAATCCATGCAATTTCTTGTCCCAAAAAGAAATAGAACCCGAAAATGTATCAGAGTTTAAATTCCTTCACTCCTTAAAAATACACCTCCTTGCATTAAAGACAAATTTCATACACATTCTCTATCTGTTTTTTTTTTAATACGCTAAAATTCATTTCATTAGTAAATACCCTGAAACATGTACCATTCCAGATTGTTTTTTGTGCAACGACTAAAGCGCCTTGTCTTTTCGTTTTCATTTAACTGCTATTCCATTATGATCAATCTACTGCAGAAATAAGTTGTTTTATGTTTACTCATATACTAGGTGGCCCCAGTGACAGCGGACATCATGTTCTTAACTGGGGTCATCCTGACATAACCTCTTAATTTTTTGTATAATGTACGCTTATCTATCAATAGAACTGTTATGTATGCGTATTTGTGCCTCACCTGTATGTATTTGTGTCAAATAAACCACTTCTGAGTTCTGAGTTCTGAATCTGTATGAAAGTCACTTTCAAGTGAAACGTAAGTTAACGATTCCATTGTTTTGATAATTTTAGTAATTATGACTCCATCGGGGGCCTTATGGCTGGCCCTCTATCTGAGTCTGTGCTAAACGCATGGTGGAAGCCGAGAGGCACCGGTATGGGACACAGTGATATCGGTTGCATATGAGATTTATCGGTAAGTGGCCGCCTTCGGGTGCCCGTGCAGGCATAACTTTTTTTTATTACCGAGGAAGGGCCAATAGACCAACAGAACAGTTAGATATGTATCCAAAAAAGGAAAGTTATAAGCCAGCGCATCGAGGTATTGGTGGTGTGTTGAATATTCAAGGTTAGTTTTTATGCTTAAAATATAATAAAAGTAATTAAGTTTCCGAAGGTTGCAGTGTAAGCTGGCCCTCTGAGGCTGCACCTCTCTGGTTGGCTTCCATCATGACCTTCGCACAGCCTGCAGGGCAGGAACAGCCATAAAACCCCCGACAAAGACTAAATTACTTAATATAACCATAATTATTAGCCCATTATGTTCCAAATCAGCATGTTTATTCTTCAGTGGGGCTATTCAATTTAACATTCTAAGAACTAGAAGTTGCAATTGAAGGACCATTGAAATTTCTATCCAGAATATTGTTTGGGTTTATGCTTTCAGATGGGTTCTTATAAAACGCATTTAGCCACAATCTTTCAGATTCACTTCAGCTGATCCATAGCTCCTGACAAACACACAGATATCCGATTGAATGTAGCTATTGTGGAAATGAATATACCAGCCTTCAAGGCTTCCAAGTTGGCATCAGTGATATTGATATAAACTGCAATGGTTTGGATTTTTGAAAATGAAGATATAAATTTCTCCTTTCTTAATGCTACTTAAACATGTTAGGGATGTAACAGTTTAAAATTATGATAGTGTTTGAACATAAGTCTAACGTGGAGGAAAATGAGAGGTCAACATGTTTTTACCTAGGTGCATTTCCAAATTCATCAATGCAATTGGAACATACGATGATGGACGTATCCATAATCATTTAATACAGACTATAAGTGTCTCTACATATCTCTCTCTCTCTCTCTCTCTCTCTCTCTCTCTCTCTCTCTCTCTCTCTCTCTCTATATATATATATATATATATATATATATATATATATATATATATATATATATATATATACCATAGACACTTATAGTCTGTATAAAATGATTATATATACATACATATATATATATATATATATATATATATATATCCATACATATATATATACATATATGCAACAAATCAATGCCTTTTCAAAATGTGATTGTTGACCTTTTTGCTGCATAGGGAATTAATGGAGCCTCAATTTTTTCAGTTGTCTTTGGTGATGTAAAAACTGTATTAATGATATGACATGTTCGAACTTAAGTAATTTTTATGCGACATTTTTTTGTGCCTGTCTTTGTGTACAAAACCATGTAGTGAATCCCTGCCCTATTACCAATGAGTTAACTTAATCGACGTAGATGGTGTTTATGATGTTTCGGTTTCATTGATATCACAAAAAAGGATGTAAGTTTACTTCCTTCTTTTGCGGAAAACTCAGCTCAGAGACAAATCACTAGAACCAAAAAGTGACAAGCCCACCAAGTCTCTTTTGATCATTGGTACAAGTGATCACGTCGACCGCCCTTGCCAAGTCAGAAGTGAAATTTGTTTCTTAACATTAGCATTGGAAGGTAATTGTGGATGTTTTAGCAATTAATGAATTTCTTTGTTGCCATTGTTTGGATAAAATTTATGAATATAGGTAATGCTTTTCTGCACAATCGACTTTTTAATTATCTTTAGCAAAATGTATTTCATCACACTAGTCTTGGAAGAAGTATGTCGATGTTTTGGTAATAATTGATTCACTGCATTTTGCTGTATTTAACTTTGGCGTAATTGCTGATTTGAAATTGATAAGTGTGGTAATGTTTTTTTTTTTTAACTATTTGCTTTGAAGATATTCGCATTTAAAAAAATGGACAAATCGGAGACAGCTCATATATTCAGAATGCCTCTTTGGTCTAGCCGAGTGAAGGTATTTTATATATATTATTTATTTCAATATAACAATTACAGTGAAACCTGTTTTAAAGGACAACCAACAGGACCTGTGAAAAAATGTCCTATCTGACAGGTGGCCCTTTAAGGCAGGTGAAATTAAACTAAAATGTGCTAAGGGGGGATGCTGACTGGTTCTTTAGCGCAGGTGGTCCCTTAGCAGAGGTTGGCTCATAGGCATGTTCTACTGTATCTGGCATCACGGCATAGATACGCTCTCATGTAACCTGTGATGTTCATCCTTTACACTGTATTGTTTCAATTATCACCGCAAATCAAAGAAAAAGGAATTTGTTATCGCTCGTCTGAGGTACATCAAAGCCATATTTTTTTAAATATCTGTTATCAATTCTACTTTTACTCACCTGTACACTATGATATAGCCTTTGTCACACTTTAACCTGTGGAAGAATATTTGGTTCTCTTTGACCTTGTGCATTTGTCGAGAATAGTCTATCTTATCACTCATTGTATGTCATTTAATACCCGTATACGTATTCGCTGTGCGCTATTTGTGTATCCTGTGTATCATTTGCCTCGCAGGTAATATAATTTAATACTCAGACACTTTTGTACAGCTCTGTGCTATTTGCGTACCATGTGTGGCGTCTCAATATCAGACTGTTTCACATTACATGTTTGCACTTGTTTACAGTGTAGAGGATCTTTCTTTGGTTTAGCACATTTACCTGCCCGATTGTCCTTTTCATTGCAACAGATTATGTTTAAACAGCAGTTCAATGCTAAATACGTAATGACAACCACCTGGAATTATGCAGTTCATGAGATTTATTTCCGTTTGGGGTTCAACATTTGTCAAAGGATCTCAACAACATATGTAATTTTCTCTAAGCAAAGTCGACATCTGTTCAATTAAATTTGTATGGACGATGCGAACAGCAGTAAAACATTGAAAAAGTGAAAGCAAACAGTGAAAGACAAATAAATTTTCGGGATTGTGCTAACAGATTATTCTGCAACGTAATTTTAGAAAATATGTATGGAGTAAACATCACCGTAAATGTCGTGTGTATTTTCCTTAAAAGTTAGCACAATATATGTAACAAATTGTACCTGACCACAAAAATGTTATCTTTAATTTCTAAAATATTGACCTGTAGAGGTATCAAATATATATGGCATATGTATGCAGGTAGGTAGGTAGGTAGGTAGGTAGGTAGGTAGGTAAGTGGTTAGGCATGCGTGTATGTATGTATGTATGTATATAGGTATGTATGTATGTATGTATGTATGTATGTTTGTTTGTTTGTTTGTTTGTATATGTGTATGTATTTATGTATCTATGTATTTCCGTTACCATGTGCGTGTGAACATAAATACAAACATGTGTCTGTATGGAAGTAGATATGCGTGTGAATGATCTCATTAAACTTGGTGTAGATCTACCTTTGGTTGGGTTACTATCAAATTTATTCAAATGTCATATGATGTTTTAATTCACATGAAAGCTTTTGTTCAGATATCAACAAAGTCCCAAGCAATCTTCGAACCTATAAGATGAAATACTTGGAGCGTTCAGAAGAACAATTCCAGTGACCCCTACGCAACAATTTGTTCTACAAGTGGTGTGATGTTTTTTCTATTTGTTAATGTTTGTGTGTGTCTGCTATTTTTACTTTTCTCTGACACTTCGGACAGAGTTTGCTGAGAGGTGATTGAAATTTACCTGTGGAGTACGATGATGGTTTATTTTTAATGTTTGTGTGCGTCTGTTATCTTTTACTTTTCTCTGACACTTTCACGTGATAGAAATTTACCTGGAGAGTAGATTTTCATCACGTAATGATGCCTGGGATTCCAGATTTTTTGCGAATATTTTTTCAAGTAAGGTGAATATTTATGAATGGTTAGGTTCATGTAGATAATTATATAAGATAGTTTCAGATTCAATTGAAAGTTACATTATTGAACCACATTTATTTCAAAATCGGTGGAAATGTACATTAGGTGTTTCTCTACCAAATGCACTGAAATGCTCATGTATCAGCTGATTTTGAAGTTTAACTCACATGACTTGTCAGTAAACTACGCTTATGTAATGTGTTGTCTATATCCATCATCCAACGTCCACACATCATTCTGTTCCTTGGCATTCACAATTTTCATTTTGAACTTCTTCAGAACTGTTTATCTGATCCAGTTCAAACTTAACGGGAGTTCATCTTTGCTAGGTCGCCACCAAATTTGTTCAAATGATCCTGTTCCGGTGATTTTTGCATTTATTATGAATTCTGTGTTCAATTTTGGGCAAAGTCTTAAGAATTCTTTTACACTGCCTTGTCAATTTTGTTGTTCATCCCCATGGGCTTCCTCCCTCCTACCGAATGTCACATGAACAAATAAGGCCTAATGAAATGGCACAAAGGGTGCAAACAACAAACACCACCCATGGGCTAGGTCATGTGACTGGTCAGCCAGCTGAGTTTATTGGATGGGCAATCGTACATTGTGAGTCAATCCATCACTCGCAGTTGTCATGCATTGGCATTACATACCTTTCATTTCTCCCAACTATTTCGTCTACATGTGTGAAACAGGTGGTGTTGCATTTGTTTTTATTTTTGTATAACCTTTTAGGTTTTCCCTATTTTTACTTCTCCACAACTGTCAATCACATTGTTCTGAATTTATTTTAATTTACTGCATGAGCTACTGACGTGGCTCACGCAAATAGGCCTCAACAGCCCCGTCAGAAATATTACCCACGTTAATCGAGACGTGGGCGTTCAATACTTATATTTACATTTATCCGAAAACTTTCAGTTTACCATCTGTTAGAAAATTGTTAAAATCTTACTAAATTCACTCACAAAAACTTCGCTGTGGTGGGAGCAAACATGTTAGACAGAAAAACAATAAAAAAAAAAGATGACGGCAAACGGTAATCAAAGACACCAATACATAAAATATATTTCTTGAAAAAACATTTTATCCAATCAATTCTTTGTTTCTGGATTTATATAAGCATAGATAGAATGAGAATTATTGTTTACAATTAACGTTAAAGTATGAAAACGTCATCGCTATATGCAAAGTAGCAAAAATTGTCACTGATCTGACAGGTATGCCAAGGATAAATGATAGCGGTAATGTGGCCCCAGGTTCCAGGCTCCAGCATTTAAACAGTCAGCGGTCACTCCTGATAATGTGAAATGTGCAATAGTGGAAATTAGATTTAAAAAGTTTGCTGGCTGGCATCGTTTCATTTGATGCAGACAACGCATCTATCGATTTGAAGGCAGCATGAGGCACCACGTCAGTTGAAGATAAAAGCAAACGCCTAATTTTAGGGGCCAGAACCACAAGTTGAAAGTTACTGGGTTCGTTGGGCGCATTGCAAGCATCGTGCCTGCAAGATCATGTCATGTTGACAAAAGTAGTCGCATCAATGGATAAATCGGTGCACAATGTGATTCACCAGTGCAAGTCATGACCTTGCATTCATGAGGGAATGATATGCAGGAAAGATCCCATCTCCACAATGTTAAACTTTCAACCAATTGAGGATTGAAATGGAAACTCACATGTTTGCCTTTTTAAAATCACCAACCAGATGCAATTCAGTTTTGTGAATGTACCTGAGGTGGTTCTCTACCGAATTCATTCAAATGCTCATTCACTAATGTTTTTTTTTCGGAATTTTCATGGTCATTTTTCAGAAAAATATTGAAAACTTTTATTGTCCAAAACTGCCAAGCCTGTTAATGTGAATGAATACGGACACTTTGGGAGACCTCAAGACCTCAATTTGTTCAACAGATGGAGTTGCGATTATCATTTTTTTTCTTGAAAAGAATTTTTGTATGCTTCCGCTTTTCCTGCCTTTTTCTCCCGAACCAAAAGTTGCATTCTATTCAGACTTATTGGGAATGTAGGCGAACTTAATTTTCACGAAATTGGTTCCTAACAAAGGTTTCTTGCATATCATTATGAATCTTTAAGTTCTCTAAATGTTAGAGATGAAATAAATATAGGAGTCTGACTTAGAAAGCGTAAATTTATCTGCCAAGAGGTTGACCTTCGCCAGCTTAAGAATAATTTCGAACGGAAGTGAGCCTCTCTCCTAATATGGCTTCCTCTGCTGGCTTACATGTCATATAGAAGATAGCTTTAGCAAAAGAGTATTGAATTCAAAGGAGTGAAGAAAGACTCTTCTGAGTGTTATTTAGCCATCATCACATCCATGGTTAATTGACGATGAAATGACACTTTTACATCTGTTGTTGCCAAATTCAAATCTGTTAGTATTGTCGTATTAGGAAAAAGTGTCACACATGCGATTCTATTTTGCACATTTTTCTTTTACAATTTGTATTTGTGCTGCATTGCTTGTTCCGTTTGAGAACAAAATTTCTAAATATTTGTCGGGAGGAACATTTTGCAAGGACTAAAGTTTCGACTATCCACCCATTGGCTCAACTTAACAATAACCATTGACAATAACTTTTGATTCATTACATTAAAACACATACCCTGCTTAACAGCAACTTGTTGGAAATGAATATGAAGTTAATACTATGAAAGTCAGTAAGAAATGCATGTGATTCACACTTATCCAAAACCGTTGATCACATTCACTTCCAACAAGATGTTAATGTGCCTTAGATAGGTCCCTACCCAGTTTTATTTCAAATAGTTATGCTGAAACGAACTTTTACAGGCTTTTTGATCATCTTTTCTGTCAATTTTTATTATTCTTATCCAAAACAACAAAGCCAATAGCTTTGGAATTGCATGTAGACACTTATGCAGAACGCAAGTCTTTAATTTGTTCAACAGGTGGTACTGTGACTATTTTGAAGTTATTGCTATTTTAAAAAAATAAAATCATATTCTCCAAAACTATCAGTCAAATTGTTCTGAAGGGTATTGTACCTGGAATTTATGGGAGGTTTGAAAAAAGAAATTTGTCAGCAGGTGATTTCCAAGACTCTGGATTGTTGCACGAAGTTCCCAATACGGGTACTTTTAGGTCAAAACCATGTATTCTTATTGATGACTTTTTATGTAGGTCTGTATTATGTTTGTTCAAATGATCACATTCCAGTGATTTTAAGATCTTTTCTTGATCATCTTTGAGTAAAATCTTAATAACTCTTGTTCTCCAAAATCGTCAATTCAATTGCTTTGAAATTGTACAGCCACACATTTGATGAACTCTAAACTTTAATTTGTTCAATTAATGGTGCGACTTTCTAAGATTTACTTTGCGTATTTCTACGTTTCTGAACTTTTCTGGCAAACTGTATATTGGATCTTCATCAAACGTTCTGCAAGGGTACATGAACCTGATTTTTACCACATTTGTTCACTACAAGGGTGGTGCTGATGTCTTCTGAAATTTTCCCAAATGACAAAAATTAGGAAAAGTTGGTAAGGGGTATGTGCATGTTGGCAACAGGCATGAATGTGAAGTCAAATTTTTCCCCCTGACCTGAGAGACAGTCACCCACAAAAGGCAACAGGTGGTTTTTAACCTGTCCTAACAACTTTTAGAATATTCTTCAATAACTGCAGACTTCAGTTGTTTGTTTTCCAAAACGTAAAAATGTATGCAAGCAGTATGTTAAGTGTCTGTACAATTCTTAGTTGAACACCGCCGAAAGGGTATTGGTGTACTTGGTTGTACATGGCCGCCCTTGGCCGATTGTTGGTATTTAGATTCAGACTAAGATTACCAATTTGAAACTGCCGGGGAACTAAGTCCCTGGAGTTGGCCTACAAAGCCAAAACATACTTTGTATTCCACATGTAAGGTATGAGGTGATTTGATGAACTTTACACCGTAGACAATGCATAACAGACTACTGATATATTTCAATGTGTGTGTGCATAATGTGCGGGTTACCAATATTAATATTGCCCGTGCGTTTGGAATGAAAAAACTGATATAGTGACATTTACTTAAATCAGAGGCCATGTTATACTACCACTTATACAGGAGGTAAGTCAAATAACTTGGATATAAAAAGGGTGTGTCATTGATTTCTTGTAACAAATAACCCAGGGCTAACGTTGTTATCAATTTTATTCTGGTACCCTAGGAGTGATCCTACTAAAACTTTTTAGACTAATATCTCTGACGCCACACGAGACCATTCACGGCCAAAAAGATTTCAATACTTCTGCCGACTACATTGGACAATACTGTTGGCAGTGAAGTGTTAGATCTATTTAGCGTCTCCATTTTTTACAGACCTTAGTTGGGAATTAAGTCTTTTCTACTGCAGACATCATAAAGACAAACCGTAATGTGACTTTCTCCCCATTATTTAGTATCCAAATATTGAAGTTGAAACTACAAGCCATTACTTGGTTTATGGTCATAGTGATTGGAGCTCAACTGATAGTCATTATGGACGATTGTGGAGCATTTACACACAGTTTATCATAAAAATAAAAACAATATGTCAGTTAACTCCGAATAGAGAGAAGTTCCACCTTGAGATCCTCACGCCGCTTTTGTGCAAAGCTTGTTGTTATCGTTGAGAAAAATACTGAGAGTAATTTAAATTGGCCAATATGTATATTTTTATTTTTAAATAAAGAACCTTTATGGACAGAAATCTAGGGGATGCCCGATCCACAACAAGGCTGTTGGTTTGTGGTCCATTTGAAAACATCACTGGTACCCCCTCATCGGGACAAAAGGCAATCCAGTGTAATTCGGTTTCCGCCATGCAGCAGGTGAACAAACAATAGTTAATAGTAATGAGCAAGTTTAAATATATGAATCATTTTGCTGTCAAATATGATGGGGAATATCAACAAGCAATGCTATGCAAATACTAGATAAGAACAAAGCATTGAACCTATTTTCGGGCACTTTATCCGCTGGTGTTGCTATAAAAAGGTAAAGCAATTGCGGGGCAGAAAATGATGCATAAAATATCTCTTATGAAGCCAACTTACACCTTAAACTAATACGAATTTCTACATACACCCTTAATAAAGAAATGAAAAAACGCACATATATATTTTCTGGCTATGCTTGTCTGTTAAGTGCTGTAAAAACATTATGGAGCGATACTCCGCTGCTATATATGCCTCGCTATTGTACAATTGCTCAAATGCACAATACCCATATGTTGAGTTGTAAAAGTTGGTCAGACACAATCCATGTGGGTCAGATACGACCAGACCAGCGGAATGGCCCAAGATGACGTAGTAATCTGAATAAGAGACATGTCTGAGGTAACCTAAATCAGAAGGCCATACAAAATCGGCTAACTATTTGCAGTAAACCGAAATCCTTTGTTCAACGTCTTAACACAACAGATCTGATGCTGCTGTTGTGGTCTTTTCAAATCTTTGTTAGGATCTCTACATATCAAAATGAAGCTAACAAGAGTGCAAATGTGTCTATTATCTGCTTGCTTTCCAGTACGGTTTGATTCCTTTGTCCTTTTTAGACAGCAAATTTGAAACGAGCTGCACATTTGCTAATTTGCTACCAAATGGCAGCCTTGAAAAAGCAGACTGGTGGCCTTCTCAGTGTGAGAAAAATATTTATGTATCAACCCTTGTGGTAAATCCCCATGTAGTTCCTTCTAACTCGCCGCTCAAATTCTCATAAAATTCCCAGGGGATGCACATTTGAGGGCTTGTCCTAAGCACAGATAAAAATGCGTGCAAGTGCTTGCAATTACCAGTCCGTACATGCAGCTGAGCACATAGAGGACTACCAGAGCTCTCTCATTTTGCTTTTTCTGATCAGGTTTATTAGATTCAGGTGTCATTGAGACAATTCGGACAATACCAGAAACAAAACATTTTAATCGCATTCTCCCAAGTTAATTTAAGCATTTCCGTCTAAATGAGTGTCAAATGTGTCAGAGATGTCCAATATTCCTGATGCTACTGCAGCACGAGGCCAAGCCTGCAGTGTATTATATGTTTGCATTTTGTTTCCGGGTTAGCAATACTTTCTAAAAATATTGTCTAAAGCATATTTGCTCTTAAATATGCGGAAGAGCACCAGAAATGGGTCAAATTATAATCGAGAATATTGTTAATACTTTTTCTTTGCAAAAAAAAATCAAATGGTTCTGCAGAGGTCATTTCAGCAACTTAACATTCGGAAACGTAGCTGTTCACATGGAGAATGATAATCTTTGGTAGTGATTCCTATTATTTCCTATTATTTTACTTATTTGCTTGGTATTACGAAAAGATCAATATTTTTGAAAACTTTGATGATTATGCGATGATTGTCTTTTCGTTCCCATTCCTTGGCTGGGTTAATATGTTTTGGATCCAAGCACGTAAGTACTTCGTACAGTTTTTCGCCTAAATATCACGCAGCAAAAATATCTTTCTTCACCATGAAATGGATAATTATGATATTCCTTGACATCATTGTGTCCCCGGTAACAGATTTAGTTGGCATGCTTTTTTCATGGGCAATACGTACGATGGTGTTAAGGTACATCATAATTGTTCATTTGAATGAAATATGTTGTTATATATAGGGAGGTCTTTGTGTGGAATCTGAAATTACAACAATTGAAGTCAGCACAAAATTCATTACCAGGGAAAGGCTGAGTAGCTGTTTTTATATGCACAGTATGATGAATCAATCCGTAGTTACACCCATACGTGAGGAAATATAACAACTAGCAAAAAAAGCCATCTAGTTACCTTCCGGTGTAAAAGCACGTTCGAAAAACATGCATTAATTGGGAAGACCTGCAGCATATCCCTCAAACCTGCATGTTACATGACTGGCATTTACCTTGCCCGTTTCATTATTGTATCCAGGCTCAATATATTTGGATAATCGGCCGTGCGGTGTAAACAATAGAATGCACGCGCATAATTGCGCAGGGCGTCATATTGATGTGTCATTTCACAGCCAACATTAAGTTGTGCAGCAAAATGTGTAGGTTGTGTTCAATACGAGATGGGAAAAATTGTCTTGTACAAGACCTACAGATGCACCTTTATTATGCACTCACGAAGTGTCCTTAATGGTGAGGTCACGTCAGAATCTTCCTTTGTATATCGATGATTTTTTACAAGAGCAATTCCTTTTGTCCAGCATAAATTCAAACCAGTTGAAGGTAGAGTCAATATCGGGGAACTGGTGCATACCGTTTTGAGAAATCTCACTTAATATTTGGTTTGTATGATTTTTAAATTTGCCACTTTAGGCAGCTTTTTTTTTTGTTTTTGTTTTTTTTTTGTTTTTTTTTTGTTTTTGTTTTTTTTTTTGTGTTTTTTTTCTTTTTTTTTTTCGTTTTTTGTTTACTATTAGAGTTATTCTAAAATTTTTTGTTATTTGTTTAATATTAGAGTTATTCTAAAAATGAATAATGTTTTGCTTGATGAATATTCAAGACTTGCTGTTTTATCGAATGATTTTATATTGATGGGCTTGTCACGATTTAGACAGTTTTCCACTTGGATTATATTTTGGTTATGATATTGCCGCATTATGGTTTCATACTACTATAATTTTAATTATGCGACTTTGTTGCACAACAAAAGAAGACTGCTAAATCTGTCCTGGCCACAGTGGAGTCATTATACTGTTGCTAAACAACCTAGGGGACCAGTTCTTCTATATACAAGACAAGAGTTTCTCCTACCTCTGCACCTTTATCACAAAGGGTCATGGAAAATTTATGCTAACGTGACGAAAACGACCTGGATGTGTCAGTGGTTATATTCACTGCATAAACACGAGTACAATATTAGCTGATCAATCCCGTAAAGTATCTAAAATTGCTAGAGCCTTAAAGTACACTCTTTGTTTAATTATTTGGAATCATTGAACATGCTTGAAGGATTTTAAGTTTTGCAAAAGGGATTTAGCTCAGGCGGATGAATATTACAGATGGAGCTGATTTATGTTAGGACAATATTTTTTTTCTGTTGCAGCTTTTGTTCAATTTTCAACCCAAAAAATTCTACGAGCAAGACAACATAAAATCTAAATAAATATTAAGGAAATCATTCGTGGTATTGGTTAGCTTTGGTACGTTTTAGATGTTGTACCTGCATTTTGCCTTGCATATAATATATCACAAAAAAAGAAATGTAACCATAAGCGGAAGAATGGAGGTAGAATACATTTTAGTCTTATTGACCCCCCCCCCAAAAAAAAGTGATCATTTGTGCTGCCACAAAACACTAACAATTTACCCACTCCACTTTGTTTGGCTTCAAGAGGAAAAATAATGAAAAATCATCATTGTCGCATAACATGCTTACAGTTGCACATTGCATTTTGTAATATTTTCCAACACCTACTTATTCGTGGCTTTTGAATTGAAACATGTTTCTTGCAAAGTACGTTTACTTGCACAGACATGAGTAATTTTATCCATTACATGGCCAAAATGGTTGACAAACAGGTGCTCTATGTTAATGCATTTCCTTAACTTGAGCATGATGTTGTAGGCTAATTTGTGGTCAGTGACAATTTACCAAAGAAAGTTCATAAACCACTTCCTTGTAGGGAACACCACAACATTAACTCTATGAATACACTTTCCAGATTAGGCATGCAGACGTGGCACAGTCTCGATGTTAGAATGTCAGTGGTCATTCCTTTTTGCCAATATGGGGCAATATATGTTATCTGCTAACATCTATACTTTAGTCTGAGTTAAGCTACTGTCAATTATAATCTTAACACGCATGTGTTCTGCTCAGAGTAGAGTTCAAAAGAGGAATACCCTGCTTTGGCTACTGACTCATACCATGTATTACTCCACAGCTTCTTTATGAATGGATGATGGATACCCAGAACAAACAGATATATATATATATATATATATATATATGCTGAACCATGAATTAATCTATCATATGGGTTTTTCGTACCATCATTATAACACCAAAAATATCTCCATGGACTGGACTATGCGTTGATAAGGAGCAGACATCATGATGTTCCCTATGAATGTTATCCCTATAAAGCGTACATAGGGGACCTTTTATTTGGAGCAACATGCCAATTTGCGGGAAAAACGTATTTTAATTTAATATTTTGGCAGCTGTTTTGAATTGCATGGACTCAGTGTTTCCTGATAGCCCTTCCAGTCGTCATGGAATGACAGGTACACTGGTCAGAGCTACTAGCGGCTGCCGTATGGAGTGCACCCAATTAACCCCAAACCACATTCACATATGTGTTTTTGTAAGCTTTCCAGGGGCAGGGGGCGGCTCTTTTAACAGCCCGGCAGGTTATATTCGTGGCAGTTAGAAGAATTTTCAACCTCACACACTTCAAGAAACACTATTATTTTTCGTGTCAAGTATATGAATGTGACCTCACTTGTCTCTTAAGACCCAACTTCATCACAAAAAATGAACATTCATGTCGTATCTCCCGGTATTTCATATAGAATTTCACAATTGATTAGAGGTCTGAAGTGTGGAAGTGGTATCAGCATGTGTAACATATGCTGTTCCATCAACCTTTCATAGCTCCACTGCCCTTTTAAGTAGATATTCGTCGAGCAACACATATTCAATACATTAATAATACAACATAATACAAATCTTTGTGTTATTTGGTTATAAATTGGACACCATAACATGCCACTCATTCATACTCTGAGTAAAGTGCACCAAATACATTATGTAGAACGATGTTTCGCAAGAACTGTGAAATTTCTCGGTATGTTATTCGTTTTACTTATCTCTCCTATCTTATGTTCTATGCTATCTATGTATATTTATATATATAAAGTAGAAGTCATAATGTGAAATACTATTGCAGACCCCATTGACTTGCAGTGTAATCAATAGGAATGCAAAAATGACCCAAAAGTAATTAAAGATCCAAAACCCATTGGAGCATGATCATTTGAACAAAGATGGTAGATACCAAACCATTGTTCATTCTCACCAGGTTTAATGTGAATCAGGCAAAATGCTTTGCAGAATAGGTTGAACATATGAATTAGCATTGTAATCCCCATTGACTTCAACACCAATTCACAGGAATATATAGCAGCTTGACCTTGCAAGGCCACTCAGGTTTTAAAAAACCATACAAATAGACAGCCCAATGGTACATTCCTATTAATGTTTAAAAGTAACCTTGGGCCTACAATGCATCGCTAAGAAGGTATAAGCCAATATATCAAAATTGAAGATTCAGTCTGTTAGTCCTGGTAAATCAAACTGTTTAACTTATAAAACTATAGTCCTGTTTATTTTCACCTGTAGGTTGTAATTAACTTTTCTTTGATAATAATAGAGAGTGGCTCAGTATTTATACCATCCATTTTATTCCATATATTTCGTTCAGTTTTGTTGAAAAAACAAAAACAACATAAGAGATTTACTAAAGTTGTGCCACCAGCATAAGAATTATTTCAAATTTTGAGAATGTCAAATACATATCTTTGGTGTCACTGTAAAACTGAAGGCCTCTGCCGTCTGACAAACCTCAGCCTCCATTGGCAACACATTTTGAAGATATGCCTTGAAAGTGAAAATATTAGAAAAAAATATTCCTGACAATTCCCTATGAACTTTCGAAGCAGTTTGCCTGGTGGCTTTTAAACGTTTTTGATTTTTCTTTTTTTTCTGAGAAAAGAAATTTATAAAACACACACACACACAGAAGTCAATGCATTGTGACCATTTGAAAAATATGTAATGTGGTAAGGACTGGCTACATGGCCATTATCAGTTTAAAGTGCGTCTGGCGAATGGCTTTGAAGAAGCTGAAAATGTGAGTTGTCAACTGACAACCAACAATGCCTGACTGACAACTGTATAAGATCGGCTGACGTCAGTTGAGCTAAATATTGGCAAAAATCACGGTGCCACCTGCTGCAAAAAATAGGTCAACGTCTTAGGAAATGTTACCATACTCATCAAAAGCAATCAGTCAGGCACTCTTAGAGCAGATTTTTTTTTTTTTTTTAATTTCATTTTGATATATTTTCTACAAAAAGGGCAAAACATCATTAAAAGATATGAAGTCACACAGTGTGACCGATGCAGCCTTCATTTCAGAAACTGATCTGAAGAACATCTTAAACAAGCTCAAGGTGAATCTGGCTCAGGGTCTTGGAGACGTCATAAATGTGAATTCCATTGCAATTCTCCTTTAATGTCATGAGAGTCAATAGGACGGTTTCCGTTAACAGACTAGTACCAAATTGTTGTCTTGTGAATGCGTTCCAGGTCACAAATCATTCTACAAAGGTAAAAATGGCCGAAGTCAAAATTGGCACTATAAGTTGTACATACCAAAGGATACGGAAGATCTCTTTGTCTTATTCGCAGCCCTCCATCATCTTAAAATTTGTTAACATTAACCCTTTAAGAGACCAAACAGTGAATGCATATGGCCTGAGTCACTTAACACGTTTGTTAAATATTTCTGAAAAACTGGCCATTAATTTATATCATTGGTGCCAATTATATGAAAGATCTTAAAACTGTGTATTTGATGACATATTGGAATTGAGTACAAAAGGTAGCTACATTTAATTACAAATTAATATGAACTTTTGCAACAAAACCATTATTGGTCATGAGAAACATGCTAAAAACGCTTCATTTCGTGATAAACCTGGAAACTCTTGGTTAAGAACATGGAAGTGAGCAGATTTGAGCAGCTTTCCAAAAACCACAAAAAATTACGTAGGCATTTTTTGCTTTAGTGGGGCGACATGTACTCTGCAAGTCATAATTTCTCATATAATTTCAACATATTGGCTGAACTGTATCGGGGAAGAACTTTTAGAATTTGGGGAGAAAATAACACAATAACTCTTAAAAATTCCCAAATCATTGGAGCATTTCTATTTGACTAAATTTGATAGAGACCCACATAAAATGCTTGTGTTTCAAGCTTAAGTTGAATCCAGGATTGGGTCTTGAGAACCGAAAGCAAACTTTATAGTTACAACTGCCTTTGACTTACATTACAAATACATAAAAATACGTAATTGCACATATCAGCCAAGAATTCACAGTATTGACATCTAATAAAAAAGCTTTGTCTGGCCATCTGTACAGACAACCTTTCTACCTACACTTTTGCATAATCTGAGTGACATTTTTGGAGAGGCAGTCTAAAACAGTGGAAACACATTGAAAAGTCATTTAACATTCTAGCACTTCTTGTTGAAGAAATGAAGGTCCAAAAAGTAACATTCTAGTGCCACGTGTCAAACAAATTAAGGTTTAAAGATCTCCAGAAGTGTCCCTATGTAATTGCAAGAAAATATTGCCAGTCCTCGTGATTTTTCCAAAAAGAAAATTGCTTTAAGTTTTCTTGGATGAAGATTCTGCCCAAGAAAATGAGCCAGAATATGTAAAAATATGGAAACTTCACTAGACCATGACTACTTGAGTAACGTGATAGAAATTCACCCAGGATACATTTCCACAAAAATTAAATTGAATCAAGCTGACGGTTTGTGAGAAAAAGACGAAAATGTGAATTGTTGATGGACAAGGAATCGATGACCATGTGATAAATGCTAAACCCAGGACTGAAAAAAAATATGAAGGAAATTTTCATAGAAAACCTCGTCGTGATTTATACCCTCTTTTACCGACCAATATTAAGGAAATTATGTGGCACCTGAATCTCAAGGAAATGATAAATATATTAAATGAAATGAAGCTAAAATGAACCTTGCCACAGTCAGAAATCCTGCATATGACCTCCTGGCATTGACTCTTCAACCTTGAAAATATATTAGAGCGTCACTTACTTGTGTCGCATGGAGCACTTTTATGATAGTCTATGCTTCTGCACATCACGTTCAGACAATCCCAAGGCATGGGCATGCAGTCTTGGGTGCTAGACAGGCTTGCATCCATGAAAAATCATTGTATCCCAGTTGTTTACAATGACCATGGTGGGCAAGAAAAGAAGCGGAATAGTTCCAAGAACAGGCGTTTTCCAAGCAAAATACCTGCCATAACATTGAAGAAAATAACCTCATTATGTTTTGCTTTCAAACTTACATCAGCTACACTTTGGTTGGCTATATTTAAAGGAAGGATTGATGGGTAGCACCTCTCTTGAATCGCAGGCATGCGTCTGTTTAACCAAAGAGAAAAGCATTGCCTGGCAAGTGCTCTCTGACTGCTTTGTTTACACCAGATGAATAACGAAAAACAAAAACAAAAACCAGCTTCCAACACTGGCACATCTTGAGTGAAATGCATTTAATCTGTCCCTTCTTTCTGTTTTCGCTCACTAAATGCAAAGTAAAGTGTGACCATATCGGCATTTGTGTGTGCTGGTACATAAAAGCAGATTGACCATATCATCGCTGATTGGATACAGAAAAGAACAATATTGAGTCCTCATAGGCAATTCCAACTATTTACCTGATAATTACAAAAGCATTATTCTGACCTCCGTCAGCTTGTATATAAAACCCACCATAGACAATATCCTGGATAAGATCAACAGCAATATGCAGAAATTTTACATAACACCTTCTGTTATGAATTTGGGTATGCCTGTTTGTTTTGATTTTAGAGATCACTGTACTCATTGAGTGCGTACCAGGGCACAGAGTTAGCCTGTTTTGTTGGGGTGACTCTCAGCCAGCTTGTAAACAACATTTTGACCTACACGCATATGACTCATTCCATCGTACTGTCTGTACACATTTAGGAGGTGATCGCAAAAGGACAGGTCTCACACAATGCACTGGCATTTTTTGACTAATTGGAAAACTCTGGAATAATGGTGAGATTTCTTTGTATATATATATATATATATATATATATATATATATATATATATATATATATATATATATATATATATATATATATATATATATATATATATACATATATATATATGTGTGTGTGTGTGTGTATTAAGCAGCTACTTTCCTGACAGGAGAGAGAACTCGGAGATCTGACAGTAGCTATGCGGCGTCAATCCAGTCGGACTGTATGCCATTGTAATTGCCATAACTCCCTTTTTCCTGTTCCTTAGTAAAACATCACCATGTAAAATGACAGTACAATTACTGTGAAATCCGTCTGATGAGCCAAACCAGCAGTCATCATTCGCACAAGCCCTGAATCACACAAACTAGACGCACTTATTATGATCAGCATGATTGTAGCGACCAATTTAGTATAGTTGTTTTTTTTAGATAGTCACCGTCCCATCAAGATATTTGCAAAGCCATTTTCGTGGTTTGCTTAAGAGGCGCAAGAAAGCCCACATTTAAAAAAGTAGCATGGTTGTCCACCGCCTGCTGTGACAAAAATTACACAGACTGTTTAAAACATTTAGAATTCGCTTCTATCTGAGAAAGCTATAAAACCTGAGGGAGTCAGGTCCACGCACATGGTGGCGACATATGAACCAGCTCGTGGTTGAATACAAGTCCAGCCATAACAACAGCAGCCTATCTGGCATAGCCAACAATGAGTTCAAGGGGAGGGGGGAGATATTCTAGTACTCACCGCATCCATCAACAGCTTTTTCCAGTGAGTTTCTGTTAACTTACCACTCCTTGAGCCAAGTAACAGATATCTAAATTTACATATGGACAATATTGCTGACAGTTTCCATATATTTGCAGACAGCATTGAACGCAAATTTCTGAATATACAGCCTAAAAGGTTTGTGGCCGAGACGGAATTCCCTTCTGGCTACTTTAAGATGTTCCAAGTTACACAACATCCCCATTACAGCCATCTTCAGTATTTTTATTCATGAAGGAAAGTTACGTAGTATAGAGAAACCAAACCACCTCTTCCCTTCGCCAAAGAGCGCATCCGCAGTTGCCATGGAATCTGAACTTCGTCCTATACCTCTAACCTCTCTACTCAGCAAGACATTGGAATCTTTTGACAGTGAATGGCTATACAGTGACATTCGAAGACAAATCAGTAAAAATCAGTTTGGATCAACCCTGGTGCTTCAACCACACACGCCCTCTTCAGGATGGCTCACTTTTTGCTGCAACATGCCGAAAATCAAAATTTCACATATTTTGCTCTTGGACGTTTCCAAGAAGTTTGGTTTAATCATTCACAATAATCTTATTCAAAAATTAAAAACTTCAGAAGTGAACCCAACCTTGATAGGATCGCGCATTTCATGTTCTAAAGATCTCGGAGGACACGGATTGTAAATGTTACCTCTGCCTTATCTACCACATACATGGAGGAGTACGCCAAGGAACCAAGCTGGGACCTGTTCTACTCATTGTTATTATCAATGACCTTCAACCAATGTTAGTACACGCAATTAGATTTATGGACGACACAACGAATTCTACAGCACCCCAAACCCAACAGACAAGAATGAACAAAATGCTGCCACAGAAACCAATACCTGGAGCACTAACAACGACGTGAAAAACCTCGCCAAACGAAAGAGACGATAATACACTTCTATAAATCAAGGCCCAATGTTCCACCCATCAAGGTGGACATTGTTACTATCGACCATCTTGATTCAACGCAACTTTTGGGAGTCACTTCAGAGGTTTTCTTGGCCTATAAACCATAATATTTAACATAAAATCTTCAAATATGGTGTTATAAACCTTTGATGTTATGTCTAGGACTTCCTGTTTTTTCCTTTAAAAGCAACAACAAATATTTTTTTTAAGTTGTAAAGAGCCACTGTTTCAATTTTCCACTTTGCGTGAGTTAAAAAAGTTACAAAAAAATAATGATATCTCAAAACGCCGCATACAGCTCCTAGGCTAAAATGTATAAAATTATTTCCCATAGTTTTTTATTTCATCGAAAGCGGCTACACCATTTTCGAGTAATCTCTTGAAGCCTCTAAGAAGTCCGACGAAAATCACTATTGTGATAAAATGCGATTTAGGTCTAATTGGCTCTCTCGGAGCCGTAAACTGGCCATTGTGGAAAATGTACTCACTCCCTCTGGTCAATAATTGTCTTGTGAGAAGTACGCTTATAATACAATATATTTTATGTGTTGTCATGAAAAAAGGTCTAAAAAGCTATGTTTAAAACGAAATCTTTGAAGCTTTTCCTGCGGGGAAGAACACAAAGATGTGGTGTCTAAATAGCTGGTTTCAGCAACTAAACAACAGAAGGGAGAAACGAAGACTGATCAGCGCGTGATCATCTTATCACACTTGGCAACCACCTGGGCCGTCCATGAAGCTATTTCAAAGATGACTAATCTGTGTGACTTCTTGTCAAATTTTTTTTATGCACAGTTTTTTCAGGTTTATCCTTTTTTCACTGCTCAGTTGATGGATCAAAGAAATGAGTTTCACAAATCTGACAGCACTCACGGCTCAGTCTGTGTATAAAATCATCGATTACCTATAGCATATGGATGCAACTATCTCAGCTTCACTTCATATCACGAGTGTCAAATTGTCAACGCAAATAAGTCCACGTTTGTCTCCATACGTATATCAACATGCCTCGATTACGAACTACCGAGAAAAAATGGGATAATTCAGCGACTGAGAGAGTGAATACAGTTAAACATGGGAAAGT
The DNA here is from genome assembly GCA_964020975.1 of Hermodice carunculata. Taxonomy (NCBI): domain Eukaryota; kingdom Metazoa; phylum Annelida; class Polychaeta; order Eunicida; family Amphinomidae; genus Hermodice; species Hermodice carunculata. The sequence continues at coordinate 45,839,688 of OZ026618.1, read as the reverse complement.
GACAGAGGACAAAACGAGGGCAAAGCGAGCGGAGATGAGCGCCAGAAAGGGTGCATCAATAATGGGCAGAAGTTCAGTGTTGTCTTGGACTTGGATCTGGAGGCACACAGTGACGATGAGTTTGAGCCAAATGAATTCCATGGAGAGGGGAGACCAAACCCGCCAGAAATGGCTTTTAGTTCTGAAACTGCGTCAGAAAATGAAGAACCAGTGACATCACAAGAAGACAGCGAAATAGGAGTATCCACGGCCACCAGATCATTGACAGGGACTTACTGCGTGAAATGGTAACTACAGCGGCTGTATGTCCAAGGTGTGGAGGAGAATTACAAACTAGAGGAGGACCTAAGTTGTCTTCATGGGTGAGAGTCATGTCTCGCCCTTGTGTGTACTTCAAGTGACTGTGCCATGTCCCCGCGGTGGGAATAGACCAGTAAAGCCTGTTCTTCCGGGGCTCGAGAAATCAATTAACTTTTTTGGTACTTCCAATGAGATCCATCGGAAAGGGTAGACAGGGGTGCTGCTACATTTTCCAGCACCTCAAACCTGCCTGCACCAGTTGACAACAGTTCCTGGGCTAGACATACCAAAACATGGGATGACACGACAGATGAAGTTCTCCAAGACAAATTCCAAAGGTACGTGTGTTTTCTTATTGTACAATATAAAATGTGATGGCAGGGTGGGGTAGTATATTGTCATTTTGTTGTAAAGTTCGGCAGTCTGCAATCCCACTGACCTATTCAGTAACTCTTTACTGAGACACCTTTCGGTTTGACAACTTCTGTGACACCTACCTGACGTTATAGTTTCGCCCTAGTTTTTTCCTGACAACAACTTTACAGGAGTGATTGATTATCTGTTGATTCTACTACGAGACTCGGGCCCGATCACTGGCGTTTATTTCTACTTACCTGTCTACTCGTTGTGCTTCCCTGCGGACATCGCCGGAGCGGCACTGTGTACAGCACGGTGAGTACACGATTAGCCCGTGAACATGTGTAATATATAAGCACAACAATTTCATAGTAACTTTCTAACTTAGACAAATTCCATGTCGGGCTCGCCAATCCGCAATGACATGAATGATGTCAGTGACAGCACAAATCTGTGACTTGCTTTGATCAAAACAGCGCAATGAGAGGAAAGTGGGTGGGTGGTGGGTCGAACATACATCAATATAAAATTGTGTACAGTTTGGACATGAATGACCAATCAGTATATCAAGTTACCAGAGATTACTCAAGTAGCCACAATCAAAATTCACCAATAGGTTCAATGTCATTATTTGGGGGGGGGGGGGGGTAGGGCTACATTCAAGGTTTCCTCCAAGCCATAAATTCATAATGAAAGGCATGACGGCATCAAATATCATGTTATTGTCATGAAGGCTACATCAACATTTTGACGAGGATCAATGCTCTTGAAAATCTGAGGGAAGAAATTTAGTAAATTCGGTCTGGAGGTAAATTTGTTGACTAAAGCTGCTATGTACAAATCAATGGTACTTTGATTATATCTCTTATTTCAGGATTATGGCTGAAAGATTTGCCTGCTTAGGAGACAATAGGTCATATCAGTTCCATTGAAAGTTGTCATGTATATCAGTTTTTGATGATACAAATTATTCTAGGCTGATGAGAAAGAAGTAACTAATGCACAAAATGTTCATTGCTGTTGTCTGACAGTTCATTTAACATCCAATAAAACCTACACCTCGGCCAATGAAAATTTCAGGGTTTATCAGTCAGAACTTTTCATGCACACTACACGTTCTTTGAATTTTGAACTTGGTTCTTAGGCCACAAGCTATATAACAGTGAGGGAGTCGACTATGCAGGCAAAATGAAAGGTGAAATCGGTGACGAAACTTGGACGGTAAAAAAAGTGGTTTTTACAGGTGTTGTAGAAATCTTCGCAAGATCCATGGAGGAATACAACGTGAGGTACAATCCATACATGTGGGAGGGGGACTCATCTGCGTTTAAGACTGTGTGCAAAGAGGAACCCTAGGTTATGTATAAGTGTAAAAAATTGTGTGAAATAGTAGATTGAAGACAGTTTTTCATAGAATGGATGCATCTACCTTTCCATTACATGAAATATACAACATAACAAATATAAAATCATGAAATGTTTGGACATTTTGATGATGACACCCCACCCCCACCCCCACAATAATAAGTAATAATAATATATGTATATATATATATATATATATATATATATATATATATATATATATATATATATATATATATATATATATATATATATATATATACATATATGTTGGGCTTACCTTGTAACCTAATGTGTATTCAAGTCCATAGAGTACTATACAATTATATATGAAGTTTGACCAGCTGAGGTACTTATGCAAGCAAAGCAAGTAAACTGATTTTCTCCTTGAAATTAGTACATTTTTATTTTTATTCACTCCAGCAAGTCTCTGTCAGATGCAAAGCAGCTTAGAGGCAGTGGCCGTCTTACACTGGCTCCTTTCAATGCTTTAAAGACGTTTTCTGCTATTGCACTAAGAACCAATGCCGGAGACCCTGAAAAGATTGCCAAAGACACTTGGGCCATGCTGGGGCGCTATGCAGATCCTCCATGCCATGATCACTGTTCCACAGGGGAGACAAGCTGGTACAAAATCAAACTTGACATAGAATGATTGAAAGTGGTTATGGACATTCATAAATGGACACATATGATTTTACAGTTAGTGTGTATAGACTGATATGAATTACGGAACAGATTTGTTGAAGTCACGGACAGCTGTAGCAAAATGATATGTACCTATGTCAATACAAATCCTGTCTGTATGTATCCAAAAGTAAAGTTTTGAAAGCAGTGTTCTTTATTTTATGATTGTATGCTATCTATCCAGTTCTGAATGTTACAGAGGCCAGGAAGCACTGCAGGTCACTTTGCTTGTGATAGATTTTCACATTTCCATAAGAAAAATTCTCACTGCAAAATATGTGTTCAAATACATGTATTGCAGAAATAATTGGGGGTGAGGGGGTCCTTGGCTTATCCAATGTTGAGAAAAAAACAGCTTGGTAAGTGCAATTAGTGGAAAAAAGGGGGGGGGGGAGTGAAACTTACAAAATGAATGATACTTGAGCATGGGGCTTTTTTGTATTTATTTTTGCAAATTATGCCCTATTGGTCAACCAATTACACATATCAAACTGGACATTTAAATACTAACTTGTGTCTCTGCATATAGGAATATATTTCTGTAAATAGGAGATAAACAGTAACGATGGTGTGTGTGTGTGTGTGTGTGTGTGTGTGTGTGTGTTTGTGTGGAGCGGGGCGTGGGGGTAGGAATCTATGGGAAGTGATCAAGCTGCTCATAGGTTGGGGAGAACGATGGGCCAGTGGGTTAGAAAGAGAACAATAGACACTCCGAATCTGTTATTTTAGCAACTGAAACCAGCTGTTAGGAAGCCACATCTATCTTCTCCTGGAAAAACTTCAAAGATTCCTTTTTAAACATGGATTTAAGAAAATATTTTGATGTCAACACATCAAAAGTATCGTATTATACGAGTACTTCCCACAATATAAGTATTAATCAGAGAGAGTGCGTACATTTTCCACAATGGCCAGTTAACCGCTGCCATATAGCCAATTAGACCTAAATTGCATTTTCTCGCAATTCCTATTTTCGTCCAACCTCTCAGACACTTTCAACGGATTGCTCTTGAATGGTTTATTCGATTTTGATGAAATAAAAAGCTGTTGAAAATAAACATTTTTCCCCAGGAACGGTATGTGACATTTGGATACGTTTTTATATTTTGTAGTTTTTTTTTTCAACGTGGAATTACACGAAGTGGAAATCTGAAAGAGTGCGTCCTTATAAATGTAAAAAAAAAATGTCGTTCGTTTTGATTTTTAACCAAAGACAAGAAAACCGTTCCTAGATATTACATCAGGGTTTTATTCTACCCAATTTGAGGATTTTGTGTTAGATATTATGGTTTATAGGCCCAGAAAACCTCTGAAGTGGACCCCTTTGTGATATATCGCCTTCCACCTCAAATAATAAGAAAATGGTGATTCTTTTCTTCACATAATGAAAATATAGATTAATATCTAAAAGATATGCTGAGCTTTACAGATGGCCTTTTAAGTTGAGCACTGCCAATTTTGTACGTTAGTACAGGATAGAAGCATTTAGTTTCACTGAGAGAACGCCAGGTTAAATGTCCGTTGTAGTCATTAAGGCTCTCTTACCCTCAAAACTACTAGCCATGCAAGCCTAGGTGATGGTTTAATGACTGTTTTTCCGGGCTGCTTCCATTGTTTCTGAGCATGGAGATTCTACTCATCCTCAAACAAGGTACCTATTCAATACGTAACGCACTATCGATCTTAGCTTAGACTGAACAATGCAAAATTCATACTATCGAAATGCTCCTTCAAAATCTGACGGCAGAGTGGTTGCTTTGATTGCTTTCTGCAATTTTCTTCGTACAGATTATAGGAATTTGATGCAGCTTTGAAGATGATGTCCGGCAGTAGTGTTGTAGCAACTTCAGAAGAGCATCCAAGAAATAATCTCTAATGAACTTACGATCTTCTTTGACCCTCATGCAGCGAGTAGACACTTCATTTTATTCATGCATGTTTATGAACTACTTTAGATTAGCTATCAGTTCATTCTATTTTATCCGACTGATGATGCAGTTGAAAACGAGGGACCACAGCAGGATGCATGTCAGTGCATTATGTCACTACGAGTAATTTCAATGCCTGGAGATAAACGCAATCACTGCACCCCAACACACTTAAATTGGTTCATCTAGCTCCATAATTCCAAGTAAAACATTCTACTATAGTGCTTTCAGATAAACCAATAAAGGGATCTCTCAATGTTCCAAATTGTATTACACCGTGTATTTCACACTTGCACTACATGATTTACGATGTTTATGTTTTGTCGCAGTTATACACGCTGTAACCCCAATGGAAGGATGGTAGGTGGGACCCCATCAGTTTATGGGGGCTGTTTGAAACGTTCTAAGCCCAGCTGTGAAAGACCCATACAAAATCGTTGGTTTTCATTAATTTCTCTAATTGGTCCCCTTCCAGGTTTACACACTTTTGCCAGTGATACTGCAAGACCTGAATGCCGGTCAAGAAGACATTTTCTTCAGTCACCCTAAAAAAATAATTCACAGCGTAAATAACGTCATTATTACGAGGAAAATGGCAAACGGGTAGGTCTGATTACTTTTTCATGGTCGGAAACAGGTGGACGTCTGACGGGGGTCAAATCGGGTTAATAAGGAGATGGAGAATGCGTTCAAAGTCACAATCATGGATCGCTGATATTGCAACTACCGATTTGTGAACAGGAGCATTGTCTTGGTCGTACAGGACTCACTTAGTGAGCATACCCTGTTGCTTAGCTTTGATAGCTTCACATAACTCTCTCATTAGGTCAGCAAAGTATCATTCATCTGGCCTTTTTCAAGATAGTCAATAAGCAGAATTCCCTAGGAATTCCAAAAGACTGAAGCAATCAACTTTCCAGCTGAAGGAGCCGACTTGGCCTTTTTTTGGGGGGGGGGGGGTGATACCGGATGGCTTTGTTGTTTAGACTGAATTATAGTTTCTGGTTAAAAGCGATGAATCCAGGTGTCATCCATGATTAAAAATCGGGCCAAAACATCATCATGATCATTTCAGCTAGCCCTTGTATCAGAGAATGTTCCTGGATTTGAAAACACTATTTTTCAAGTACTAAAATGAATATGTGTGTCAAAAAGATATCATCTCGTTTATAAAAAGAATGCTGCCATAACCTACACTGAACATGCATAAGCTCTAGTACATATTTCGTACTGGCTGAACCATTTTGGATGTTTATGAAATTTTATATGCATGGCACAGAAAACATGATATATTGCTGAATGACTTTGTTCTTAATGTCATTTGAAAAACTTGGACCAATAAAGTAAATGCATTTAAACATGTAAATACCATTCATGCTGTTTATGAAACTGATACCTAAAAAATCTTACTGACATGCTGGGTACATCGAGGTTGACTAATGATAATAAACTAACCAACAAGTAAGTATGTCATTTATCCCCGTACCTCATTTTTATATTCTTGAAATTAAGAGCTGTACTATTACACTTACCAGACACACATGAACCTGGAAATCGAGAACACATCATTAACTGAAGAGTAGCCAGCTATGTATGTTTGGGCGAGATTATAACTTTATTTGTTCATCCTTCACTGCTAATAAACATCATTTCTGGTACGTGAACCACTTTTTTGTCAAAGATTCGCTAATTTTTAATCACGGCATTTGAGTTGCTTAAATTACCTCGATTTAGCAGGTGGTATTCATTAGCCTGCATTCCGACCATAATCCTTGCGGGAAAAAGTACAGGTGCAAATCCTCTGGCAATAACATTTAGCTCCTTGTATTATATGTGTGAATTTCTTGTAATTTATGTTTCAGGGTAGCCGAATCCGATGAGTACCAGCTGGAACATGCATAATCAGCGTGACACTGGATTACCGAGGGGCATAATAACTTTTTGGTGTGCATGTCTAGGCAATCAGCATGTCTGTACAAAACCTTAAGTCTGCTATCGCATTTTAAGACAATCTCCTTCGCTGTAACGTCTCAAGACAATGGACTGTCCATGAAAAGACCTAAAAAGCTTACACTTTGTTTCTGCCCAATCCTTTTGCCTGCACCTGACCCTGATAACTACTTGGTTTTTAATCTGTGTCTTGGCCTGAAAAATATAGATTCCGGTTTTCCAAGATGTTATGATAATTTGGTGTCAATTGGCCAATCACTTGGGGATTCTATGATGTCAATACCTTTCCAATTTCTTTTACAACTTTGCCACTGACGACAAGGGCTGAGTCATCTGCATAGACCATGTAGCCACAGTTGACGGCCATTTCCATATCATTTGCATACATCTGAAACGATAGGGGTCCTAAGACGGACCCATAAGGCACGCCACATGTAATGGATTTTACATCAGACATTTTTCCATTTACATAATAACATTCACTACCTGTGATCTATCACTTCGGTAGGATTCAAAGTACTTCACAGAATTACTGTCTAGGCCCCTTAATAATACCTCATGAGACAGTATTTGGTGGTCCACTGTGTCAGAGGCCTTTCTGAAATAAAATAATACCCACCAGTCATGCTTCTCATGTCAGTAATCTCCTTCACAAAATCGGTAAGTTGTAATAAGCAACTGTCTGTCGTACACTGGGGACGGAAACCTGACTTGGACTTGTACAACAAACCTTTCTCTTTGTGGTACTGAATGAGTTGATCATGTATCAACCTTTCAATGATCTTTGACAAAACAAACGTATTGCAGGTACATCGAATTGTAGCACTAAACAATTATCAGTGCAAGTAACTCTTTGTTTAATTACTGTCAGAAAACATTTTCATAAATACTGCTCTGCAATTCAAAGGTACACAGGTATCAATTATTTCTGGATTATTAATAATTTTATGGAATTTGTTTCAAAAATTAAAAATTTGGAAGCTAAGAGTATAACTACTTTATACCAATGTACCTCTTGAAAAAGTTCAATTAATATTGGAAAAAATAATTACCAAAATGTTCAAACATTCGACTTACAAATACATAAATATCAATATTTTTAAAAAACATCATTTTTGGTCATAAGAAATAAAGGAGGAAAATAATTGGAAATCTTACACTATAGGAAGACATATATATGTTATTCATTTTCTTTTAGACAATACATTCGCTACATTTGGATCTTACATATTTCAACAAATAAATGGAATCCCGATGGGTTTTAATTGCTCTTCTTTACTTGCTGATCTGCATTTAACATGGCTTGAATTTGAATTTATGCAAAATCTGATGAAAACAGATTTTTACTTAGATAAAAAAAATGTCCTTCATTTCAAGATATATCGATAATATTGCCTGCCCAAACGTTGAAAAATTCTTCGAAATTGCAAATAGAATTTACCCTAAAGAAATTCCTTTAAAGAGCAATGATGTGGATCCTTATCATGATATATTTTTAGATTTAGATATTAAGATAATTGATAATAGTTTTATGACTAGAATTTATCACAAAATAGATGATTCAAATTTTGAAGTTGCAAATTATCCTTTTCCAGAAACTAATATCTCGGGGAAATTAGGTTATAGAATTTTTTTTTATCTCAACTATGACGTTTCAGTCGTGTTTCGCATAAGTTTATAGATTTCACATTTAGAGTTAAATTTATTTGCAATAAACGCATATCAAGAGATTATGAAATAAAGTTTTTGAAAAAATATGTTAACAATTTTTGTTGCAGACATCCAGAATTTTAGTTTCTTACATACTTCATAGTTATATTTGTTCTATGTGTTTTTTATTATTCGCCAGATAGGCCTACATAACTTAAATTCAGTTTTTTTTTAAATGATAAATTATATAGTTTAATAACTACATGCCTGGTTTCCTCCGTCTGAAGTAAAAACTACCTATGGGGTGGGAGAAGGCCTCGGGCGGGATCCCAGCCGCAGAGAGTATCAGACATGTGTATTCTATTATTATAATCATTATTATTATCATCATTATTATTATTTTCCTAGCTTGACTTTCAATTTCATTTGTTTAGATTTCAGATATAGTTAGTAAAGTTTTAGTTAGAATAAGAAAGAAAAACGTACATGAGCACATGAATAGTTGCTTCAAAACGCACAGTACCCCACACCACCCAACCCAACCCCATCCCTAACCCGAAATGCATCTTAGACGATTTTAGACTGAGAGTTAACATGCTTAATGGTAGAAATTTCAGTTGAAGGTTTGTCACTGATGGCCCATTTTGAAAATTCATTTGGCTCTTTAAACCTAGAATTTTCAAAACATTTTTATAGAATGTGATGTAATGGATTAGTTATTAATGCAGAACAAGTCATTAATGGTGATTACATTGGCTGTGAAATTCAGCGACTTTATAATAAATAGGCCTATTTTTTAAGGTTGATCTGACCAGTTTTTAAGTGAGACGCAACTAATAACGTGACTGTTTTATGTCACATCATTACATTTGCGTTTTACTTGAAGTTGAAAAACTGGTTTAATCTATTTGATCTGATCACTCCGTCAGGCAGGCCCAGTTGGGTCTGTTGTAAGACCAAGTACTGTAGGTAAGTGCGGAGTTTATTATTGTATTATTCAATTTTGGTAGGCCTGATCATAAAGTTAGGTGTAGTTTTATTATATGTGTGTAATATGGGCTACATTTTTAAGTAGGCCCACTGACAAGGGAGCATCATATTCGCTTTTTTCCGTGGTACATCAGCTTGGTATGTTTGTATTGGAAATGCAAACATGGTGCCGTCAGTTAGCAGAGTGACTTGTCCGGGGATTAATGGCACCGAAACAAGTCTCGCACTGATTCCCCGCTGAGGACCCGACTTTATAAAGGCTAACAAGGCCTAAAACTTTCTTCTAAATTTCAAATTTTATGAATATGATTTGTTCCTTTTATAAATTAATTTGCTATCATGATTTAGAACTGTGCCGTTTTTCAGTGAATGGTACGGAATAGAACTTTGCTCTTAGAATATCAGACTTGATAATGGTCAAACGGTACATGGGCTTATAGAATTAGGTTTGTTAATTTTCTTTGTATTAAGTACAAAATAGGTACTGGCTGATAGTTGCTACTGTCAAATCTGTCAAGTTTTCATGAAGGGGTACAACTGTAACTGACTTCAGTTTACTTGGAACTTGTGCTGTCCTTAAAGATAGGTTAATTATGTGTGAAAGGGTTGTTTAAGATTTTCTGCACCGTTCTTGACCAACGTACCTGGCATGTTATCCAATCCAGGGATTATTCTGCCTTCTATATTCTTCATAAGCCCTTGTATATAATCTTCAGCCACGTCATTTAGACGGAAGCCTTTTCCTACTACATCTTTCCTTTCATTGAAGCTTTTTACCTTTTCCATAACAGCCTTTGCTTTGCTTGGTGCAGACTCTTTCCTAGCATTTCGGCTATTGATGTAAAGAATGCATTAAACATTCCAGCTGCTTGTTTGTCATTATGATAAATTTCACCACTGTCTGACCTTAGGCTTTTTATACTTTGTTTCACCGTTTTTGTTGGTGCCCCATAGATCTTATAATACGCCATAGACCTTTGCTCTTATTTTTATTTTCATGTTTTGGCCAACAAATAGTACAGAAAAACATGATCCATATTCATTAATTCCAAACCCAACAATGACAGCAAAGAGATTCCAGACTTGCCAAAGCATCAACATTTCTCTTTCTATCCCAATGTGAAGAAACAAATTTCATTCCTGACTTGAGACAGGCAGTCACCCATAAAAGGCAACTGGTGGTTTTAAACCGGTCCTCTCAACCTTCGAAATATTCATCATTAATTGCAGACACTAGTTCTTTTCCAAAATGTATAGGCCTAACCACCCAAAACACAAATTTCATTACTTCTGCCAAAAATAGAAAGAGATCTGTTAGGCCTATCACCTTTTAGTTCTCCCGAATTGTCAGTCAGCTAAGTTTAGAGCAAAAGAGTAAAGTAGGCCTACATCGTTTTTGTGATATTTATGAATCTGGAACATTATAAACACACTCTACCTCCACTATAACTATGAGTCGGAGAACAAAGTCCACAGCACAACATAGCCAATGAAGTAATTTTCAAATAGTACAGAAAAACATGATCCATATTCATTAATTCCAAACCCAACAATGACAGCAAAGAGATTCCAGACTTGCCAAAGCATCAACATTTCTCTTTCAATCCCAATGTGAAGAAACAAATTTCATTCCTGACTTGAGACAGGCAGTCACCCATAAAAGGCAACTGGTGGTTTTAAACCGGTCCTCTCAACCTTCGAAATATTCATCATTAATTGCAGACACTAGTTCTTTTCCAAAATGTATAGGCCTAACCACCCAAAACACAAATTTCATTACTTCTGCCAAAAATAGAAAGAGATCTGTTAGGCCTATCACCTTTTAGTTCTCCCGAATTGTCTGTCAGCTAAGTTTAGAGCAAAAGAGTAAAGTAGGCCTACATCGTTTTTGTGATATTTATGAATCTGGAACATTATAAACACACTCTACCTCCACTATAACTATGAGTCGGAGAACAAAGCCCACAGCACAACATAGCCAATGAAGTAATTTTCAAATAGTACAGAAAAACATGATCCATATTCATTAATTCCAAACCCAACAATGACAGCAAAGAGATTCCAGACTTGCCAAAGCATCAACATTTCTCTTTCAATTAAAAATACTCAGATTTTGGGGGGTTTTTTCACTAACCTCTGTACGTGATTTCTCAATTCATGGCATTGCTTTTTCGCTTCCAGATCACCATATTTTCTGAACTTATATAATGTTCTTTCTCCTTTTTTGATAGCATTCGACATATCGTCTGTGATCCACGGTCCTGTCCTGCCTTTGATCCTTACCTGTTTTTCTAGCACCAAAACATCTAAACCTCTTGTACATGAATTCTTTAAATTACACCATGGCATATTTACCTCGGAACATTTTGCTACTCCACTCCAGTCCAGTTATTTAATTGGTGGACGTACCGCTGCTATAGCAGTTGAGAAAACACACAGTCGCCTCTTGGTACACTACAAGGTTCATACTGTTTACAGTACACACACGGAAAAAATCCCTCAAGGCGGGCACAATATATTGAACATGATAGTAACATCCTGAAAGATGATAATGATACACAACCAAACTGTCGTGGTTAAGTAACGATTCAATTATTCCCCAACTACAGTTAATACCAGGTAGGTTCACAAAGTGGGTATAATGAGCATTGATTGATCAGGAAAAGTTGGTTATCGATAACATAAGTCAATCCAAAAATGATTGCATGCTTTGTTTAGATTTGCCGTCGTTAACAAGATTTATCTATAGGAGGAATACTTCATTCCTCAACCTCCTGTTTTCGGGGCTACGATTACAGTAGAGAGGTTGGGATTTGGATACCCCATGATGCAGCCCTCCCGTTTACACCCATGTACCAAAATCACACTTTTCAGCAAATGCATAAATAATAAAGTCAAAAACAATAATAAGTAAATTTTCTGATCTTGCACATAAAAAGGATCTAGCAATCTGCAAGTACCTTTGTAATTTGTTCTTCAAAACGAAAAGATGATCTATAAAAAGGTCATTTGGAGCCTCATATGGCATCCTGAATAATGGCAGTAAAATGTGAAACTGCAGTGCAGCAGTATTTAGTAATGACATTAGCTGTATGGGTGCAATCACTTGCATCAGTATCATTTGCTTTAGGTCAGTCATGCAGCAATGTTTCATGACAGAAAATAAGTACATAAATAAGAACAGCTCACCTCACATCTACATAAAAAGCAATCAAAGAGATGCCACAATACCACAACACATCTACCGTAAAATTCTGAAACGCAAAAACAGCAGAATTTTGCTCAATAGCCAATCGAGTCACTGTCATTGTTAAAACCTATACTTTAATGAATAAATATTGTCAAGTTCAATTACAACGTTTTGAAAATTCAAGGTTTCTGCAATAAAGTGATTCATAAACAGTTCATCATCGGGGAACCTTTAGGCTTGTTTTACAACCTGAAATTTTTGTCACGTTTTTCGTGACGGTAGTCGCATGCCTTTTACTTATTTTTCTTAAAGACAATCCGCTTGAATTTAAGAAATGTACGAAGGTAAAATAACATCAAGAAGATTAAAGGTACTGTATCACAAGTTCTTGCTCATAATGGAAGGACTAAAGGATTCATACGAATAACGTTTTTCAATAATATACCAATGGAATAATAGAATTAAGAACTGGGCAATACGCCAATTTCGAGTTAGGAGCTTTTTGTCCGACTGTTACCACATCGAGACAAATTATTCAAATTTAAAGTCATTGTCGTACATCAGGCCAAGATCCCAGCAAAATGATATGAAAGGCTCAATGAAATATTGTGATCTAGAAGTGAAAAAGCAATGTTTTATCCAAATTGCTCTTTACTGATCTTTTCTAATGATCGGCTTTTGCTAATTGTGATTTAGGATATGGATTTCCCTTATATCTTCAAGGTATCGTCTGCCTCGTTTTGGGAATGTGGCTATACTGTTGTCGTTGGACATTGTTCTAAATTAGATTCCAAATTGCCTGGCATATTCCAACACCCCCATTCACCCAGTTTTAGATTTTGATCTTCAATGAAAGCCCATATATATCAAATGCAAGTCTTACTGGCCAACAATCAATTGTTATATGACTGGAGGTGATGCACATGTGCCACAGATGAACCAACTGGGCTTTTCTGGCGGAAAATGTATGGGAAAAGTTGTATGAAAAGAATAGCAGGTGATCATAATTATATGAGCAGCTAACTCCAGTGATGAACAACATACCGTTTTCAAACTGTCTCCAAAGTTAAATACGGAACTGTGAGTAGATTCTTTGTCTACCGATTAGCCTATATATTCAGCTAGGCTTGCGACGTCGTAAACCCTGTTGCTTGTTGTGTAATGACAAGTCCTTGGGAAAGCCATTCAGTGGGGTTTAAGACGAATTTTGCAACTGAATATTATCACAAGCTGACCAATAGTCCAATACTATGCTTGTAACCTAGTCATGATGGGGGAGACAGACACTTTGCTCAACATATCAGGTTCAGACCAATTTACAAACTTTTTATTGGAAGCTGTAGAAAATGAGGCTGTGCAAGAACGCCAATTCCCTATGCTAGGTGAACCCGTCCTAACTACGGTGAAGGTATCTGGAAAAAAAACAAAAAGCAAAAAAAAACTGACATTAAGCGGTCAGACATCGACAGGTCAAATCAAGTTGGCCCGCCAAGCCCGGGAGCTAATAATAAATACTGGTTCAGACGTTCAGATCACCTCAACTCAGCTGCAAATGAGCATGAGAAGCAGGTCAACCTCTGTTTCAGATGTGATCGGCTGAGTGTATATGTATGCACCCTGTGTGGGCTTACCCACTTTTCAACATTATACTATCATCAGCAATTAGTTCACTGTTATGCGCACTAGGATCTTGTACCAGATGTCACCCACCGTCTTACGGCTTTATATGTTTACTTTGGACCCTTACCTATGTTAGTGATGTTTTATTACTAAAATTATTAACATTATAGACTACTCTGCGATTCAGGAGCGCCAGGATATATACAGTGTTGTCCCTATCAAGTTGTGAGTTGGAGATTATATAGCAAGTGGCACTTATAAGGGGGTATATGTACATTTGTCTATGACATTTGCCATATTAAGTGAATTGAGCTACGATTTTTTTCCTTTCTTAACCTCTGACTTTTTGTTGTGCCCTGTTGTGCCGCTGCACGATTTCGTCTATCCATGGCAGAGCCAGGTAGACCAATATTCTTGAGTTTCACGGTCCAAGGTCATGACAAGGTTAGAGATACCCGTCTAAGTGGATTGTCCATAACAAATGTAATACTATATGCTTGGTGATTGTCGCATCGTACCTTAAACTCGATATTCATATTGTTAATCCTTGCACAGTTTGTACAATTGATGACATACCAAATCGAAGATTAATGGAAAAGGTCAAGTGCTTCCATTTTGCCAGTATCAACCAACCATTTTGACCTAGTCTGTATGATTCTTTTTTTTTTTGTGACTTTGGATCTCTTGTCTGTGGCCCGGATCCAAGTTTTACATTGCTTTGGCTCCAAGGTTAGGGGTGTGCATGGAAAACTTAACAGCCTTTTTTTTTGGATAACATATCCAGTTGCTGTGCATTCTTCAATATATTAGCAGCATACACAATTCTCAGGTTACTGTGCTTGATTATTATATGTTATACAAGCTGTTTAAATTATCCAGATGCCACACAGCCATGGGACAAAGTACATTAACGCCGACATGAGTATAGCAGTGGAATGACTTGCCTACTCATATTCGGAAAACAGAAAATCTTAATTTCTTTAAAACCACAGTAAAGCAATATCTTTCAAATAAAATGTCACTGGAACAATCCAAAAGTGTGCCTCTTTTACTGAACCACCATCTGCCTCGTTATGGATAATAATTCTAGAACGATAATAGGGACTTCTTTTACAACCATGTTTTTTTCGCTGTAGGGTGAGCTGGAACATGTATAATAATTGGAATGTTTTATGTATACTGATGGGAAAATGTTTTAGATCTTTAAGTAAACTTGATACTGTTGCATGCTTATATATATATATATATATATATATATATATATATATATATATATATATATATATATATATACATGCGTGTGTGTGTGTGTGTGTGTGCATGTATAAATCTCTATTTTAATTTTTTGTACTATCAAGAAATGACGTATAAGACCACCTTGCAAATAAGTTGTTAACATTTTCTGGTACCATTCTAGTGTCTTTTAACACTAATTGTATGTATGACGGTCAAAGATTATTATATGAGCCTGAATAAAATCAATTGAAATCAAATTAAATTGTAACAGTTCCAGCCCATTCATGTGGTGCTTTAAACAACCAATCAAATGTACAGTATAACAGACATTATTTAAATCTTTTACTTTGCAATGTTGCCATAACATACATTTGGATCTTATAGAAAGCACAAAAACTTTTCATTAATTTTCAGACGGGGGGGGGGGGCAGGTAAAATTACAATAGTAGCATCCGGGTGAGTCAGTCGGACCTTACGGTATACACTGCTTCCCACAGTGCAAATATGGGGCATATATATATATATATATATATATATATATATATATATATATATATATATATATATATATGCATACATTCGTTAACAAATCCCTATATGTAGGTAAGAAGCCATATATATATATATATATATATATATATATATATGCGCGCATGTATGTTGCGTGCATATGCTTATATGCACGTGTGTTTGTATATCATTCACACATCTACGGTTCTGAAGCAATTCTTTCCTTCCAAGGTATACTGTTATCAGATCCCAACTACACAATATCATTTCATTGTATGCTCCTTTTACATTGCACACTGTACTATATGGTTCTCCTAACTGCACCCTGACAGAAAACACCCACCTTTTCTCTGCAGTTAAAGATTGTATTGTGCTCTCTGAAAGATTCACACCAACGGGTATTGGCTGAGAAATTACTTGGTTTTGTTACTCAAAACTTTATCTGAATTATATATATCGTAAACAAAATTATTAATTACTTTGAACGTATTGAGCTCCCTATCTTTCCCTGTCCAACTTTGTTGTCTTCTCACTCTTGTATAAGTGCATGTCAGTGGGCCCAGCCTCACTGTGCAGCGATTGTGTGTCTGGGGCAGTCCTGTTTATTTATTGTGTATTCTTCCACGAGAAACATTTATATAGAGCTAAGCCCTCTTCCTAAGTTTTAATTGCCGATGAGAATATTGTATTTGTGCATTGCTGAAAAAATAAAATATTTGTAAACCAATTATCTGTTGGCCTAAATATAAAAAGAAAACTAGAATGAACCCTTATTCTACTGTCCAATGTAATCGTTGTATTATAATTTGACATCTGTATCAGTTAACTTTGTTTTAAAATTACTTGTGTTGAGTGCATCGTAGAATGATGATTTTTATCGTGACTTAAATGACTCGATTAAATTCATCAGACGATAGTGTGAAGTGTCCCAATCTCTGAGGTCAAAAGTCGTATAAAATAGTTCAATAGAAATATGGTTTTGATTGCAACTGTTATGCGAGTAAATAATGTATTATAAAATATGAGTAATGTGTTTACAATGTGCTCATGCTCCATGTGATCGCATTGTCTTCAGATGATCTACTCATTGCTTTGGACAGGGTCTAGTCTGATGTGCCCTGAGTGGCTGAGTTGCATGTATGTGTTCAACCTACAGACATCTAATACACAATAAAGAATCTTGCCTGCAGCATAAACGTAACATGGCTGTCAGCATTATTATTTGTGGACCGAGGATACCGAAGCACCAGATACTTCTGCGTGATAATTTACCTTGGTTTCAACTCCACTGATGTAACGACACCCTCTTTTTTTTGTTTAAGTTTACTGCACTCGTTGTTTTGCACCGTCTACTGAGGAACGTGGGTAATATTTGCATAGACATAAGAAAGTTGTTTTTGTCTTTTATTGTAGTTTTCCTCTTTTTTTTGTCAGCTTCCGACCTTCGGATGCCAGACCCGAATACAGGCAGATGGACAGAGGTATCAACTGAAGATGAAC
The DNA here is from genome assembly GCA_964020975.1 of Hermodice carunculata. Classification (NCBI taxonomy): domain Eukaryota; kingdom Metazoa; phylum Annelida; class Polychaeta; order Eunicida; family Amphinomidae; genus Hermodice; species Hermodice carunculata. The sequence continues at coordinate 45,822,405 of OZ026618.1, read as the reverse complement.
ACCTGGAAACCTTTACTGATATAACATTGCAAATGTCCATGCTCGATGCATTTAACAATACAAGTGCATCCAACAAAACACCATTAAGTCCTGATGCAGCCTCCGAAGGTTCAATTTCCCCCAGCATCATCCTGCCGAAAGTAACAGGTACTTTTGATTTTCTGTTATTATTTTGTCAATTTATAAAATGTAACTCACACATAAACACATGTAGATAAGGCACAGGTGCCCCCACCTTGAATCATTTTGTACATTTGACATTTATAGCATTGGCTATGCATACCCATGGATTTAACTTTGCTTCAAATTGTAAACGAAAAATGATAAAAATATAAATGTACTTAACAAAGTCATATACTCTTATGATAATGCCATAGAGACCAATTTGTATGAAATAGCAACAACAGCTGTTCCTTGGGTGCTTGCTTAAAATAACAGCGCATGAGCCGTATTGATATTATTTCACATATTTCTCAAAAATTTGAATTGCTGTTAATTCACATCAATACATTGGGATTTATCCAGTCACAATTTTCAGTCATTTTATAATACCAGTAGCAACTACAATTAGTTAAAAGAAACTGCACATGACTACACATATCTGAATGCGGTAAACCAAATTTGTTCCATGACTCACCTATAGGCTGAACTTATACTAGGAGTGGAGAACCAGTTATCCAGCGTTAGTCTGTCTTTATATAATTTGCATTTCAGACTCATTTTCAGAACTCGTTTGCAGGATTCTCAACCTTCAGGGATGTACCTAAGATAGTGTTTGCCTCCTGCGTTCTGTCTCCTACGTTCAATTAATCATTGAAGTAATTAATGGACGTCCAGCTGGTAAACCTAAGAAAATCTGTAAAACATTACTGAATTAATTGGTTAAAAAAACACGGGGACAATTTTTTTACACTATAATTTAATTTGTTCAATACATTCCGCTAACACAAAGATTTTCTTCAATTTTCCACGACTTTTGGAAATGTGTTTTCTCGTTTTCACCCTCTTATTCAAAAAAGTTTTTCTCCATTTGATATTGATAATACTTCACTATTTGGAATGAATTGTTATTGTCATCATCATCATAATCATCATCGTCGTCGTCATTTTCTGCATTGCCACCTGTATATGTATACAGTACCATATGTTAATTTACATGTCAATTGGAATGCTGATGCTTAGGCACGATTTGCATGCCGTTTCATGAGAATTTTGCGCCCAATTTCTTTAGGACAGGTAAGACACCAAAACCTATGCATGGACGATTTTGAGATTCTTACGATTTTTGCTAGATAAAAACCCTTTCTGCAAGTTGGTACGATTTCAAGCTCCTATCTAAAGTAGAAATATGAGAAGAGCGCAAAATGACCCATACAAACACAGGCAGATGGACATCTGAAAGTCCATGTGGCATTCTTTTGGTTTTCAGCCGCCTAGCGGAACAGTGCCACCCGTCAGTCATACTCAAAAATTGGTCACATGGCTACAGGTAGGAACAGTCCATGGTAAAACACGAGCGGTATTACAGCGGGGCCGCGAAATCAGGCGACATGCCGAAAGTGTGTTTGGGGACAGAAGCTCAATCACTCCCTTGACAGTCGAACCCTGTGCCGTTGTGGACAACCGTTACATGTGCAAGAAGTGTCTATTCATATCTTATCTCATCTTCATGTGTTACGTTTACAGTCACAATTGTAAGAGCTACAGTGGATATTGTACTCCCTCTCTGACTGAAGTGAAAAACATTTTACCTTCAGCTTTTTCCCCGGGATGTAAGAGGAATTGCTGATTTTTCTTCAAAACAGGCTATATTATACTGGATCTGAAAGTTTCATAAAGATATATGTTCCTACATTAAATATATAGTACAGGACAATACAGAAAATTTCCAGAAAAACCAACAGGGAGCAAAAACCATATTTACATATAGTACCAGTAATAGTCGACGTGTTACTATAGCCCTACCAAATAATATGGATTTGAAGGAAACCCGCTAACATCATATGAAAACGGAAGACCATTTTTTTAAGACATTGATCTTCACAATACCACTTTTTTTCCTTGCGAATGAATAAGCACCCACAAAAAATTATGAAACTGAGCAGTGTGATTTTATTGATGATCTCTGTGAAAAAATAGATTTTGTTGGTAAAAATTTAATTCCAGGTGCACACTTCAATACAACGTTATCCACAAACACGACAAAAATGGAATGGAAACGCAGGGAAAATTACAAAATATATAAAATGTATATAAAAACTACTTCTAAAAGAACTGAGTTCAGTCGATATCTGGCGCTAGAGAAATCGAAACACTTGCATGTATACGCGGCAATTTAAACATCGTTCATCAAACGCACACTTGAATCTTTGTAAATTGCATCTTTTGTTTCAACCTGGGTTAAGATTGACAAACTTAAACCCTCAATTAAGACTAGGCACAGTCTTATCACAGTAGAATCACGGGGGAATGTGCAAGAAGGGGCCATGATGCTAGAAATTTAACTTAGAATTGCTATGCGACTAAACTTAAAGTAATTATTAATTAATGTAAACACTACTACGCAAGTGACTAGAATAAAGTTTAGGTGTGAGGTACAGTGAAACCAGAACTTAGAGGAGAAACAATTAAGTATTCAAAGCGAAAAGTACGAAAAGAAATATTATTCCTAGAAGATTAAGAGAGTACAATGTCGATACAGTCACCCACAGCTGAAAATAAAGTTAGACTGGAGGAAATCAAGACAAAATTGTCTTAAAGAAATATTAAGCAAACTCGGTGGATCATCATTTGCTCGTGGACGAGGTGCCTCTAGTCGGGGAGGAAAGTACAAAATAGTGTTTGGGCCTAAAAAACAGAAATTTTAACAATAGTTACCTATCAAAATTAATAGGCGATGCTAAATAACTGACCCCAATGAAATATTGAATGAATAAAAAATCATTTTTTTACAAGTGCCTTAATAATGGAGAATTCCTTAATATAGAAGAATTGCAAAACAAGTTCAATATACGAATAAATTTTCTTGAATATTACTCATTGATATCAGCTATACCTCGAGAATGGAAACAAAAGTTGCATTTAAAAAATATACATTTTACAGAAAATCCTTCTACTGTATTTTTTATCATTAATGGCAAGAAAAAGAATATCAAACATATCAGTTGTAAAGAATTCTATTGGTTTATTATAGAAAATGAGATACATGAAGTTCCTACATGTATTAATAAGTGGCCAGACATACTTAACGTTGAGATAGAAGAATGGAGTAAAATATTCGGTCTTGCATTTAAATACACCATAGAAAGCAAACTTCAAGCATTCCAGTTCTCAGTTATACATAGATTTGTTGCGCATAATGCTAGACTGTACAAAATGGGACTTGCTGATTCTGAACTCTGTAATCTTTGCCACCAAAAAGACACAATTTTACATAGATTTTGGGACTGTCAATGTATTAATGCATTTTGGATGCATTTTCAAAACTGGTTCAATAGTTGTAATTCTCAAGTGTTAACATTATCTGCAAACAACATTATTTTAGGGTATTATGAGATGCCGAACAAATATGCTTTGAATAATTGTTTATTACAAGCCAAGTATTACATTCACAAAGAATTGTGCAAGAAGCAGAATATCTCTTTCATTGAATTTTTAAAGTACCTGAAATATAAAATAACTATTGAACAGCATATATTGAATTCTAATGGGAAGCAACATATTTTTGAGAAGAGATGGCTAAATATTGTGGAAAGTCTGTAACTATGTATTATAAAGTATTTTACTTTGACACAAACGACTCTTAATGTATGCACAGTACAGTACTTTGTATATGTTCACAATGTATGATATGTATGGAAACGTTCAATAAAAAAAAAATGGAAAAAAAAAAAAAAAAAAAGTGCCTTAATAAATGCAACCTTTCGAAAGCTGCCATCCACAGAAATATCGAGAAGCTTCTGATGAATCTGTGAATACCAACATTTTACGACCAGCAAAAGGGCAAGATGTGATCAAAAAGTAAAGGATGTAGAATGCTGGATAGCAATGAACGAATTCAAATTGCAGAAAGCCCAGGAATCAATGTTTCCATGGTTGAATTTTACAAAGAGTTCTGGCCAGATTTAAAAGAATCCCTACTAAATAATCTGAATTATGCATACAATACAGCCACATGATCCATTGATCAAAGGAGCGGTTTTATAACATTGATACCAAAGAAAGATAACTTACAAAGCAGGGAACGCAAATCCCGTTTTTATGTTGAATACTGATTACAAAATCATTGCCAAAGTAATGGAAAGGGAGTTCAGACATACTTACAAATATAAATACACAAAGATCAGAGGGCTTTTGTTAAAGGACCTTACATAGGTGAAAACCAGAACTGTTGCAAACATTTAACCTATGTCTAGGTTAGAGAATAAAATAGGACTCCTAATAAAAATTTGTTTCAAAAAGGCTTCCGATACTATAGCCTGGGAATACATCAGTCGAGCCTTAAGTGCATTTTACTTTGGCATTTTTTTTTAAAGTGCGTTTATGGATCATATATGGATATATCGAGTTGTGTAACCAACAATGGATACACCAATGAACTCTTTCCTATGCTGAGACGTGTGCTACAAGGCGGTCCCTGTCTCTGCTCTTTTTAAATATGCCCCCCTTCGAAGAAGGTGGGGCATATAGCGTTGCACATGTCGGTCGGTCGGTCGGTCTGTCGGTCGGTCGGTCGGTCGGTAGACTGTGGTTTCCACACAATAACTCAAGAAGTTTTTAAGCTAGGACTTTGATACTGTATGGGTGTATTATTCTAATCAAAAGCTAAGCAAAGTTTGAAAATGGGTGACCTTGACCTAATTTCCAAGGTCACAGTGGTACCTGAGTTAAATTTAGTTTCCGCACAATAACTGAAGAGGTTTTTAAGCTAAGACTTTTATATTGCGCAGGATAATAGTCCATATTTGGGGCTACGCGAAGTTTGAAGATGGATGACCTTGACCTCTTTTTAAAGGTCACAGAGCTACTTTACTGAATATGGTTTCATGCTTTCTGCATGATAACTTATACTTTGGAGCTAGAACTTTTATATTGCACAGGTTTATGATTCTCTGTAAGGGCTAGGTTGATTTTGAAGATGGGTGACCTTGACTCAGTTTTCAGGGTCACAGAGAGATTGTAGTTAAACTATGGTTTTTGCACAAAGAAGTTTTTGAGCTAGGACTTTGATACTGTACAGGTGTAACATTCTAATCAAAAGCTAAGCAAAGTTCGAAGATGGGTGACCTTGACCTAATTTCCAAGGTCACAGTGGTACCTGAGTTAACTTTGGTTTCCGCACAATAACTGAAGAAGTTTTTAAGCTAGGACTTTTATATTGCACAGGATTATAGTCCATATTTGGGACTAGGCAAACTTTAAAGATTGATGACCTTGACCTCATTTTAAAGGTTAAAGTATAAAGATATGTGACATTGATGTATGATTAACCTTCACTAATTTTGCAAGGTCTCGAGTGCCCCTTCTACAACTATCAATAGGATAGCAAGGGCAAGGGTAGCGAGGGCAAGGGTAATGAGGGAGGGGGGCATCTATGTTTTACAAACATATCTTGTTTTAGCAATGTAACTACTGCTGTTCGTACAATGTTGTGGTTTAACATTTGATCTTCATAAAGGTTTAATGTGAAGGGCGGGGTTAATAAAGATAATATTGATAGTGACCTACCACTTAAATGGTGTCAACATGAATTCATAATTTTATATAATTTCTTAGCCGAAAATGAGCAGTTGATAACCTTAATTTTGCTGCAAGGCTGTAGTCTTTTCTTTTAGTCTGTCTCAAGTCAGGAGTGAAATTTGATTCTTCACATTGGTATTAGAAAAAAAATGTTGATGCTTTGGCAAGTCTGGAATCTCTTTGCTATCATTGTTGGGTTTGGAATTAATGAATATGGACCATGTTTTTCTGTACTATTTGCAAATTACTTCATTGGCTATGTTGTGCTGTGGGCTTTGTTCTCCGACTCATAGTTATAGTGGAGGTAGAGTGTGTTTATAATGTTCCAGATTCATAAATATCACAAAAACGATGTAGGCCTACTTTACTTTTTTGCTGTAAACTTAGGTGACTGACAATTCGGGAGAACAAAAAGGTGATAGGCCTAGCAGGTCTCTTTTCATTTTTGGCAGAAGTAATGAAATTTGTGTTTTGGGTGGTTAGGCCTATACATTTTGGAAATGAACTAGTGTCTGCAGTTAATGATGGATATTTCTAAGGTTGAGAGGACCGGTTTAAAACCACCAGTTGCCTTTTATGGGTGACTGCCTGTCTCAAGTCAGGAGTGAAATTTGATTCTTCACATTGGTATTAGAAAAAAAATGTTGATGCTTTGGCAAGTCTGGAATCTCTTTGCTGTCATTGTTGGGTTTGGAATTAATGAATATGGACCATGTTTTTCTGTACTATTTATAGGTACGGAAAAGGAAAAACCTATCATCAATTTGTAAAAGCATAATAATTAAGACCCTTGCATCACCCAATATACCTTATCCAGTGTCAATGATGCATGTAGATTAAACGTTTGTACGAACCGTGCAATCATATATTTATAAATTTAGATGGAAGAGTGGCATTGTAAATTATAAAAATGGTGCCATGCATAAAAATATCGAGGATGGTGGGTTGAAGACTGTACCCTTTGAAACCAAATCGATATATATATATATATATATATGTATATATATACATTATGTGTGGGATGAGTTTAGGCTGTATTTCCAGCCCCATAACAGAAGTGAGCATATTACAAGGGATAAAAAGCATGTTTTATAAGAAATGATACGACAAAAGTATTATTTTTATGGATATGTTTTGAAATCCAGATGGGACAATTTGGAGTGAAAAACAGCTCAAAGATAATTATGATCTTTCGGCTATTTTTTTAATTATTCTTTTGTTCGATTATTGACACCCCGAATAGTGAAATATACCTGATTTATTAAACTCTCACGAATTTTGAAATTGATGATAAACCAAGTTTTAAAATATATATAGGGCAAAAAGACGTGCATTGGTTATATACGATATTATTAAGGAGCAGAAATTGGTTACATTAACTGATGATACTTGGTAGGGACAATAGAAACAAAACTACGGGCTAAACAATTTTCAATCTTACACTGTTTCGTAATTTCCAAACGAAGGCTTTTGAAAATGCAATTAGTTGATTCCAACATAGAGCACACAGATCAAACCTTTCTGGAGACACCTTCAAGAGTGGTGGTGTGTGTTAATACCAGCTGAAATGATAATTGTATGTTAGGAGAGGGTAATCTTTGGATATCACCAAAATAGGTACACAAATCGTTTCTATATACTTGATAACAAAATTCTAAATGGCAAATATTTCATCCATAGAGAGCTATGGAACGACACACACATCTTTTTAGCAATTCTCTTCATTTTATGTTTATAAAACGTCAGGTTGATAAGAACATTATATTCATATAAAGGAAAGAGGATAAATTTTATCAATGATGTGGTAACCTCCAGTACATATTGCTTTCATCTTTCATCACGAGTGGGGTTATCTACCAAAACTGTTGTGTTGACCAATGTGCACACCAAAGTCACATCACTGCCATTACCTTGTCATAACCTCTTACCGTAGGAGGTGGGGGGTGACATTTTCAATGACTCGATTTCCATTTTCAAACCGAAATATGGGGTTATTCAAACCACTTATTACAACCAACTAATTATGCCGTTCCATTATTTGTTTAGTCATATAAGACCAGCATTTTTAATTGAGACCACTCCATAGACAATAAGATACCAAATATCGCATTATATATGGATGTTTCATGATACGATAAGCAGGGTTATTTTCCAGCTAGGTGCATGTGTTCTGATGAACGGCTCATAGCCTGAAGTGGCCCACCCTCTTTATGTTTTCATTTTTTTTCTGCTTCTGTGTAGTTTGTTTGAATCCCATCCCCACAAAATAAAGCTACAGATGTACAAGCAAATATAAAAACATAAATTTCAGGACGCAATTACTCCAAACCTATCATTTGTCCAGTGAGATGTGGTAGTTAATTTCATTATCATTGTTTTGATTATTATAAATTACATTTCCCTGATCAAGTTACTACATTATATCTAAATTATGTATCTGAAAATGGAAATTTAAGTTTCCATGACAAAATAAATACATGCCTTGTAAGTGTGCACCTGTAATGGTGTATTGTGATTTGACTCTAATTTGGCTCAGGCAGACTGTAGTGCCATACAATTTTTTACCTTTGCAAAATGTAACCACTAGAAATATCTGATATCTGAAAGATATGAAAAATCCAATGCTAAATATGTATATGCTTTTGTGGTTATGCTGTATCAGGGAAATCAAATATAAATCTGGGTCTCTATATATCTATCTATCTGGCTACATACCAGATCCCCTACTCTTCTGCAAGGCTAAACAGCTCGGATCAAATTACAAGGGAAATATCTCGCAAACACGTTCTGGCAAAACATGTCAACGATGGGATATGACGTTCCCCCATAAACATTCCGCCAACCCATCAAGATTTCCAGAGGGTGACTTGAAAAGTGCAGAAAACTATTGCAGAAACCCTGATGGAACGACTGAAGGACCATGGTGCTACACAATGGATCCAAGTGTCCGTTGGGAATACTGCAGTGTTCCACTTTGTTGTAGGTAGTATCATTGTTTATGTATATGGTTTCAGCAAAACGTGATATCTTTAAGTGTCTCAGTGTTATTCTATGCCACTCCAAAACGATTCCTTACTTTGTTTGTACGGTTTGTGCAAATCAAATCCCCCTTATTCTTTTTAATGTTACATATTGGCATATACTACTCATTTCCCTTGCATTGTCGATACTTGGTACTTCACGGGTAAAAGGAGCCATAATTGTACTGTATGGTCCATGACACTATGAAACGGGTCGGACGAATATCAATATTGCCCATGAGGAAGGCCAGTGGCTAGAAAGTAAAATTTCATATTATTTAGTGGTTTTCTCTGAGTAGATATTAATATTTTGTGAATGAGGGAAAAATGTCATTTAACCTTGATGTTTTTGTGCATGGACACCATTGCTACATATATGCAAGAAAGTATTATTCCAGTATTTTATATGACATTTGCCCTTCTCTGGTGGCTACAGTGGCTCAAACCGGCAAAGGTATACGGAATTTATGGGGAATTGATATGTACTTACAACCCTTGAAAACTCGCGCAATAATTCTTTAAAAATCAATTAGGGCTAGCAGCTGCGCAAAATCGTTTTGTGTGTGTGTGTGTGTTTTGTTTTTTGTTTTTGTTTTTGGTTTTTTGTTTTTGTTTTTTTGTTTTTTGTTTGTTTGTTTTGTTTTTTGTTTGTTTGTTTGTTTGTTTGTTTTTTTTTTTTTTTGTAGAACATATCACTATGCTGGGTGATAGATAACAATGACATTGATATGAAACGAAAATATTTGAGGTAAAACATCGCATCGTGCATTTTGTTTTTACAAGTTATGTCTAAAATCTCAGAACTTGGAACTTGTGTACTTAAATACACAAAAATCAAATTGCTAATACCACAAACAACTTATTTATTATTGCAGACATAAAAGTTAGGTAAGGGGAACTATTGAGAACGTTTATGCACTGCTTCTTTTATGGAATGACGTTATGGAAGTTATATTTGCAGTGATGATGCTCTTAACAAAGGAACTGATTTTTTGAGTTAATATGAGTGGAAGCCTTACTGCAATTAAATTGTATATTTTCATATTTAAAGTTCATGATGTGATTCGGGTCAAAAATGAAAATCACAATTCATTGCCTTTTCGTTGAAATTGAATTGCCTTTTGAAATATACACTCAAATTTTGATACGATAATAATAGTGATATTTATTATCCGTTCACAAATCACGGTCTTCAACTAGAAGGAAACTACGGGAGGAATGACATATACGTTATCCTTAATATCGAGTGAAGTATTTTGCAACTATGTATTGTCAGGTTTCTTCATTTGAGTCTATTTGGCACAATCTTTGTTTTATTGGTGAACTGTGGATTTTTTGGCGATGACAAACTTTCTGTTATGAAGAAAATGAGAGACTACATTCATCTGAATTTTCTTTTAAACATAATTTAAGTGTTTTCAACCGCACCATACTTTTTTTAGGTTTTGAAGCCTTTGTTGGAACATATATATATAATTCCTTTGAAGATCCCAACAACTTCGTGAGTGTATTTTCCATTATGTAGCAATGCACAGTCCAGTTTCAATTTTCCTACAGACATAAATGAAGAAAGTTAAATCCTGTGCTCTTGAAATTGGGTACCATCCAACTTTAAGTCAAGATTATGTGTGTTTGCACATATTCATGGCTAGCTTGCTTCTATATGTTTTGATTAATGAGTGTTATTTATGTTTAACCATATCTGTTAATGAGATCATACAACTAAATTTACTTTATTGTTATGTTATTATTTGTTAGATTATGAGCACAGGCCTGAAGTGCATGTCAATTGTGACAAACGAGACGACACGCCAGGCCCTCACAATGTTTCTTGCCTGAAAAAGTGGTGGGCAGATGCAGGCTGTTTGGAAGCAGGGTTGCTAAGTCCAACAAATAGAATTGATTTCAAGTACTGGAACTCTAAGCCTACTGGAAGTGTGAAAAATGATATGAAGAGCTACAGACACAATGCAGACAAAAATCAGTACATTTACAAGTTGATGTGCCTGGGGCGCAACTTCTATGGTGAGTATTTTTTCACTGATCTTGTACCCACTACACTGTGCCTTATTTTGTATGCAATGTTGTTATAAATGTTGCTCAAAGGTAGCTCATTATGTGTATTGGAATGGTGACATTTTCTTACCTCCAAATGTGTATTTGAAACGCTTAGTTTATGCAGTGGCACTTAATAAGTTTGATACAGCCATTTCCTTGTCCTAAAATTCCAACTAAGGGAATTCACACATCAAAATGCAGGTTTGATTCGTACTGCCTGCGCATCGAAATGAAATATGTGATGATTCACAGGACAACGTTACTGCTTGTAAAATTTCGCATTGTTACTGTACAAATTTGCACATATGCATATTTTAACGTCTAAGGAATGTCACTTGAACACAGCAGTTGTATGTTTTGTGCAAGTTTGGTGCATGCAAAGGATGTTGCATCTATCCTGATGCAAAGGTGCTTTTTTATATGGCTCAATACATGGATCTAAATCCTTCAAAACAAGGAAAATGGACCGTGGGCAATTATGTAGAAAAATATGAATGACAGGTGACAACTTAAGAGAAAGCTTTTAATGACTGATTTTACTGATTTGGTATACTCAAGGTGGAAAATATCTTCTGGACTAATGGGTAGCTATGTGCTATATGACCAGCATCAAGAAGATATACATCTATATATTTTGAAGTGACTTGTAAGCATCATTATGAAAGGAAGTGTAGTTTTTACATGATGAGCCAAATATATGTACTTCGTTGCTTCAGACCAATGATCCATTTATCTGAGGTCTAATACACAGAAAAAGGGTAATTTTCATGGTCCAAGTATGTTGCATGTCAAGGCTCACTCACTGATGAGAAGAGACTTTCTATTTGGCTACTATATTTAAGAAAACGTTTTATTTATATCAGGGAGCAATATCCGTGTTTTTATGTGAAAGCAACACGAACTATTTTATCTATTTATGAAGAGGTGTCATCTCTAGTTACCAGGTTTTGGAAGTTGACATCGAACAAACATAAAAAATGAAAAATATTAATGCATGCCTCATATGGAACCCAAATTAGAATGTTTCCCTTCAAACTCGATGTTATTCATCGACATAGGCCAAACCATTTTCGAGTGAAATCTTGAAGTAATGAAGCGCAAAGACTGATCAGCTTTAATCGGCTTATCACTTTTGGCAAGCACCTATACCTCAATATTGTGATTGTACAAAAAAATGGGGACTGCAGGAAAAAAAAACCACGAGCAGTGGCTTCTCAAACCTGTTTAACGTCTTAAAGTGAAGAGATACTGCCCCTTAATTTGACAATTGTAATAAAATAATTTGAAAGATGTGACAATAATCAACTTTATTTATTTTACAGCTGAATGTGATGTGCGTGAGGAGGCTAGATACAGGGCACTCCCTGGTCCATACCACGTAAATTGTCTGGATCGCTGGTGGAGAGATGCAGGATGCCATGAAACAGGTTTAGCTGCCCCACTAAACAGCCCACATCATGTAGATATATGGAATCAGTTGCCTATGGAAGCTGTGAAACGAAATATGAGGATTTTAAGGAATTTGGCGAATATTAATGATGGAAATGAAGGATTTATGTTCAAACTATTTTGCTATGGAAAAAATGAAACAAGTAGGTTGACATAGATATACTCTCAGAAAAAGATTTCGATATCGATATTAAGATTCCCGTCACTACAATATTTATGCATGAAACGTCATTTTTATCATCAGGACCTCAGTATGTACCCTTTTACAACACAATTTGCTTAAACGCATACACAGACAGCCACGTATGAATAAGCAAAAAACGACATATTTCAAACACAATTCAGTTTTAAAGTTCGTCAGTTTATTGCATTTGACTCATTCTGCAAAATCAGCAGTCTTTGTAGCTTCTTTGAGCTTGTATACATCGAATGCATCTTTTATGCATACTTTTAATCAGTTTCTGAACTTGTGTGTGGGGAATATTGTTCCATGCATCCACCAGGAGAGCTGACAAAGGTTGCTTTGTGGTGTCACTGTGCACATGGTCCTTTACAGTTCTTCCAATCATATCCCACACATGTTCCATTGGATTAAAATCAAGGGATTGTCATGTCGAGTGCATGCCACTGATACCCTCCCCCTCTAGGTCTTCAGTAACAACGAGTGCCCTATGTGGATGGGTATCATCATCTAAATCACAAAGTTCCTCCTATAGCTCCTGCCTATGGCCCGCCAATTGAGTCAAGGGTCTCATGCTTTTGACGCAGACCTTGAATTGTGACCAAATCAGTCATTCTGTCAAGGGATAAGCTTCCCCAAATGCATCCCTCCTCCAGCACCAAAGGCCAGAGTCTGCTGTATTTTATTCTGTGTAAACCACTCGCCTTGGTGCCGCCAAGCATGCTTTGAACTGTCTGTTGGATGTAATGAAACATTGATTCATCTGTGAGAAAAAGAACAACTTGCAAATCATCTTGGTTACTACCGACAGTGCTCTCTGCTCCATTGTTGTCTTTCCTCTTTGTGGCAAGGCTGCAACTTTGGGCGCTCAAGTGGCCTGTATACTAATATGCCACCACTATGGAGTCAGTTGTGGATGATTTTGTCAGATGTTATCAGGTTTGACGTTCGTTAAAGCTATTTCTGTACATCTGTCACTGTGAAAATCTTATTTCTGAGCAAAGTGGTGCTAATGAAATTGTCGTCACCAGGGGTTGTTTCTCTGGGACGTCCAGCTCTAGGCCACTCTATGAAAGTACCTTGCTGTCTGTATCTTGCTAGAGTAGAGGAGATGGTGCTGTGGGAAATACCCACCACATCTGCAGCTTCTTTCTGGTTCATTCCACTTTGCAGCAACCTAACAGGTAGTGAAGAGCACTGATACATTCACAGATGCATGTTCTTAAAATGAGGACTGCGAATTTCACATTGTAAACTTAGGATTTGTTTTGGTCTCTGGAGCGAATCAGGTATGAAATAAACAGGCAAAATGCCTCTGAATGGTCCATTAACTGTTGAATTTAATTTATTCCATACATAATATATGTTTTCTAAGACTACATATGAGATGACATATTAGCTATGGCCATATGCAAATCTTTTTCAAACGTTATGTTTTTTACATTCCTGTGATGGTAAAGACGTCCTGCACTCTGTAACTTACACAGTATTTACAAAATATCATAATTGAAGCAAATTTACCTCATGCAGTCATAAAGTGTCTGACTGTGCAATGTCATGTATAACTTGAAATGCATTGAATACTCTTTGTCCAGACAGGGAGATATTCTTTTCATTCAAAGGAAGCAATTACATCGTGGTAGACGTAGGACCATCTGGCGTCACATGGAACACTGCTGAGAATGATTGTCAGAGGAAAAAGGGGCATTTAGTTTGCTTTGAAAGTGAAGAAGAATATAACTTTATTTTCAACAAAACTAGAACCCTGACATTCATAGGTGAGTCAATACAGTTAAAACATGTGCACCGAAAGGTTATCTTTGTGATCATTTTGTTTGTGATTTTGATGACAATTAACGACAACAATTCTTTAATTCCAGGTTTGGAACTTTCACTTGGCGTAGTTTCGTTACATGTCATTGTAAGGACAGGTGTTTCAATTATTTGTATTTGACTGCATGGGAAAGCAGGAAAAAAAGCAGTTTAGTTTGTTTTTAGGAATGGTGCCAGGATTTTAATGTCAGCATTGTACTGATCCTTGAAACTGATATATAAGTTCAAAGTGATACAAATATAAATGTGATGAACTTTGATACCATGTGGCAGGCTGTTGATCTAAAACCACTACACATGCATCAAATTGTATGTTATGTTTTTAACCCTTAAACTAAGGGTATTATCACACAAACATTTTAAAGTGTTTATCATGGATAAATAGGTATTTATTTGTCCTACTCAAACCACCAGAAGTAAATGTATTATAATGTTTTGATCATTAGTGTCCTCTTTCCCTAATCTCATCATCAGAAAGGCTATTGTCAGCTATTCCATAGATATGCACCAAATAGCACATAATAAGTGATTCATCCATAGATGAGAGCATGGCAATATACTTCAGATTAACCTGCGGGTGAAAAGACAGGAAAAACGAGGATGACTGATAGTATTGCAGACTTTCATAAGAATTGTTCCTTATATATAACTAGTGTGGGTGCCATAACAATCTCGAGTAATTTTAGCAGCTTCAACAACACTATGTTGAATGATGACAAATATGTCATGCTGAAGTTGTCAACCACTTGCACTGTTATACTGCAGAACGGATTTGTAAATTGCAAGTTCTACTTCTTATAATGTGACCACTGACCAGTATTACCGATTTTTGATACTGTGAAGTAATAATATGATTCTCAAAGCGCCACATCTGCAACATCTCAGCCTTTCTGCATGTTCTGCTGAATTTCAAAACACAGTATAGGGTAAGTAAACTTTCTATGCTGTAAGTTTGGTTTCATTATTTTTCTTTTTTTTACTCGTTTTGAAATTCATGCTGTCCAACTCCATCCCACTGCCACTGTCTTCGCGGATTTTGTAGTTCCTTCAAGCACAAAGCACCCCAGGAGAGCCTGCTGTCAACTGTTACGTGACTCAACAACTTTATTTCAAGTTCCTGGTGACACCATATTATTCTTGGAGCGAGGTGTATCAGGATCTACTCCTTTAAAGCACCAGAATTTTAAGCAGATTTTTTGTTAAGCACAAGAGTAATAGTGGGGTGAATTTTGAACCCTTTTTCTACCGCAATAGAGAAATGGTCCAAAATGCATGCATAGAATAAGTTGCCAGATGGGCTTGTAGTTTTTAAAACCTAGTTTTAGTGGGAAGATTGCTCGACAGACAGGAATTGCTCAGTCATTTCTGTTCATCTTGGATCAAAGAGCTGCATGTCTTTATTAATGGGATAGACGGGACTTCAGCCATTCGGCATATTTGATCACTTGTGATCATATCGGACAAAAAGAGGAAAAATTGGCATACCACGATCAGGGAAGAAAACAGGAAATGAAGCAGATAGCAATGTGCATATAAAATTACCAGACATACAATATGTGACGGTGGGGATGGGAGCACTTTAAATAAAGATCAATTCTGATACGGCACTTCAATCGCCATCTAACAATAACGCAAAGTGAGACTTTATTGCAGGCAAGAAAGTTTCTAATTCGGGCTCACTCAAAAAGGGGATCGGGCATTGCAACAAAAAAGGGCATAGGCCTAAAACGTAAATGGGTTAATTTTCGGAAATGGCCTCTACTTAAAAAGCAAACTGATTAATGTAATTTACTTCGAGGTTTTCATGTTAATGCTGCAGCTCAGCATATTTGTCATGCGTATTATCAAGCCGGTACACTCATTTAAGACTACACACCAGGAAAAAGCATCATTACAAAAGGATAACTTACTGTGTTGATTTCCTTGTGTAGTTATTGATCAGACACTTATATCTGCTATTGAGGCTAATATAATACACAATTACCAGGGTGGTAATGTTAACTCAGTCTTATAGTTTGTAGTTTGTATGATTGGGTAAAAATGTCTTGCCTGCCAAGACGGACTGTGTTTGCTTGTGCAATTCTGATACAGCACTTGAATCGCCATCTAACAATAACGCAAAGTGAGACTTTTTTGCAGGCAAGAAAGTTTCTAATTCGTGTTCACTCAAAAAGGGGATCGGGCATTGCAACAAAAAAGGGCATAGGCCTAAAACGTAAATAGGTGCATTTTCGGAAATGGCCTCTACTTAAAAAACAAACTGATTAATGTAATTTACTTAGTGGTTTTCATGTTAATGGTGCAGCTCGACATATTTGTCATGCGTATTATCAAGCCGCTACACTCATTTAAGACTGCAGACCAGGAAAAAGCATTGTTACAAAAGGATAACGTACTGTGATGATTTCCTTGTGTAATTATTGATCAGGCACTTATATCTGCTATTGAGGCTAATATAATACACAATTACCAGGGTGGTAATGTTAACTCAGTCTTACAGTTTGTATGATTGGGTAAAATGTCTTGCCTGCCAAGACGGACTGTGTTTGCTTATGCAATTCTGATACAGCACTTCAATCGCCATCTAACAATAACGCAAAGTGAGACTTTTTATTTGCAGACATAAAAGTCTCTAATTCGGCCTCACTTAAAAAGGGATGGGGCAATGCAACAAAAAATGGCATAGGCCTAAAACGAAAACAGGTACATAAATGGAGATGGCTTACAAAAAAAAACTGATTAAGATAAATTTATCTCGAGGTTTTTATATTAATGCTGCAGCTCAGCATATTTTCCATGCATATTATGGAGGTGGTACATGCATTTCAGATTGCAGAACAGGAAAAAGCAAAGACGTGTCTCAACTACTATCCATTCTACATATGTTCACACGTGGTCAGAGATGTAGCTAGGGCTACACAAACATTCTCCTAGATCGTCGAGGCAGCCACAGCAACAGCTCATTTTCAAATTAATGCGACAAAAATTTCAAATTGTTATCATTTTGAAAGCACGCATAAATATTGAGGCTGAACTAAACGTCCATTTATTTACATGCATCTTATTTGTCTGTAGACAGGTAGTCCGCTAATGTAGTGGGGAATACTCGATCGTTGTGCTGATTATTTATGCCATCAAACTGTAAAGCTAGTTCGTCATGGATTGGGAGAGACCATAGGCTTGTTTGACTTTACAATATGTTCAATGCCATGATGCTGAATGGGTATTAATACATTGCTTGAAACACTGGAGGAAGAAAATTATTTTTATTCCTCCATGCTGAAACTGCCTACATTCACTTTGTGAATCTCCCATGGGATTTACATTTCGGGACCAGAAATGTAAAATGCTTAACTAAATGAAAACGAAAAAAAAAAATTGTAGGGTTATGATTTTGCCATCATACCTCAAACCCCTTGGCTACCTTACAAAACACAAACAACTGAAATCAACAAGTTGGTACTGGTTTCTGATTTCTACTTTATTTGCAGGCTTGAATGACCAAGCAACGGAAGGAAAATTCTATTGGTCATGGGGGATGGAAATGAGCTTTTCGCGATGGGCAACTAACAGATTAACTAGAATGGACAGGGAAAGGCCACAATCCTGGACCGGGAAGGAGTTTACAGACTGTGTGGCTATGTCAGAGGAAGGATGGCATCAGATACCTTGTTTGGAAAAGTATAAAGCCCTGTATGTGTGTGAGCTTACATATAAACACGGTAGGAATATTACACATTTTTTGGTATGCTTTTACCAAAGTGTGTTGCTTATTACATCAGTACTCGTTTTATCCATATGTAACAAGCTCTGTCTATCTTCTGGAAGTTCTGTGTTTTAAACAGCAAGGTAGTGAATGGAGCCTTGCATTATCAAATATGTTGCGGGAATGAAACTGATTTGCATTTTTAGTCTCTCGGGGCATTAATAGGCAATGATATGAATAAGTACAATGTCCAGGTGGGATAAAGTATGGAAATATCAAGCTAAAATGTTAGAAGATTTTATTGTGATTGTAAACGTTGAGGCATATAGTCACCTGGTTATAGTTAGGTTGTCTCTCGAATTCTAGTAACAGACATATCACATGTACAACAGGCATTACAATTTACTTTGAAAATGTAAGAGCATCTCATGTGTGTAATGCTAATTCTTCTGAACAGTCAAGTTTACAGTTCTGGGAACCTTTTTTGTAAAGTGATGCCACTGCGTGTAGCAAAATAGTTTAAAATTGGGCTTGCTTTCTTACTCTAGCTGACCTTTCCATCAATTTTGACTTATTCTATAAAAACCTTTTCAGATGCAAATTCAGACATTAGATTTTATTGTATTTTAAACATATTTAATAACTCACTGTTGACAATTGTTTTAAATGTTCATAAACCCATGGCCAGATTAATGTTCTTAATGTGTTATAAGTCTTTTGTACGGCTGTATCTCACTGGGCTGAGACAGCTCAAGACTAGTTGGTGACACATAATTGCGACAGTACACGCAATTTTAATTTGGAATCACAATGAATTGGTCCTTAAAGGAAGGCACTCCTTACGTTGTATTATACATCATTGGAAAGGATTTTTCATCAGAATTTCATATCTGATGTTTATTTTATTAATTTTCACAAATTTCCGATGTTTATCGCCAAATATTAAAACCCCCACATTACCAGCAGTTCACCATTACGCGAAGCCAGTCGAGATGTCGGACCAATTAGAAGCGACTATACAACTGGCCAATCATAGCCATCGGTTGATAACGAAGCCAAGCGCACCATGATCATTGTTCAACACAAAGCCACTTCAAATTATGAAAATTGTTTCCGAGGTCGTTATCGACGTAAAGAATATGCATATGTTATGTGTTTCAATCAAATCAATTATTATTTATCAATGTATTTACTCCGTTCATGATAATCAATCGTAAATCGTGACCGTGTAACATGAGCGATAATATGAGCTCCGGCAGTTATCAAACGATCGGAATTCATCACGCAGCTTGAAGTGCGCTGAACACAACTTCGTGCTTTTGTATGCTGCCAATACTTCTTCTGGGATTTTCATAATAGCATTCCATTTATCTGCTAATGATGTGTCTTTTGGCCAAGAATGAAAATATCTTTCTGGATATTCGGTGGCTGTGCCACCGCACGAAACACACCTTGGCATTTTCGTCTGTTCGCAGTCAATGAAAAACTTCGAACTCTCTACCGCACGGAGCTGTAGAAGGCTGCAGAATACCGCTGTTTCCAAATTTGGCTATAAATATGTCCAAGATCGTGCGAGGAAAGACGTGACATATCGTGACTCGTAAACGTTGCTTTTTTCTCGCTAAAACGAGTTATTAAAAACAGTTTTAAACAACTGCTGCATATACATTGACATATATTATTAGTTTTCGCTACATTTCCGACCACTTCAATTTGAAACTAGGAGTTTATTCTCATCAAGTAAAAAAAACTAGGTGCAGAAGTAGGACTCCCGTGATCCGCGAAATCGCCTTTGATCTTCCATAGGTTTGCCGCTTCCGGTAATTTGACAGGTAAAGCTGATTTCAGCAACATTAAAATGCAGAGTTTAGAAATATGGAATAAAATATAACTAAACCATTTTACATGTGGTAAGTGCCTGACATGAAGTTCCCAAAACACTTAAAATACAACGTAATGAGTGCCCTCCTTTAAGACAAGTTTGGTTATGCTTCACGAATGTTGCATGAATGTGGCATGAACTCCTGGCGAAATCTGGGCCAAAATTCGCCAGGAGTTCCAATACATATTGCGTGAAATTTGTGCGATATGTTTATGACATAGTTGCAAGTTTCTTACATTTGCATCTGTTGTGCAAAGCTATTCTATAAAAACCTTTTCAGATGCAAATTCATACATTATATTTTATTGTATTTTAAACATATTTACTCACTCACTGTTGACATTTTTTTTAAATGTTCATAAATCCATGACCAGAATTTGAAAATTTGTCTCAGATTTTTTTTACCATGTTCAAAAGCTAAGCGATACAACAGCGCGGCCGTAAGACTAAGGTGAGGAAATTGAGAACCCCTGCAAACATTCATAGACATTTTGGTAACTCCCAGGCGAATGTCGCTTACAATTTAATGCCAACAGTCACAACCCAGTCAGATACGAACTTTAGTGGTTCTTTATGGGTTGTATGTTGTTGAAAGGATGTCTTTTACGTTCAAGAACATGAAAATCATAAGCACATTGAAGAATATTTTTAAGAATGTAAGACTTGTTTGCAAATCAGTTGTGAATAGCTTGCAAACATAAGAACGGTTTGCGCATAATATTGGAGAGACATAAGCAAGTCAGATGTCATGTCTTTACATTTTTAAGTAATTCGAAAACCTTTTACGAACCCTTACGAACCTTAACGACCTGCTTGTGATTGTTAGCAAACTTCTTCCGACTCACTTATGAACAACATATGAATATAAGACGCCGTCTAGATTGGGTTTCAATCGCTGCACTATTTCATGGAACAGCCCAGGGGAAAGTATGTAGATCCTTTTGGGTCTTGTGGATGCAATTTCTTTAGCAGGAGTTCATATTGTCCATATTGGGGTCTTTCTAGTAGCAATCCTCTAACCCAAGTAAACCTTTTTCTTGTTTTTTTCTTATTTTCGTCTCTCATAAAGAGACATGTAGCATCACGCAGTATATATTCTTCTTTCTTCAGACAATAATATATGTCTACATCATCCAAACCCGTGATGCCCAATGAAGTGAGTCTAGAGAATACACCCTTTTATATGCAGCCAGACTGACACCCATGTAAAAGCTTTTCAAAATTCCTAAACAGGTCTTAAATTGACACATAAAATTGTCCTAATCGTGTCTTAAGCAGTTTGCGAATTGTCGTACCCAGATTCAATTGTTCACAAGCTAGTCTTATGCAGTTGTATACAGTTGTAAACGAGTTGTATTGGTTCTTGAATAATTCCTAAAGACCACCATTCTTTCAATATTATTTTCTTATCTTATGCTGTTCTCAAACTGCTTTTAAATCTCAGGCAACTGGAAGCTTGTCACAACGTGGTTTTAAGTTTTTATCTGCCTTGTTAAAAAGACAGGTTCTTGACCATTTTGTCTCAAACAATTACACATAACGACTCTGTACACTTCGTGTAGGTTCGCATTGGGATTCGTCGTAGTGGGAATGGGGCTTTATATGGTGTTTTATACAGAACTCGTTTAGAGAATTTTCTGAGAGTGTGAAGCTGCTCAACCTATTTTAAAGAGTAGCCAGTCACTTACTGTAAATTCCATAGCACCATTACAGAATGTGACTGCTTCTTACCAAATTTCTTCCAAAATATCAGAAAGTTCTTGACTACAATTATAAAAAAAGACTCACCCATATTCCAAAATTGGGCTGACTATAGGCAAATCCAAAATTTCCAAGGTTTTCTTAGAAAGTTTAGATTTCATTCTTTCAGAGAGAAAAGATTGTTTGCTTGCTTCAGTGACGTTGCAATACAAGATACAAGATACAAGACTTTATTTAATGTCGGTTAGTACACACAGTTATCATTAGCCATAGGCTATTGTACCAACACATAACTACAAATTTTGTTGTATAAAAGTATACATACAGTTTACAAACAGGGGGATAAAATACATATAATAAGTACACATAAAAAACAGTAAGTACAAGTTACTGAGGCACTTGTCATTAATAGTAATATGATACCCTGACTCAAATTATTATGAGACATATCAAACCAAAAAAGATAAAAATAATAGTTTAGCACCTGATGATACAGATTTAAAATCACAGTACATGATTTATTGCTGGCCTGAGTAATTTATTAAAAATAGAGAGAACTATATAGACTCCGCCGTGTTGCACATGTACCATGTGAAGGGAGATCTACTCTCCGCACATGACGCAGTTACAGGACTCTTGGAGGTGGCACACAGATATAAGTCTTTTTAATTCAGTTAATTGTACCACATTTGAATATTGTTTGGGAGCCCGTTCCATATCTTAACACCTAGATATCTTAATAGTGAGTTTTTACCAAAAGTAATTTGGTTAATATTGGTTTGGTTCAGATATGTAGCAGAGCGAGAATTCGTTTCTGATACTAGCTCGGTAAAAATGTGTTGGGAGTAGCTAGGACCAAGACCTAATAAGGCCATGTACACCTCAGTAGCTAATATTCTTTGTCTTCCTGTTGACAGAGTACAAAGGGATGCTCTGGTCAGCAGGGCAGAGTACCTGCTCTCATGATCATTACAAACGAAGTGAAGGCCCCTTTGTTGCGGCTTCTCTAATCTGCCCACCAGAGCTGCTCCACAAAAAGGCCACAAAAGGGAACAATAGTTGAAGTTTGAGAGAATAAAAGATCTGAAAACCAGGAGACGACTGCTGGTATTAAAAAATCCACCAAGTCTTTTTAGTGCATTTAGCTGGCTTGCGGCTTTCTTACAAAGATTAGAAGCATATATGTCGAACTTCAACTTTCTTTCAATTTCAATACCCAGGAGCTTCACATGGTCCACAGACTTGATGACACAGTTTCTTATGCCAAAAATGATATGACAAGAATTTTCAAGATTGGGACAGACCACCAGAGCTTGAAATTTATCAGGGTTTGCCGTCATCTCATTTTCAGAAAACCATGCAATGGATTCCTCAGCTTTCTGTTCAAGATTTGTTTGGAGAATTTCAGGGTCTGTATGACTGTATGACAGGGTGTTGTCATCAGCATAATTATAAAGCGTGCATCTAAAAATGCTGTAAAACATATCACTAATAAAGATGTTAAAAATTAGAGGGCAAAGAAGGGAGCCTGGGGGAACACCCTTATAGACTCTTCCCCATTCACTCCCGAAGTCTCCAATTTTTACACGCTGGTTTCTTTTATGTAGATAGCCGGCCATTAGTTGTATGGCCTCTCCTTTTAATCCATAGGCTTGAAGTTTGGCCAGGGCCAGACCATAAGGTAGGCAGTCCAATGCACGGGATAAATCCATAAGGAGGGCCCCAACACACTTTTTATTGTCAAGTTCGCTTCTCCAGTCCTCCATAATTTTAATGAGTAAGCTATTACAGCTATACCCCTTTCTAAATGCAGAGAGAAGAGGAGAGAAAACAGACTCAAAGAAACTACCAATATGTTCTGAAATGATGCCTCCATAAATTGTAGAAAAAATTGGCAACAGTTTATAGGTCTGTAGTTGGCCTTTGATGTTTGGTCTTTCTTCTTGAAAACAGTCTAACCTCGAAAAACCATCTGAATATAAGGATATGGCAATAGCTTTTCTAATTATGTTTGTATCGGAGGAGCCAGGATATCAGCCGAAAGTTTGACGAGTTTGGGAGGGATGTTATCCAAAGCAATAGCTTTTTTTTAGGATTTAATTTCTTCAATCCAGCTGCCACATCCTCACATCCAACACTGCTGAAGCTGAGCCTGTCTGGGGCCGAGCCTGCATGTTCATGAAGGGCTTTAATACTTGTCTTATCATTACAGCCAGACAAGTCAACAGGGGGTCTGGGGATCCAGATTCCCCTGTTGTCTTGTCACCAATGTTATTTGCAATATTTCTATAGCAGTCATTGAAGATATTACAGATCTTTTGAGTATCAGATACAGGAGTGTCATCCTCTCCAGTATATCATCTTGGTCACTTTGACCTTTGCTAGAGAGGAAACGTTTTATGGTGGAGCAGAATTTATCATTTGAACCTTCGCCACAGCGATCTGTAAAATACTGTTTGATAGCATTATGTCTCATATTTGTACATTTATTATGCTGAGTGCAGTACCTGTCCCATTTCATTGCTTTGTCATATCTATTGGAGTGAGAAAAGCATTTCTCAGCATCTTCTTGCGTAGTATATTTTTTTCTGTAATCAGCATTCGCATAAGGCATTTGTTTACATTTGACCTTTTTACGTTTAGTAGATGCATGTTAATCTATGACCTCATGAAACATGTGTCTAAACGCCCAGTATGAATCGGAAATATCGTCAAAGACCTCAGATACCTGGAAGGGAGCCCTGTCTAGATCATTAAGAAGTTTTTTTTTTATCAAAATGTAATTTACGTGTCGGTGCCATGTTAGGTCAGAAGAAAGAGTGATGCCTAGATGGGTATGATCGTGACCTTGAGCATTGCAGAGTCGTCAATGTACAGAGTAGGTTGGCTTTTTTTATTTCTCTGACAGAGGAACAAAACAGGCAAGGATTTAATGGCACTGAGCGCCATGCGCCGCAACCAACCCTGGTGCATAGGCGAGTAAGATCAGTAATAATGCGAGCACCAGAGGCTTCGTGATGACAGATAATCTTAGAAAAGGGCCAGTGTCATCAGCAAAAGGCCTGGTTTCACATGGTCTATCCTCCATGAGAGAATGATTTAATAAAGGAATAGAAGAGGCCCACGAATAGAGCTTTGGGGCACACCAGCCTCCATGGGTAACCACGAGGAGCACTTACCATCTATAACAACCCACTGTTGGCGATATTTGAGATACCTATCGAGCCATTTGATAATCGGTGGGGTGATGCCAAGCTGTGGGAATGGCTAAGATGCCAAAGACGAACAAATGCTGTACAAATGTTGAGAAAATCTATCCTGGCCCCTTTGCCAAGTTCGACGCCACTTTAAATATTATCAGCAATGCTAACTAGTTGGTTTATAATGGAGTTGTTGGAAATGAATATGGAATTTTGTCTGGTCAAGAGGCTATTTCCGTTAGATATTCATAAAGTTTGTTGTACACCAGTCTCTTGGAAAATTTTGACACATTACACACCAAAGATATTGGGCAGTAATTCAATTTCAATTGCATGTCTATTTTCTTATGAACAGGGCAAGTATTTGATTTCTTCCATTTGAAAGGGAATTCACCCGCAGACAGTATGCTTTTGAACAATCCAGTGAGGGACTTAGATATACCAAAGTCAGTTTATTTGAGGAGGAAATTACTCAGCCAATCTGAACCCTTTGCAGAGATGGATTAGGATTTTGTAGACATCTTTTCTTCTACTGCGAATGGTTCCAATCTGGCATCTGGCCGGTAGTTAAAATCAGATAGCGGGGATGGACGTTGCAATCAACGGAAATGCTCCACTGGCTGGTTAAAAATCGTTAAAGACTTCAACTTTCTTGTTACTGTAGGAAATAATATGATGATTCTTAATAAGAGTGGAATGTTAGGATGCAACTTGAAGTGGGGGGGGGGGGTTTGGATGTAAGGTGCAATCAAGTGCAGACTTTTACAGATTTCACCACTGTTTACATTTTTTGCTCTGCTGTTTAGCTCTCTCCATAGTTTCGTAAAGAAGTCTCGGATTCCTTTCTTGTTGGCCAAAAACAATATAACGATTACTGTTACGATGCTCACCTTCTGAAAATCAGCAGAACTCAGCAAAGAATGACAACAACTATATAACTTTATCAATAAAAAGATATTAACAATCAAAATCAGTACAAAATAGGTAAACTTATCTCTGCCGGTATTTAAATAGTCAAGCAGTCTAAGGTAAATCCTAATCCCTGGTGAGATTATCCGCAGGTACTGTTCCACAGGTCCAAGTCCTATGACAGGTACCAAATGATCTGGCCCACAGAGGTACCGTTTGGTTCCAATGTGGTACTGAAAGATGGGGGGCTGATCCAATCCCAGAAAGGTGCAGTGTGGTTCCAATGTAGTACAGTTAACACCACACATACCAGTCCAATCAAAGCCACTGTCCACACTCCACAGGTACAATGTAAAAAAGAGGGTCTCCGTAACAATAATAACTGCTCACAGTCCAGGTGACTTGATGACTACACACAGCTTCTGTCAGATCTTCAGAATTCTCTCTCTTCCAATCAGGAATATATCTGCTTTATATACTGACAGAAATATGACCATTGTTCCAGAGTTCTCCAATTGGACACATATCCCAGTGTATTGAATGAGACCTGTCTCTAATCTTTCTAGATCACCTCAGTGTACCGACAGTAATGAAATGAGTCAAATGAGTCCTATATATGTGGGTCAACACATTGTTTACAACAGCCACCCCAACAAAGCAAGCTACCTCTGTGACCTGGTACACTGTCAATGGTTACAATGAACTCTAAAATCAAAACAACCAGGCATACCCACATTCATAACAATTATTCTTAAGATACCCATCGTAATATTGATAAAGTTTACCTGTAACTGGAGATTGGGTTCCATTACATATATTGAGGGGTTTTTTTTCCATTTTTTTAAGGGGGGTATGATTGTTTTTATCTTTTCGAGTCGCAATTGCGTTTCCATATTAACTGTTTGGTATTACTAGTTACCCAAGCTTTGCCTTAAGGTCTGATAAAAACGTCTTTACAGCAGATAAATTCTTTATAGGTATCAAGAAAAAGTTGAGGTCAGGATTTCGCGTCATCATCTATGGAAGTAAGTAAGTCAAATCCAATGTCCCAAAGAGCATTGGACATAACTTGTCGAAAACTTCTCTCTTTTGTAGTCCCAAAAGCTTTTTTCCAAAGCTTTGTCCTTGGAAAAAGAAATTGAAACAGTACAAAATACAGCAGAGTGATTGCAGTTAGATATTGGAGGAGCACACTGCTGTTTAGTATAAATCCGCCTGAGTTGATTATCTGGATACATAACTAAGTGCTTCAAAAGTCGTGCAACAAATGGATTCATTGATAATTTGGAGCACATTGTTGCGTGCAACCAAGTCGACAAACGTTGGCCCTAATTATAGAATAGTACAGTTCGTGCAGGAACGAATCTCCTTAGTTTACCAACTGACTAGGTGGAAGACAGTACCTCCCAACAAGAGCACTGACAATGTTGTGATTCAAGATCGAGACTGCGGGTCTTGGTAAGGAGTCCTTGGCATAAACGACAACACAATCACAACGACCACCCCAGTCCCGCCGAAGTGGGAGCTGGAAGCCTTGCATAGACAAACGTTGGAAACATATATGAAACAAAAATGAAAAAAACATAGGGTTGACGATTTCCACAAAGTTATGAACAGCAAATATTATGCATCTGGATATAATGACTTCAAACGTCGAAAATGTATGAAGCATGTCCGCCACATGATGGAACCAGCAGTCAGTGCAATGTGGACTTCTGTGATTAAAGCATGTCACGATATGTTATGGGAAATAACCAGCAGTAGGGTACTATTCTGCATACCAAGTCCTTGAATGCACATCGAGCTCAAAGAGCAAGTATTCGTGACGTTCATAACGCTCTTAAAATGTTATGAGACAATGACCTAGAGTTAGGGTTTTTTTACGTATAATACATGTTATCAGGTCAGAATGTATAGATATGTATATACTTGTAAAATTGCAATTTAACAATTGCAAATGGCACTTGTAATTCGGACCAACACAATTGGGTAAACAAACCAGTGGAGGTATGAGTAAGCGCCATATATAAGACCGGGTGCTTACATAACATGTACCTTTCCTCACGTAAACAGTTCTGCAGAATGTACACCTCGACACAGTCCTGACGTTTACATAATTCAGTTTGGGTAATTTGCATGTGGGACAGACGTGAAACAATTCGTCCCACGATGAAGCAAGGTGTCAGTGCAATATAAACTTAATCACAATGCGAAAAGCATCTTAGATTATATCATATGAAAATATTACTGGAAGTAGGCTACTCATGCATCGTATTCGAAAATATTTTGATTGCGAAAAGGACATAATCTCGAAACATCCATAACGTTCTGGTAATGCTATGAG
Organism: Hermodice carunculata; assembly: GCA_964020975.1. Lineage (NCBI taxonomy): Eukaryota > Metazoa > Annelida > Polychaeta > Eunicida > Amphinomidae > Hermodice > Hermodice carunculata. The sequence continues at coordinate 45,794,383 of OZ026618.1, read as the reverse complement.
ACAATGTAAAGTTGACAAAGATAATTGATGTTATCATGTATAGTACATATTAACAGATTTGTCCGGAGCACATTTTGACTAACAAAATTGGCTTTTAACAATGGAACATAACAAAGTCTTGCTGTAATTCTGATTAAAAACATTTTTATAAAAAAGTGATTTACGTAAACAGCCATGAAAAGACCACATGTGTACTTAACATGCAAAGAAAATGGAAGAAAGTACTGTGTCTGTGTGCAAGGTAACGGATTATAATCGATAATTAGTGTACACGTGTATGTTTGAAACATTCGTGAGGCTCTTGCAAGAGAGATAATGTATAATTCACTTAATGTTAAGTGATGTTCATTCTATAGTACATAATATCATGCTAGAACCCAGTTGTGTTTGTAATATTGCTACCTTACAATCAGACATAAATGTTACTGAAATTTTGACCGAAAAAAAAATAGTATGAATAGAACAATTTCGATAGGCGTACACTGTCATTACAATGACCGTGTGTGTACACAGTATGTATCTCATATATATCTTTTTCACCACATTTCGGAGAGTTATGAAACCAGTCCGGCCAATGATCAGGCAAGGTGTCAGTAAGATTGGCTTATATGAGAGAAGCGTCTTAGAATATAGCATGTGAACATATTGCAAGAAGTAGGCAATGCTTTCTTGCAACGTACTTGATTATGATTTGAGTATTCTAAGTATACATTTATTCAAAATTTTAATGACGTTCTTGTAATGCTATTAACCATGTAAAATTGACTTAAAAAGTATCAAACTTACGACGAAGTCCAGAATACTATCTATTATACCTTATGAGAAAAATTATATCATTCCGACACGCGTTCATATGAATGTTATATTCTAGAATGTACTTGAATCTTAATTGTTATTCACTGGATGCTTCGTTTCACAATTCGAACTCATTATGTGTTCGATTACTAGAACACGCGTCCAAGAAATTTAAACATCGCGCTCTCTCACTTTTATCATTTTGACAGTTAAGATATTTGTTGAAATCATAGGCTTATGACAAATACCTCTTCAGCTTGAAACACAACCTGTAAACCTGTAATATTTGTATGTAATACCTGTCATGGTCTGGCTAAAAGCGAAGGCCACAAACAGATAGTAACGCCACTAATGCATTAAAATGACACTGTAATTTTAACTCGACACTTAACCAACAAAGACTTTAACATAAACGCACAACTCTGAATTTAAACAAACTTGTACGTTTGCTTTTGTCACAATAAGCGCACCCCTTGATTTTACGGAAAAATAAGAACTAACTTCGATGCAATTAACAGTGACGACACAAATTTGCTGGCGTCAAATCAACCGCGCCTATATAAATCTAAAATATACCAGTGCAACAAAAGTACACGAAACTTACCAGAAAAGGGTGTAGGCAACATTGCTCTACCATGTCGTACAACTGGCAAAACAACCAGAAACTTCAGAACCTTCGTGTCTACCGTGAACTAGCCGAAATGAGAAGGGTTCATACGAACCGGTTACAAGGCCAGCATGACGGAAAGAAACCATAAGACATTTGTAATAAATTCAAAAAATTAATGTTCGAGAAACGGAAAATGTACTTACACGAAAGTTTAAACACCAACTCCTCATGCAACCTTTGAGAGGCATCAGACACCACATATCCACATCACAAAACAGTTTTGCAGATAATCAAATACACAAGCCACAGAACCGAGAAAGCTGTCCATCCACATAACAGCATGGTCAAGCAAACTAGCGACTTTATAAATGGCATGGACAATACAAGGGTGTGGATGCGACTGCAATTGGTCAAACTCCTGCAGGTTGAGCACCACAGAGAGTGCTGGAGTCCTTTTTCGAACTCAAAAATAACACGTAACTGCACGAGACAACTATGAAAAAAACATGAAATATTAAAATCACATTTGGCCACAAAAATATATGACAGTATTTATCAATTTAGGCATACACTCCCTTTTATTATTATGCAGATTGTGGGGATTCCAAGAGTAATTCACATTTCAAGATCTTAAAAATAGTTCGTCAGATTCAGTTCAAAATTGGTGAGATGTATTATAGGCAAGTTTCCACATAATGACTACAATAAATTTTGTGCTAGTGATAGTTGAATTTTAAATAGTTTTGTTTTGTGTTCATAATTATTTGGGAACAAAACATCCAATTAATCCTGCCTCAAATTAGTTAAGCAAGTGTTCTCTATTCGCTTAGGAACAGACTTTGGTATCACATACCCTGAGCTGTTGCACAGGGGAACTGTAATAAAGATTACAAGGTCCGAAAGGTATGTGTATAGCACTAGTGTTAAATATATGTGTTGTGAGCAAGGAACGGTCGGGTCTCGAAGCAGCAAATTTCGGCACCAACCACCGAGCCGAATGTGGGAAATATGTCAAAAACGTACAGTCTCTTGAATAAATAGGTTTGCACCCAAATAGGGCATAGCCCTTTAATAATAATCCAGTGACACTAGTAAAGTTAGGGTTTCCCAATGTCGCCAGGACTTTTATTGTTTTTGTTGTTCTGATACAATGATATATGAAACTTAGGGAGTCCAAATTAACTTTAACCACCCAATCTGAAAAGCTTTCTTTCTCACTAACGCACCATGGTAAGGTATAAATAAGGCACAGTGATCTGCCAATATACAGTTTTTCCTAGCTGCGTAAATTAGCTGCGAACTAAATGTTATTTACAGTACTTGGGCAATATGCACATCCAAGAAAAGAAAATCTTTAACAGAATGTTGCTGGGTTATTTACCTTGGAACACATGTCGATGGAATTCCGGTGAAATTTCTTCAACATGACCTGATTTACCTTTCCGCATTTAGGACGTATATAATCACCATGCTGTTCAAATCTCTTTTCAACTCGAACAAGAGGTATATATACTTTTGCATCCAATATTTGATTTCCTCATTAAGGTGAAAGATGTGAAGCCAGTGCATGGTAAGACTAGCAATTTTGGATTGATATTACCCAACTATTTGTTTTAGAAGTCCATTAAACCTATGCATTTTCTGATTACATACCTATAGATTTGTATCCATAGGCCTTTCTGTAGGATTGGAATTGTTTGAGAATTTATAGCAATTTTTCTGCCTTGGTAGAATTTACACATTTTCGGGCAGAAGTCGCACAAAATCAAGTTGAAATTAGAAAAAAATTGAAAATTTATATCCATGTCCAGGATCGAAGTTCATGGTAAGTCTTGAAATAGCATAAATATATTTTTTTTTAATTTCTAAGTTGGTTCTAACAGGCAGTTCATTTTCTTTCAAGAAATTGTTCCAAAAGTCACGCAAGGGGTTGTCAGAAAAAAAATGTCTGGAAATCACTCCTGGATATGATATTTTGCGTTTGATATCCGTTGATTTTTATGTGATAGGGCAATTCGTATGTTTTGGAGGTGAGATACCAATTGCAGATGTTGAGCAAAAGACAGTTCCGAGAAAATCGCATTCAAAGAAAATATTGCCAATTCTTAGCATTTATGGTCTTAATATGACACATACTTATTTCTTCTGTCCTGTGTTATTGTTATCTGTGGAATAAACTTGTAACTTTATCTCTGTGATGTTGTCATTGAAAAAAGTATATTTTGGCGCTTAAAATTTGACCGTTTTTTTACTTCACACGTGGCTTATTTGGGTGTGGGTTCATATGCGGCTTTCCATACTTGGGCCCAGTAAATGGATTGTGCTAATTTGTTTTTACATCATCAGAGAATTTCGAAGTAGTCCGAACAATGGAAGTGATTAGTCTGTATTGGCCCATTTTTCTCTCCATGGCTAATGGTTTCCTGTTCCTTATGAATGACCCTTGTCGGTGGCAAAATTGATTTCCAGGGGTCATGGACTAATGACTGTGCAAGCAGTGACATGGTTCATTATCATGTCCATATAAACAAACCCCATGTGCTCAGCACTGCTGAAACTGTTCAGGGTGAACTAAAGATTTGAGCTCAATTTTCTCATATAAATTTTATGTTCACACATCTGATTTTTTTTGGAGCATATGGTTTAAGTATCAAACTACCCACAAATATCAAAAAGTGGTTAGATGTTCTCCAAAGGTGCTGGCTTCAGATTTTCCACCCTAATGTCACACTCAAAATTGGATACAGCACGTAAACAATTAGTTACCATCTCTAGGATGAGGTGAAACAGAATAATATACACAGGGGGTGCACGTTTTATCTTGTCATAGGTAACTATTTTTTCTCATTAATTAAGACTAAAAGTTAGGAATAAAAGCATGTAATTTCCTCTCTAGATTTTTCTCCTCGTCAGACAGATGGGCAAATTTCTTCATCACCTTCGCTTTCTGCTGTCAAACAGAAACGATCGCACTGCGACAATCGATATCAATCAATAACAAGACTGCTGTTTAAATATTGTAACCACTTGATTAGACAGAAAATGAAATCGAGGTTGTTATATTGAACAAAAATGCTTAAGCAGCGATTAGGAATTTTCCTACACTTAAAATCCAGTAGTAAGATAGAATAGATACCTATTATAAAATGATTGTAAATTGTATCAAGGGAAGCGGTTAACAGCCAATCAGATGGCTATTTTTTTTATTCTTAATCAGATTCAGTATCAGCACAAAACACTGCTGCATCAAACAGTTTATAACGATTCACGTATTGCATATTGTATCATATGGAGCCAGATATATATCTGCTGGTTGAAAATAAACAGAAAGTGAATCATTGTGTATTGCTAAGTCTAGTGCCGTTCACATTTGATAATACGGTGTAGTTATATATAAATGGTACATGGTACATGGTATTTTATGTATATTCATTGTGTACTTGACCATTTGCTTCCAGAATGTCTGTTTACCACAAGTGGCGAATCTTACCGCGGTGTCGTGAATCATACTGCAAGCGGAAATGTATGTCAACGATGGGATACAAACTACCCCCATCAGCATGCTTTCACTGACATTGCATTTCCTTATGACAGTTTCAATCTTTTGAAAGTTTCAAACTACTGTCGTAATCCAAACAAGGCTGATAGTCCATGGTGTTTTACAACGGATGATAGGTTGCGTACAGGTTACTGTGACATACCTTTGTGCAACTCAGGTAGGAATTTGTTTTATCATTTTTCCATTTGAAATGACTCAAACCGCACTGTCATACATTATAGCGCCTGGAGTCTATATCCTACCTGGTCTACTTGGAATTTTTATCATACTTGAAGATTCAAGATGCAGTGCATGTGCGCATTTGAATGTTCGATAAAACGCAAAAGCTAGTGCTGTGTATTTTTTTTCATATTTATTATTATCTTTTATCTTGCCATAGAAAACAGCCTTGCTTAAGGAGTTTTGTAACAAGCATTAACCTGAACTATCGCTGCATGATGTGAAATATCCAAGCAAAGAGGGATGAAGAAAAGAAGCATAATACTGCTGTTACCTGAGTCATGTTATAGTCCAATGGTTTATGCTACATCATGTTTTCAATTTATTCACAAGGACCTGTTGAAGCTCAATTGAACTGACCAACTTTCATAGTAGTTCTGTCCTAAATTAATTAAAAATCAAGGAAAGGTAAGGGCAGCAGATTTTGGACCATATGTTGTAGAAGAAAAAAAGTTAAGATATACCAAGCCTTATAATAAAATGGAAAGGCAGAGGACCATAATTTCTTTATTGGTTGCAATATTGTAACTGTCTTGCTTCTGGACTTAGATATATGGCATTTTGTACTCAATTGATCTGTCAGTTAGCTAAGCTTATCTTATGGTCCTTCGTTCGACGTTGGTAGCCACAGCATCTACTTAGGTCTGTAAAAATCACACTTTCTTCTAAAAAAAACCTTGGTGGGATTCACTTGAAATTTGGTGGAGATGTACCTTGGGTAAGTCTCTATCAAGCCTGTCCAAATAGTCACAGTCCAGTAACTTTTAGATTTTCTTATAATCTTTATGCTTATTTCATGGCCACAGCTTTAAAAAACATATTGCCCAAACCACTGTGCTAATTGCTACAAAATTGCAAGTGAACATTTTGGGGATCCCTGGCCCTTCACTCAATCACAAGGGTGAGGTTTATTATATCTATTTTCGACCTCTTCCATAAAACTGTCATTTCAATTCTTCTGAAACACGGTAAAAGGTTTTTTTTTGGGGGGGGGGGGGTTGAAATAGCAAAGCAAAATTAATCTCTAGGTGATGACATTCTGCATCTCGTTCAAGCTTCATGCATGCATTGATCACAATGCAAGGTAATGGGGATAGCAATAGTTAGTCACATTTTTGCCGCATTCTTCACAACGTCAAACAGGTTGACTTGAAACTAACGGAGATGTATCCAGCGCTCCAGTGATGTTTAGGGTTTATTTTTTCTATTTATTTTATCTTTTTTGGCACACTTTCAAAAAAGGAAAATGTGTTCAGGAATTTCTCTTATATTTGTTAACTACATTTATTGCTTTATGGTAGATGGAATAGAGAAGTCAAAAACCCTCACCCTGGCGATTCTGTGCTGCTTCCCGGTTGTAAAAAGGACACGGTATACCCAACCATGTTACTCCCACCTTCATAATTTATCACTGATTACGCCCAAGCAGTGGCATAGTTTACACATACGACATGGCAAAGTTATTTAAGTCTATTTGTAGGCAAACATTTAACCTCTTTTGTTACAACAAAGACTTGTTATCCGCCATTACACTAACAAGGTCTACATCGCTGTTAGTCGCGAATAAAGCTATGGATTAGGCTTGCTTCCCAATATTTGCTTGCTGTCAAGTATTCTAACATTTTAGCTAATCTTCCTTTAACATAGAAAGAGTGTTAGCATAATTAATTTTGTTATTAATTATTCCTGCAGACAATGCACGCAAAGTCGTCAGTTGTCAGAAGAGCAAAACGTAATCTGATAGTCAATGAAACACAAGCTGCATTCCAACATAAAGATGCGAAATGTACAAAATGAATGGGCCCTTACGTTCAGTATACTTTGAAAATCCAACATGCCCAACTGAAGTTTAGCTAAATGTCGCCCATCACATATAAGTATGATTTTCTCTGCTTAGAAATTATGCTTCCAGGCAGCGGGGTGGGGGGGGGGGTGGTCTTGGTTATTATGATGTTTCTATTGTTAATTACACGTCTTCCTGCTTTCCAGAGCTCACGTGTGGCTCTTCAAATCACAATTTATGAAATATACGATATGGTATCTATAACGTTTAAATAAGCATGTAGATGCTTTCTTAACCTTTCTGTGGCCCATTGCTATCGATTAGAGTTTTAAACAGGTAAAGATTTAAAACGTTTGTCGTCCAGAATAAAAAATAACTTGCCTTTGTTAACTGAAAATAACCTTTTGGTGGTGAATGTAGATATGCTCCAAATTTACAGGTATTGCGAATAATAAGCATTCAGTTGTCATGCGTGTGTCAACGCCTGTTAGAGTAAGTATTCCACTAGCATTACAGTTTTTAGTTTTTATATACTCATTTTATAAGTATAGCAAATATTATTTTGTTGCGTTAGAATGTTTACTAACATCAAATGGCAAAGAATACAAAGGCAATTTGAACATGACGAAGCATGGACGACGTTGCCAAAGATGGGACGTGCAGTATCCTCACCGTCATCGCTTTAAAACTGATGCACTCTTCCCGGATAAAACCCTAAAAGAGGCATCCAACTTCTGTAGAAATCCTAGCAATGAGGAGAATGGACCTTGGTGTTACACAACAGACATCAGACACCGATGGGAGCACTGCGACCTTCCACTGTGCCGTAAGTTAACTTGCAACCATATGATGTTATATCTTTTTTAACAGGCAAATGAGACACATATAGGGAAAGATATGCAGAGGCAGATAGGCAAGAAAGATGATTTCTTTGTGCCTTCTGTGTACCTAAATATTTACTCTAAACAGTTTAAAGTTGACATTCGTCATGTGTTCAAGATTAAAATACCACCCACTCGGCTTGACATATTTTACTGTTGCAATGGTTGATGGTGTAAATATATGACTGTCATAGGTGCCACAATGTTAATACTGGCTTGGTAGGGTGTGGTTCAGCATTTGATGCCAAACCTAATTGTACACGCCTTAGGTTTCTTTTCCTCTTTGGCATTAGCCAAATCGTATATGTTTTTATCGCTTCAAAAATACATGAAAATACCGGTAAAACACATGATACATGTTTAATTGATAGGAAACAATTACCTAGTATATATAATATTCATCACACAATTTTGGTGCAAAGGTTCACTGTTTTTGTTTTCAGCATACAATCTACATTGGTTTTCCTATAGAAATAGTTGGTACCACATGCGGAATACAGCAGAAAAGAGCATTGATTGGTCAGAAGCTGACTCAGACTGCCTGAGCATGGGAGGATACCTTGCTTCCATTGCAGATACTTACGAACATAATTTCTTGAGTATTCATGCAGGGACAAGGCGTGTATTTATCGGTATGATAAAAATGCGATCGCCAAATTATCAATAAAATTAATTTCCTTGTGAACAAAGTATGTCCACTAAGTACTATATCTATTTCCTCCTACTTTAAACAAGACGGAACATAAGTGGCCTACATGCCCATAAACATTTACAGAGATATTAATTAGCTCTTATTAAAACTCTGTAGTTAATCATTTGTATCCGACAATTTATGCAGAGAACGTAAAAGCGGTTAATATCATATATATATATATACATACATATATACATATATATATATATATATATATATATATATATATATATATATATATATATATATATATATATATTACAATGACAACTCATTATAATGACAGCATCTGTTCCCTAAGAAATGTGTCAGATAACTGAATATGTCGGATATCTAAGTGTCGTTATAATGAGCTTTCGCTGTATCTCTCTCTCTCTCTCTCTCTCTCTCTCTCTCTCTCTCTCTCTCTATATATATATATATATATATATATATGTGTGTGTGTGTGTGTGTGTGTGTGTGTGTGTGTGTGTGTGTGTGTGTGTGTGTGGTGCTAATGTTAACTCAGCAGTTCATGTGTCGTCCATTGGCATCTACAATTCATATTTCGACTGCTCATTCAAAATTGGTTGCCAGATCCTCTTCAAACACTGGTGCGGATCTACCTTGGTTAGGTCCCTACATGATTTGTTCAACGGTCACTATCCAGTGATTTTTTCAACTTCTTGTGATTTCTTGTTTTATGGGGGGGGGGGGGGGTGTCAAATCGTAAGACGTTTTTTCCTCAGAAACCCCTAATCCAATTGCTTTGATATGAGACAGCAACAGTTCCAGGGACTAGTTCTCTATTTGTCCACCGGTGGCGATGCACTCTTTCCCTATTCTTCTAATTTTGGTATGCGTTTTTGCTATTTTTGACTTTTCCAGAACTATAACCCAGATCAAACTGAAACTTGGTGGATATATATGGTGAAAGGGTGAAACAAAGTTGTTAACTACGTGGTATTGCTGCGGATTCATGATTTTCAAGATTTTTTTTTTTTAATTGAGGGGTACCTCCGGTCATTGCGCCTTTCATATTGATTACCATTGAAGTCAATAGGTACTCTAATGCTAAGTCATATTTTATACTTCTTTCCTGAAACCATCAGCCAAATTCACCATACACCTGGCGGCAATGCACTACCAGGTGTGTTCAAATGGTTACGCTCCAGTATTTTTTTTTTCTTGTCTTTTGTGGGGCAACCTTTTAAAATTCGTCTCGAAAACCACTAACGCAACTTGTTTGATATCATACAGGGATACTTCTATGTCTCCTAGTTCTCAATTTGTTTACCAGGTAGCGCTGTCATTTTCCTATGTTTTATGATTATTAATGTTTTCGCTATTTTCGACTTCTTCTCCAGAACCGTCACTCAAATTAAGATGAAATTTGGCGGATATGTTTCTTGTCAAAGGATCGAACCAGTTTTCCACTACATGGCACTGTTTTGAATTCCTGTTATTTGACGATTTTAGTCCAACTCGGGTACTTACCGGTAAATGCACCTTTCCTGTTGATTACTATGTAAGTTTAAGGGCATGCTAATGCTTAAGATGATAGATTTTCTCCAGCAAGTAGTAAACTTCTTTTAAACGTTCTCTTTAAAAACTTTTCAATTGCTCATGCTCGAGTGAAATTTATATTTTTTTCATTTTGTTTTCTTTAGGCACATCGTCGAAATACTTCTAAATGTTAAATGCTCTCAGCTTAAGCTCAAAATAGGTCTTTTTAGTTGCAACTTTTTGGGGGGGGGATAAAGCTTAGATCAGCTGAGCGCGGGCTGTTCACACAGCCCTTTTGTTTGAAAATCGCAGGCAGATCATGTATAATCTAGCTACATTCCGTAGTTATTTCATAATACAAGTAAGAGTTCAATTTTCAAGCATGAAAAATATATACAGGTGCTTATGTACATAAAGAAGGCAGCCCTCAATCTCCAATCCCGAGCTGACGAAAATGAAATCTACAAATTATAATGAAGAAGATATGAGCTATGCAAAACATATCATTGCCAGAGTAATAGAGTATGAAATATTTGGTTTCTAATAATAATAATAATAATAATAATAATAATAATATTTATTATTATTATTATTATTATTATTATTATTATTATTATTATTATTATTATTATTATTATTATTATTATTATTATCATCACCATCTTCATCATCATCATCATCATCATCATCATCATCATTATCATTATGATAGTATCATCGTTTTTTCACAACAGGATTGCACTCTTCCAACAAAAATACTATGCTCCGGTGGTGTGACGGCAAACCTTATATTTTCTCTGGCTGGGCCAACTCGGAAATTACGGTAAAGAAGGTAAACTGGGAGCCAAATGCGCTGCCAGGTAGCAGATGTGCGCTGATGGACCCCGATGGCTGGCGCTTAGTACCATGTAAACAACCACTCAAGGCCACGTATTTTTGTGAATTTGAAGAGGAATCAGGTAAGTCTACTGTCTTCTGTTCTTAGACATTGTGATTGCATCTACAGCCGCTAGGTTGCCTCATTTAATGTGAGGCAAGGTGTACAAAAGCGCAGTGTGCTTACCACTCAAAATTCCATCTTGACAAAGAAGGTATCAGTTGCCCCAATGAGCACTGTATTTTCTTCCATGGATTTTCAGTTGTATGGGCGTGATGAATGAGAACTTAAAGTAGCTGTTAGAGAGTAGTTCAAAACTTTCATCACTGAATAATGAGCTTTATCGGTCGGGAATGTAAATATTTCATTTCGATTATTAACGCTTAATGTCTGAGGAAAGAACAAGAAAAAAGTAGCATGATTCCTTGGGAAGTAAAAGGTCAATATTTCATTTTTAAAACAAGGCGAGCACTTAGAGAAGGAGATAAGTAAGCTTGGGATATATATATACAAACGAATCACCGTTTGTGTGAGTTTGCATATGTGGTGGACGGGACTTCACTTTCACACCAGTTTCGTAATTCTTTGAAACAGATATGTACGATTCAAAGATTTTATGCCTGCTGCAACAGTATTTTTGATTGCTTGTTCCAATAGCCTGTCATGTCATATCATTATTGGGATATTGCAGGCACCTATTATCAGGAAGAGTGCCATATATTGATTAATCTGAGGCTTTCATGAATTTTCACTCTGGATTTTTTTTCTCTAAGACTGATTTGTTTCATTCGAATATTTTATACCTGCTGCAACAGTGAATTATTCTCGCTTGTTCTACTCGCCTGTTATGACCGATCTTTATTTGGATATTGCAAAACCGATAATCAATATGTGCGCCTATGCTGATTAAACTGAGGCTTCGTCATAATCTGCATAAGTGTCTTATTTTTCGCCATGTATTTCTGCTCCGTCCTCATTACATTTGTTTGTTCGTATAGATGTAGCGAAACCAGGAAGATAATAGGTTCTAGTAAATATGATGCTAATTGTCATGTCTACTTTTTTTCTGCACTTCTATGGGAACCACTCATATATTTTGTTAAATTGATAATATGCTACAATCATCTAATAAAATAATGATGACAAACACGAACATTCGAACACTTGTTGTATAATGAAAGCGATGAAAAGTATGGAGTAAAATATATTTCTCATTTTCACAGCAGAAATGTTTATGGCAACATTAGTACTGGAGATGAATCATTCAATCGCAACTAGGCTAATTTCGAAAACCTTCATGTGTTACGACACCAGGTATATCGAACCCCTGGTAATAGTCAAAGCTGTCTTTACAAATATAAAACTATTCGAACACACACACTTTTAAATATAAAGTTTTCTATCTTCCTCTTTGTACTTCAGTGCCTTTATCTTGATATTCCACTGTCTCTTAAACCTTCCCAGCCACTCTTCCTCGTGTTACATTTTTTTTTTTTTTTTTTTTTTTTTTTTTTGTCTTTTGTTTTTTTTTTTTTTTTGTTTCTTTTTTTTTTTTTGTTTTTTTGTTTTTTTTTTGTTTTTTGTTTTGTTTCCTGTGACTATCTTTTGTTTCACTCCACCATTCATTGTGTGCATTTGCTTAACACATTACTATCCATATTTAAGTATGCAATGAACTTAACTAATTGCTGTGTGCTTTACTTAAATTTTTACCCCCCCCCAAAAAAGCCACAATACTTTGAAGTCGTATTGATGTCACAAAAACCAACAAAGCTTAATGCCAGTGTTAGTGTCTCCTACACCTGACTCATACGTATATAAACGGAATATGTTTATCAACATTGGCTTTGTCCAAATTTGACTTTCTCATACCAGGTGGTTAGGGCAAATGGTGTGTAGTGTCAGTCCTGGTAGACAGCCAGGACAATTTAAGTATATTGTTCAATGCTTCATAGATAAAGACATAATTTATGTTAGAGTAGAAATCCTTGAACCAACCGTTTACGCATTTTGCATATAACTTAGAAGTGCAAAGGTGGATCACTTTATAAACGAACCAGTGTTAGACTTTCATGATTTAATTGTTTTAACGTACTAAACCTTTAAGCGCATGAATGGTATCGGAATATGTGTCTAATAATTAAAACACGTTTTGGTCAAAATTGTGGAAAAAGGAACCAATTAAGAAGATTTCAGTAATGTTTTCCATTAATTCCTATTTACAATTCATGCTTTCTACTGGCGTCTGCTATCCACAGAGCTACATTTCCAAACAACTTTGCTGTCTACCGAAGGGACAGACTGCTTGGATTTCATGTACAAGTGTGGGTCAGGGGAGTGTATCTGGGATTCCTACTTTTGTGATAAAATTGCAGATTGCCAGGATGAATCAGATGAATGGGATTGTCAAAATATGGGTATATATATATATATATATATATATGAAATTCATTTCCCAGTCTAGCCTTATGTTTCATCTATAATCTGATGACAGACGAACAGATATTCCAAAGCCATAAGTATTAGTATCAGTATTTATATGACTTTGCATCTTTAAGTAACAAAAACAGCGAAATTTAAAAGCTAAATTTTATTGGCGTCTCTTCCATTGTTTTACGGAGGTTAATACCTTGACCCAAACAGTATATATTAGTTTTCATGCCTGTAACCTTTTAAACCATTTATAGTCTGGCAGAAGTTTGTGTTCACCTGATATTATTGTCTATAGTTTTTTCAATGCTTGATTAATGACTACTGGGTAAATCTAAGTCAAATAATGCCGGGTGACATCTTGTCACCTAGCACTCGTCCAAACCGCATATTTGCATTTTTCATCCCACACTGACAAAATATTTCAAATATATTCATTCCAATTAATATTTGGATGACCTCTTACCTCCAAATAGATCGCACAAAACCAAAAAAAAATGTGTTCCATACTGTGACCTTGAAGTGACTTTGACCTTCACATGACCTTCACCTATTCTTCTGTTAGTTTGACACTATTTTGTTTTTCCTGTTTTTGTGCATGCGTGTGGTATAGATGTAAAACAATTGGTACATATAGTGTTATACTGGAAATTCTCTTTGACCTTGACCTTGGTCATGAACTTGATAGGCCTTCAGTCTTCAAAGAGTTGGTGTCCGGGCACTTACGGATTTTAGTAATATGGTAAATCATGTTTGATTTGTTTGGAGGTGAAAAGGTAGTGGCTGACAAATAAGTTTTGTTTTTCTTACAGGCAAGCAGTTGCAGTGGCCGATGAAGCAATTGATAATGTAAACATGCAGCATATAGATTTACAATACTGTCGAACTACATTTTCCCCTCCGCTTATAAAGTGCCAGTGGGTTTTGTCATCCCCTGGGTTGTCCTTCCATCCATCCGTCCGTCAGTTGGTCCGTCTTGTAAGCGTTATCACGATATCTAAAAAATATTCATGGTAGCTGTACTAAATTTTTGTCACAGAAGGACCCTATGATGGACCACGTTCCTATCGAAAACAAGCTCCCTCTGATTAATTTTAAACTTTTCATGAAATTTTAATATACTTATTTTCAGGCCATCTGAGTGGCGTCGACCCTGACGACATTACCATGACATCTAAAAAATATTGACTGCAGCTTTGTCAAATTTTGTCACATATGCAACTTATGATGGACCACGTTCCTATTCAAAACCAGCACCTTCTGATAATTTTTTACCTTTTTGTGGAACTTTGAATGCATTTACTTGAAAGCCGTCTGAGTGGTGCAACCCAGTAGACATTATCGCGATGTCTGAAAAAATTTTAACCGCAACTTTTCCAAATTTTTATCAGAGATATATTTTATAATGTACCGAGTTCTTCTTTTTCAAAACCTTCCTCTGATGATTTTTAAACCTTTTAAGAAAATTTTGATGTACTTATTTGAAGGCCGTCTGAGTGTCTGAAACTTTTTGTTTTAAAGCACATACATGTTGCATGAGCAAACATTTATCAGGAGTGTGAAGGGATGGCGAAGCAAAATTGTGTATATTTTGACATTGAATGTTTAGTGCCAGCCTTTTTCCTCCTGACTCCACGAATCTTATACATTGGCTTATGTCGTGGTAAGTGTGGATCTTAGGGCCATGACTACTACCAAATACTACTAGAAATGTACATATGATTTTGTTTATTTTGATCTTTAGTGACTTTGAAAGGCCAAACAGAAGCAATGGCTTATATCTTAGTTATAGTAGATCTTCGGCCCATGGTTATTCTTGAACCTTTCTAGGAATATCCCTATGGGTTTGCTTTTGGTGTTTTGAATGACACATTGGCCTTTATTTTGGTAATAATTAAACCTTCAACAAATATTGATAAGTACTAGTGCAGTTAATGTATAAATTAGTTAAGTCTGAACTTGCGGAAGCAGATTCCAGTCAACAGAGCAAAGAATCATCATGATCTTCCTGTTTTATGGTTTAACTCCAATATATATTTTTAAAGTTGTAAATGACCATCTGAAATCTTATTTTGTAACACGTTTAAATAATATTTTGACAATCAGCTCAATCAGTTTGCGTAATGTCGGCCCATGTATAGTTCATTTAGGTTGCAAATCAGCTTACCCCGTGTGGGAACATGTAAGCCTTGGCCTTGGCGTCATGTGATAGTCAAAGTTACTTCAGGTACAGATGGCTAAATATATCCCACATACCCAATACTGTACTTTTGTGGTTTGCAATACATTGTTGTCTCTCACAAGCTCACATATTTTCTGTTTTTATATTTTGTTTTTTAAAAGGGGGGGGGGGGGGGGGCAGGCAAAATGTCAAAATGCTCAAGGATGTCACCCGGCATTTTCGGAAGTATATACCAAGGACTTCCAAAGCAGTCAAAAAAATTATAGACAATAAATGCAGTGTCTGCCAAAATGTTGTATTTATATGCCAAACTATTAAAGCCGAAATATCTTGTCATGCAAAAGATTAAAAAAAAAACAAGTGAAAGGACACGTTTTGTACGTTTTGCATGGCAGATAAGTCGATATGTAAAGGATACCTTGGCATCTGATGTACGATATCTTGAAAATTACGGGAATGTTTAAAAACGTATACTTCATGTTAATAATAAAGGATTTTACAGGATCAGCTGACTTTTCGTGTGGAGATGGAGTTTACATTTACATATCTTTATACTGTGATCTCAAAAAGGACTGCAGAAATAATGCTGACGAAAATGCCTGCGGTAAGTTTGGTGACGTATATACATAATGTTATGTGTTCTGTCACAAATGATTGCCTCGATGTATGCTGTAGAAATATTGGGACATTTTAACATTGACACTTCAATGTATAATGCAGATATTTAAGTTTTCCCTTCCAGCTGCACGCATACAGTATAACTAATCGTGGCAACCTTTACTTCTTATTTGTTAGCAAATTGTGACAACCGCACTTACTCTTTTTTTTTTAGTGCTTATCCAAAGCAAATTTTTGAAAAGGGCAATTTCTCACCTGAAATTTATGTCGAAATGTTGTTTATAGATTCCTTGATAAACGTCCATAATAACCTATGAAGTGTGAATAAAGAGCATTGTGCGATTCTACAACTGGAAAAAACTAGCATTCCCATATTCAGTTTAGTTGAAGGAATTTTGAATCATAGTGTAATTGAGTTAACAAAACAGTGTGTAAAATAATGTGCATTCACCACGTAAAGCTTTTTGGTGCCCCGTCCAATTCAATACAGTTTATTTAATTTCATATGTTAGCATGAAAAGTGAAAGAGGTTTACATTTGTCTTGACATTTCTTTTTTCTACCATACGTTTGTATATATATATATATATATATATATATATATATATATATATATATATATATATATATTTATATATATGTTAACCTTTGTCACCTACGGTAATTTAAATATATATTTCTGTTTATTATTTCTAGTGAGAGGAAATATGTGGAAGAGCCCAATATTACGCTGAATGTGAAATTTTATGGGGGGTTTTCTTTCTGTTTAAGTTTATCAAACGTGCAATGTTTCTGAGTATCGCTGTGGCGATGGAAGATGTATTTCAGTTGCTAAGAAGTGTGATTTTGAAAGGGACTGTACAGATAATTCTGACGAAGAGATTTGTGGTATGTGAGTGTGTCAAAGTTCCCCTTTCTCTTTTGTGTCAGTCCAGCATGAAACAATTTCCTTCGTCTTAATATTCTTCTTCGTAGTTAAAAAACATTCTCCATTATATAAGAGTCACATACAATATCCAGCAGTGTATCTTACCATTGTAATTATTACCTAGCTGTTATTGCCGACCTCTGTTACCGAACGATATTTCAAAAATGTGTAGAAAGATGAGAGGATGTTGGCATCGGTATCCAGTGTAAAGTACTTGGTGTGTTTTTTTAGTTTGGACTGGAGATCATATGGCATTAATGGAAATGCTATTGGCAGGAAAGGGGCACACTAATATTTTTGAAAAGCTAGATTCTCGTTCTTTGTTACCAGACACTCTGCTGAAATACAAGTTCTGAAATGTGATTGTATTTCCCTTTTTCAGATAAATATGAAGTGAGTGTTGCTTTCAGTTGTTATGATGGGTCATCTATTCCACGGAGTTATTTGTGTGATGGTATGGCGAATTGCCCCAGTAATCCACCCGAAGACGAAGACTCTAAAACATGTAGGCACTGCAATAGCAAATGCAAACACCTATGTCTATAAATTACTGATTTAAAAAAAAAAATAAGTGTGTGGCTATATGTAGCTAGATAGTCTTAAATATACACAGACGTCGGCACATGCATGTATATAAACTTATATCTATGCTTTGTGTGAGTCATCTTTTATATATTAAACTGGCTGAGCGAGATGTTTGTGGAACCAACACAGTCAATGTAATGCATTGTAATTTACTATTGTATCATTGTGTCACATGTTAAGTATCCACTAGTTTCTAATTTCGTATCCGTACATCCAATTTGATTTGTTTTTCCCTTAAGTTCTTGTTTTTTCAGTATTTCTATTCTTGCACCATGCTGATCTACAAGTATATGCTCCCTGAATGTAAGTGGTGACCCTTGTATATGTACATGGTGTCACTTCTGAAAACAAAGTTCGAAACTCGGAATGGATGATGATGATGATGATGATGATGATGATGATGATGATGATGATGATGATGATGATGATGATGATGATGATGACGATGACGACGACGACGACGACGACGACGACGACGATGACGATGATGACAATGCTATCATGCTAATAAGGTCGCATTTTACAGAATATTCAATTAATTATGTGTATGCACAATAAGTTCAATGACAGCTGTTACTAATGTGTGTACTTTAGGCAAAGATATGACTTCATCTGGATACCAGTGCAAATCAGCAACATATAGGATTAGCACTTCCATGGTTTGTATGTATGACATCGATTATCTTGGGAACTACAGGGGCTGCCGAGATGGATCACATCTGGAGAATTGCGGTGAGTAATATATTAGCGTAACTGGTTATCACTCGATTCACGCATTTTAATGTATCTGAGGATTCCGTGTGCATATATTATGTTGGCATATCGAAGGAATTACTTCACACGTTTATTGCATATTTTGACTAAATTCGATGTGCTTTGAATTAACGCAACTGTATGAAATTCGTTTACCTTGTTAACCGACCTTTTATTCAGGTGTCAGCATAGCAAAAAAGCAGCTAATGTAAGACTGATTCAGGGCAACAGGCCAACAACCAAATGACTCCTGGAGGCACTGCAGCCAAAGTGCACCGACAAAAAGCTGCTGACTCATTCAACACGTGGTTCTGAAAAAGCTGTTATAACAGACGTGAATCGTAATGAATTTTCTCTCTGTGGTGTTCATTCTGCAGGCTGTGTCTCTTGCTGTAGAAACGGGGAATAAATTGCGCGCATTGATATTACAGCAAGGAAAGCCAGAAAACCAACATAAAAGACATTTTGGCTTTCTGGCCTGGCTCATATGTCGAAATTGTGCATAGTAATATTTTGTATATCAAGACATATAATAAAAACAATAATTTCCCGTTTTGAACAATACACCTATAGCTCTTTTATGAAGCCATTAAATTCTCAGATTGTAATGTCAATTCTGCGAGGTCGGAAATGACGTCACCAAAAGGAGAATCGTTTGGGTTTTATGAATCAACAACAATGACACACACACGCACACACAAAGGCATGAGTGTAGGTGCAAATGAAAAAGCAATCCACTTACTTGCTTAACCTACATGCATACACACTTCAATTATTTTTGCATTGCTGACATACATTTACTGCCCTCAAAACTGTTATATCTTAGTAACATCCGGCTTGGCTTCTTATATGGATATTAAAACGCACAAGGCCCATTTTCTATTGCTCTTGTTGCTGGAAATCTTACAATCTTTTAATGTTGGAGCTGCTAGCTGTTGTAATTGCACGCTGGTAACCTGTGTAAAACCAGGCTCGCCCCAATAAAGAACATCTGGGAAAGAATGACGTTCAGCAATGAACAGAAATATTATGCAAATGTCCTTAAATGGTATAGAGAAAGTCATGACTATAGATTCAGGTGATCATTCACATAGGATAAATTCCAACCAATCCAATCAACAGCAAAATGCAAAATCACACCTACTCTTTCCACGTGAAACGAAGAAATAATAATAAAACAAGCAAAATAAGACATGATATTGAAAAAAAACTATGCTTCAGGAATTTATTGGGATAGAAATATTACAATGCAATATTGGAACTACAAGAACAAATCCAATGATGGACAGATGTTTTTTTTCAAACGTTTAGCTAATAGTGCATTATTTTACACGTATACCTGCATAAACGCCAATGCCTCACTTACTTGCATTTTGTGCATTGTGGGGTACCGCTTCTTTAAATTTTTCTTAAAATTCCACTTACTGGTTTATCAAAACGTTGAATTTGTCATATTTTGCTGCCATTCCTGCCGCAGTTGCTGTAATGAAATCAAAACGAAATAGGTCTTGTGTTAAAAAATCCTGGATATCCTCAGGGATATCATCGGCGGAATCATTTTGTCCACCTCACTGTCCTCAGGCTCTGCCATGCTAAGAACGTCTGTTTCATGAGACCGGTTTATTTGAAGGCGAATGCATTAATCAGTCAATCAGGACAACAGTACTGAAAAGAGAAATAGGGCGTGCAGGCATGCAGTGTTTTTTATAGAAGTGCGTGGCTAGGCTTCCTCGGCTTTTACATGTCAACACACTGGTCAATCAGCTAGTGTTACGTCTTAGGTGGGTTACAAGGTAAGGTGAGACATCAAACAATTTTAGCTTCAGGCCATGCCCATCGATGACATTAGATCGTTTTAACGTCCCACCTTGCCTTATGAGCTATGTCTAAGTCTAGGTTTGGGCCTCAGGTATGCCTTGTTTATACTTATTGGATTCACACGGATAACTTGACTGAATTTAATCAACCTTGCAGTGAAATCTCAGTGCGTTGAAAGGTTATAATCCAGTAAAGATACTCCTTTTTCAATATTTACTCCCATACTTAATGCTTTCTTGATCCCTTTAAATTAATAATAAAACGTTATCTATATTGTTTTCCTACTCTTTCTCTCTCTTTCTCTCTCTCTCTTTATCTTTTTCTCTATCTCTCTCTCTCTCCCTCTCTCGGGGTGGGTGGTGAGGGTGGCGTTGGGTTGAATATTTATATTACGGTACATTGCTTTATGTATGACTGGATTGTCAACATATTCAACAGACCTATACTCTCTTTCTTTCTCTCTCTCTGTCTCCCTCCCCATTTTTTCTGTCTTTACTTTCCATTTACCATGGAGTATGGTCTTACAAATAATATATATTTACCTTTGGGCTAACTCCCTAGGGATATTTTGCACTTTTGTATGTGATTTTTCTGCTTTCAAATTTAACTTGTTATTTCAGAGTTTTGTGCTTTGATTTGTTTCCGTTTTATTTGTTTTTGTGTTAATAACCGAAGATTTGATAATTTACACCAATATACTCAAACGACTCTTTTGGCCATTGTTTTTGGGCTTAATAGCAGTAGGAAACCATTACATGTCAATGTCATAGATGAAAAGCGATCCCAGTTGATAACAGTCCAAATATTGACAAGCCCATCAACATGAATATCACCATATAGAACAACAAGACGTATATATCCATCAAGCAGTGCATTGTTTATGGGTGTCAAAAGTCGATAAGATGCCATAATTAACATATCCAAATGCTGACAGGTGTGGACAAGAGAAAGAGAAAACATTTTTTCTGCAATGCTAAAGAAGCTGCACCGAAATCTGAGCACGCAGAGAAGAATCCATGATCCTAACCCTTTAGTCATAACATAAGCAAGATGGAAATCGAGACATTCAAGGTAGACATACCAAAAATTTTATGATATTTTAATACATCAGTGAACAAATATAAAGTGTAGTCTGAAAGAAAACATCTTTATCCTGGCTTGAGACAGATTCCAACTAAAGTTAGTATTTGTTTCAATTCATTGATGCAAGGCACCTATAACTTATCGAAATATCTTGCCCAATGTATGCATTGTATAAAATATTGGTTACAATTCTTAAGTTTACATATTTACTAGTTTTACATGACATCTCAAATCCACCTGATATCTATATAATAAATTTACTGATACCCAGAAATTTATAAATAGTGATCTTTTTAATTTCAATGCAAAATGTTTCAAGTTTTGGAAATAGCATTAAATCACAGGGCGCTTAAGCTGTCCAACTCTGTGCATACTGCAGCAAAGAGGTAAAAAAAAAAAACATCCAATCCAAACTCATAAATTTGAACCCAACAATGAAAGCAAAAAGATTCAAGGCATTAACTTATACATCTGAACACCATAAGGTGGAACAAGTCGAACTTTACTATCCCCATGAGAGTAATTGATACTGTTAAATGCAAATCATCAACTCTATTGTATAATTTAAACCTTAATTTACTATTATCTATATACATTATTATATCATATTAGCATTATTTAAAATCAGCAGGGTGTGTTTGTGAAATGTATTCTCGAAAGGGTTGATGTCAAATAAGAATCAACATATCTCAATGTCAACTTACACATTTATCATGAATTTTCTCCACTTATGACAGATTTACAAGAAACTCATACTAAACGTAAATAAGATATTTAAAGAGAACCTTTAAGTTATTTGTTTTCCAACAATACTCAGGATTTATCTTTATCAGTGTCAACATTACAATGCTCGCTCTAATTATTTATCCCATCAACCGGTCTAATGACTCTACAAAGAGGAGGAACTGGTTCCAATCTTCTGTGAAGTTCTGAAATAAACCTAAAAAGAAAAAGAACATTCAAACTTGCTATGCTCCAAAGCCATTTAGGTCATTTTCTGTGTGAAAACCTCTCCATTAATTAATCAATGTTGTCATAATACACTGGATCTTCAGAAAATAATAGGACTCCACATCCTAAGGAATGATTGAACTGGTCAACATACGTTACAGACAGAAAAAATACATTTAGATTTACCCTAAGAAAAGAATTCCATACATATATTAAGACCTCCTCTGAACAGAAAACCCAACAGACCTAATAACCATAATTCCATGGCACAGAATAATTAACTTGAATTTTAACTCACAACAAGGGGGCAAATGTCAACCCGACCTTGTATATGCAATAAGAGAAAGAATACAACTGTATTCGTAGATAAGCGGTTTTATTTAAATTGAAGCATACAGTATTACACATAAAAAAAACATCAATATACCAGAAAAGCAAACAAAAATGGTATGTCCAACGTGAATGTATCCAAACATTATTGAAATTTTCTAAGGGGCTGTGCTAATTGTTTTTACCCATTAGTGTTATTATTGACATGTGTGTGTTTTCTTGTCTTCAATTAAAACTCTGACTGTTGGCTACACCAATCAAAACAAGTGAGTAGTACATGTAGCTCTTTAACTAATTTATGAAATATTACAAAGGTGTATGGTTAATAGAATTTTCAATTTTGAAGTAAATTCGCATTGTAAAGGTGTCACTTTAAAAATGATATAAGAACTGCAAGAGTTTATATTATTGTGATGAGAAAGAGTTAAAGTACATAACTGCAGACCTCAACACATATCACAGCAGACAGATAGATCTAGTTAAGCTGCTGAGACGGAAATACCTGAGTGGGGAAAAATTTAACAACCATTAGCTCATTTATCACAAGACAAGATTAATGACCTGTTTAGCCAGCCAGCAGAAAAGTAAACTGCATAAATATTTGGTTTGCCAATGTTCAGACTGTGTAAGCTTAAATACCATTTGTTTCGGAATCTCTACTGTGTAGAAACTCTGGGGGTATAAATATTAACACTTAACTCTCCAGTTCAGCAAATATCTATTGGACCTCTGTGTCCTGCTCTCATGTTAGTACATGACCTATATTTCTCGTAGCAATATTATTTAATAATACAAACCACCATAGGGAGCTGAAACAGGAAACAGTGAAACAATCATTTTGCTTAAGTCTACAAAATCGCAAAAATTGTGTGTACCTTAGTGTTACACGTGAGGTAATACAGTATGTGCCAAGTATCTCAATGTATTGCATCACTCTGAAGTATACAAGACCAAGCACACTTGCTCTGCCATGAGTGGTAAAATGACAACAGCTCTGTAAACCTCAAAAAACAAAGAGCATCAAATGATCCTGGACTGCCTGCCTCTTCATTTACAACATGCACGAAGAGTTACAATACCAAATGATGTGTACAAGCTGGAGGATAAGGAAACTTTTTCCAACATTTGTCTACTACTGTATCTAAAGTCAACTGTCACCTTCTCTTATGATTGTTTGTTTTGATTTGGAAAGGTTGTTGTTGTCATTGACTTTGTACCAAGTCACTGCGTTAGCCCGCTTTGTCATTGTGAACAGTAAAAAACTGAAATGTTGACCTAAATACAGGTACAGATGTAAACAAACGGGAAAGGCCACACAGAAGTACGATGTGTGATTGACTAGAAAATTGTAGAATAGTGATAAGAGTTCTCAGCCTGGGTGTATATACAGCGGCTCCCTCATGACTGGGAGAGGAGAATTCTGAGACCTGACAGAAACTGTGTATTTTCAGGCCACTGGGGCAGTGAGCCATTGCTTTTGCCAAGGAGATACTCTTTTATACATTGTACCTATGGAGATTGGACAGTGCCTTTAAGTTGACATATATTTGGTCTTAATTGTACCACATTGGAACCAAAGCGTACCTCTGTGGGATTGGGACCAGCACCATGTTCTGATTACTACATTGGAAGAAAACCAGCCTCTGTTGAATTTGGACCATACTACTTTACTCCTACCATAAGAGCCGCATTGGGAGACAGAACCTCTTATCAGGGATTAGGATTTAGCTGCAGTCTGCTAATTATTGGAGTATCAGCATAGCTAAGTGTATAATTTCATCCCCCTACTTTGTGCACAGTGAATGTTGATTGTAAATATATTATTACAGTTAAAGTTATCCTATTTGTGATGTGTACACCTCAGCTACCATGAAAATGGAGTTTTTATCCTGCTTTCCCTTTTATCTACCCAAGTCCAACACTCCTTGAAGGCAGACGCTGATCACCATGCACACACTGTCGGCCTGCTTGTTTGTCACTTTCTCTTTATATCTTATTTACTAGAGCAGCTGCCTGTGTCCAGTTTCCTTTGCTCCATGGTAAAAGTAGATACATAAATGTTTTCAGCCAATTTGTATTTTTATGCTAAATGTGTCAATTCAATATAGCACTTTTACCACATCATGTTCAAATTTGAAAAGAAAAATTACCGGATGAAGCTAATTAGAGCCCCTAATCTATTGACTAAAGTGCTATTTCAGTGGTTACGTAATAGCGATTAGGTTGAGTTCATGGGTGTTGTTTGAAGTCCAGGTCTGACCCCTGCAGCCAAGGCTTGCAAGGTGAAATAGGGATGAACAGCAACGTGCGAAATGGCTTTTAGCCAGGTATCTTCAGCTGAAGTGTACACAGCATGGTTGTCATTCTTTGTTGAGTTCTCATACGATCTAGAATATTCTTAAGGTGGATTTCGTAACAAATTGTGGCAGCTCATCCAGAAAAGAGATCAAATTCAAGACTTAACATTGAGTTTTTTTTATTAGAACACAACAGTTGAATCGTCTGGAAATTTACGGAAGTTTCTAAAGACTGAATCTTACAGTTTGAACTCCACAAACGATATCTGGTAATTATAAACAGAGTAGTTGGATAATATACAGGTTATGGGACAACATGTCAATAGATCCAAGTGTGTTTATGGGAATTGAGGATTTTATAGTCGAAGATTTTGATAACTTGCAAAAGGAAGACCTGGAAAATGTGGATAACGGAAAAGAAGTGACAAAGTTATTTTATCTTTTGAGAATATAATTGAAACTTTAGAAAGACCTAGAAAGGTATGGCCTCTACTTTTACCAAATGTGTTCATGGGAAAAACACAAGAAGTTTATTCGTCTCTCTCTATAGAACAAAATTATGAGTATGATGTGTTGAAAGATGCTGTTTTTGAAGCATATGAAGTAGTATACCAGGCTTACAGACTGAAACTCGGGGACCACCAAAAAGAACTAGATGAAACCTATGTGTAATTTCCTGGAAAGAAACAGAATCTCTAGATAGAAGGCATGCCTCTAGGAAAATAAAAAACGATTTTGACAAACTTAGGAAACTTATTTGGTAGAAGACTTTAAAGTTTGATGCAAAAGAAATGGATACATGGATAAACATGAGGCAGATAAATCACATTTGGCTGCAGTTTCAGCCAATGACTATGAGTTAACACATAAAAAGTTCTTTGAAACACCCAAACAGGGTCAGTCCAGATCTAAATTTGGACAATGCCAGAGAGAATGGGGAACCTCTCCCCCCATAAAAAATCAGAATAACAAAATACCAATAATTGTCCTCTGTCTGATAAAGCTGCTGATCAAATAACAGGGTGGAGGTCTTTTAGCGGACCCACATGCAATTATTGCTA
The DNA here is from genome assembly GCA_964020975.1 of Hermodice carunculata. Classification (NCBI taxonomy): domain Eukaryota; kingdom Metazoa; phylum Annelida; class Polychaeta; order Eunicida; family Amphinomidae; genus Hermodice; species Hermodice carunculata. Next base: position 45,768,445 of record OZ026618.1, on the reverse strand, counting down.
TAAAAAGGGGTCATGTCAAATCTGAGTGTTTCCTGCTCCAGAGAAGGATCAATAATACTGGAAGCCAGTTGGTTTGGCCAGCATTAAAAGGTGTCCACCTTTAAATATGTCTGATAAATGCTACTTTTGAAAACCCACATAATGCGGTAGCTGATTCCATATTGGATGGCTGTTAGAGTTTCAAGTCAGATGGGCTGGTGCATAGAAAGAAAATGCTGTTCATAAGAAGGCAGTTGCGATCCTAAGAGACACTGGCATTGCCCAGTCTTTACTGTTGGAAGATGTACTTCCTTTGCAGGAAAAAACGTATCAAAGCACTAGCGGATTACCACAGGGTGCTGAGGGAAACTACCTGACAGTGCCACTTCGTAAGGTTTGCCCTATCATGAAGTCTGATTTAAACATTTTTCAAGTAATTTTGGGTATTGCACCCAGTCTCCTGACAGAAGGTGTGACCTTCCTCCTAGGGAATAGTATAGCAGGACATAATGTGAAAGGTAAACCGGTACCATATTTGAATGATGAACCAGTCATGAGAGAGCACACAGAGCATCTTGTGCAGGAATATCTGGTCATTTTTCTTGCCTGTATTCTGACAAGGTCAATGGCTCTTGAAGCTTCTAGCCAAGAGGAAGCCAGTGACAAGGCTGATGAATGTCAAAGGCTAGCTGACTTATTCTTCACTGGTAACTTGCAGGGCCGATTTAACCATGAAGGTAACTTGAATCGAGACAAAAGGCATGATGCTGACCTCTCTGACCAGGTAACCAAAATAATCATCCGAGTAAAATGCCTGATTTGAATTGAGACATGCTGTTCCGGGAGCAAAGGCCTGACCTTCCGTTAAGAAATTTGGCAAGTGCAGCTTTAACTGAAGAGTGAGACACAAAATGAGCTGGTTAGTTACCTTATTAAGTCAGGTGTGTTGATGATGAAATGGAGACCTCCAGATGCTTCCACTGATAAAGAATTGAGAGTTGTTCAGCAAATAGTGGTTCCTTCGTGATAAAGAACACAAGTGTTAAATACAGGTCACGATTTCCCTATGAAGGGCCACTTGGGTATTAGGAAGACTCAAGACAGAATATTACAACACTTCTTTTGTCCCAGATTACATTGGGATGCGGCAGAATTTAGTTAGACATCTCGCACATGTCAATTGCACCGAAAACCTAAACAGATGATCAAACCTGCTCCTTTGATAAGTATACCTGTTCTTAGAGAACCAACTAACAGGGTTAGTAAAGATTGTATGGGAATACCTCTGAAAAAAAAGCCGGGAAACAATTTCTCCTGACTATCATGGAATCAGCCGCTAGAAAATTTGAGGCAGTCCCATTAAAAAACATTAAAGCTTCTTTAATCACTGATGCTTTAATGAAATTTTTCCCTGGAGTAGGACTGCCAATGTAGATACACAGTGACCATAGGTCAAATTTCATGCTGCAGTGTTTCAGGAGGTTCTGCAACCAGTTAGGCATTATAAGGATTTAAATCTTGAGCCTACCACCCAGAAACACAAGGGGCGCTAGGAAGGCATCATCAAACATTAAAGAACGTTATGAGAACCTTTTGTTTTGCAACTGAAAATTAATGGGATAAAGATATATATATATATATATATATATATATATATATATATATATATATATATATGCTCTTATTTTCAACCAAAGACATACCAAATGAGTTACTGGCGTTCAGTCCATTTGCACTGATATGTGGACATAGTATGAAAGATCAACTGAAGCTTATGAAAAAAAAAAAATGGTTGGTGAAGATGAACCTTTTTGGAGTATGTTTTCACATTGAAAGAAAAGTTGAAATAGGCTTGTTAGGGGGCACAATCAAATTTAATTAACACACAGGTTAAAATGAAAACATAGTATGATGAAAAGCAAAGGAAAGAAGTTTTAATCCAGGAGACCAGCTATTGGTACTTTTGCCTATGCAAGGACATTCAATTCAGGCAAAATTCAATGAACCCTACTTGGTTGAAAGAAAGTTGAATGATGAGGATTATTTACTAGCTACACCTGTTAGGAGAAAAGGCAAACAGCTTTGTCACATCAATATGTTAAAACAATACTATGAAAGAGGAACAACAGTAGAAATTGTCAGTATCACTACATTCAAAATGATAAAATGATAATGATGAGGATGACAATTAATCGTTCTCAAATTAAGACTTGAATTGTATTTCCACTGTAAAAAGTGCAGAACGCTAACATATTATAAAATCTTGATAACACGATCAGTTGTTGGACCCTGCACAGTAAGCTGATTAAGCAAAACTTATTCACGAGTTTCAACATTTCTTCTCAGACCAGCCTTGTCGCACCTCAGTATTATGTCATGATGCAGATGTAGGTGATGCTGGTCCAATAAAGCAGCAACATTATCGGATGAATCCTCTGAGCTGGGCTGCAGTTCGAGAAGAAATAACTTACAAGCTGGAAAAGGATGTTATAGAACCAAGCTAGAGTTGCTGGAGTAGTCCTATTGTATTAGTTCCAAACCCTGATGCTTCAATGTGATTTTGCATTGATTATGATAACGTGCATTCTGTGACTAAATCATACCCCAATCCCATCCAAAATTCAGTGTTCTATAAATTATGTCAAAGATGGCAGTCTGTGTATTGATCTCATACAAAGGGCTGGCATTTCTTAGTACAAGAAGTGAATTCCTCAGTTCATAGCTGAGTGCACACATATGACAGGGTGGCTTTAGAGCCCTGGCCTTGTGTAATGATTTAAGTATGGTCTCTGCAACCACGTGCTTTGAGCCAAACAATTCTCTGAACATGTTCAGGACACAATGATAACCAGACTGTCCACCCACGATAGTCGTGCCTTGGATTGTGTAATGAGCTTCATCAGAAGTAATTGCAGTAGACAAGCGAGGTTTTGGTCAGGGTCATAACAAAATCTTTCAACGCTGACCTCTAAAGATTTAATAAAACTATGATATTCAAAGGATATCCTGAGAATTTTCGTAGCTTAACCTCAGGGAGACACAATAATCAGAACATATCATTTTGACCACTTGCAGATGCACCTGCAGACGGACTGGCATTCACTGAGGTTTGCGTTATGGTCGGCAACGATTTTGCACTCTTTGATGGCAACAATGTAGATTTCCTGCACAGACTGACAATAATTAACATCTTCATCTATGTCTGGCTGTTGCACAAAACTTGTTCATCTGGAGAGCTTAATTCCCAAAACACACCTTCCTACCTTGTTACTAGCTCCTAACTACACACCTAAAGTATCATCATCTTTTGCTTTAGCAACCCATCATGACTTCTTAGTGTTTACCAGAGTCGGCATGTTTACGAGGATAGCACAGACAAATAGGTACAGGTATATCTTAAAGATCGTACCGACACTACACAAGAAAATGCTTCACCAACCTTCTCACTGCAAAGTCCTATATAAAAATTTAACCTGCGACGGCAGCACTTACATTGGCAGATCCGTATTGTAGACTTATGAAAGTTGATATCATAAGAGGAATAATGAAATCCATAAATGTTCCTTTTATGTTTTCTGTGATATGCATAACAGGAAGTCGGTAGATTGTGATCTGGATGCCTTTTATTGGATGATGAGAAACACACAAATAGTACATATATGGGTTCGGCACACCTTGCCTGACACTGCAGGCAACCACGCCCTTGCCACTTGTGTGAGACCGCACCCTAATCACTTGTTCCTGACCAAAGACACTTTACGGGCAACATTTCTTTTCATTGTTCCATAAACTACAGTGTTATACACAGAATACCAACAATGGAAACATGTGAATGACTATTAACGACATCATTCATTTCAGTATATGGTGAATTACTTATACACATGAACTTTTTCAATCTTATGATTTACTTGAAACTTCTCAATCAAATGTCCAACAATAACCCTTCATTACGTTAATCTTATGGCAGTAATGTACTGTAATTTTAACCTTATGCGTACAATGACTCTCGTTTATTCAGAATACCTACCTGCAAGGCTTTTTATGATACAAATATGTTCAACATGAATGTTTGTTCTTGAGAATTATTTCACACATATTTCATTTACGCATACATTTCAGATCATACCTGTATGAAGAATTAGGGGCCCATTTTGCACATCATGCTTTGTGTCTGTATTACGCATTGTTATCATATATTATTATTATTATTATTATTATGATTATTATGTCAATATATATATGTATGTATATATATACATATATATATATATGTATATATATATATATATATATATATATATATATATATATATATATATATATATATATATATATATAACAGCTTAAAACTAACCATCTTTACTTGCGTATGCATATGCGCAATATATTTATAGACATTTACTAAATGTTACAAAATGGGATATAAATTCAAACAGCATACTTACTTTATGATACACTTTACGGTAGTGCAGATGTGTGTGTAAGACATATGGTTTTTCAGACATTTACAAGAGCATTTGAGACCAAAAGATCCATAGGAATATCCACAGAAATATCTCCTCATGGCAACCAATAACTCAAGGGGCAGGCATATATGTCTGTACGTGGTGGGTAGGATGATGCAAGAAATCCATACGAAGGCAGGGATAAACGCTTGCATGACCAGTTTGCAAGAGTGCAAGAAAAATGAAGCTGCAACATTGAAGGCATGAATAAAACATACGGATGACACTCTAAATCGACCTGAAAAAACCGGCAAATACACCAAACCTGTTATTTAATAGATACGGAATAACCTTGCATGAAAAATCCGTGAACACAGTCGGCAGCGCCTAGCTGAATCGCACAGAAAGAGCACCTAATTTGTTCCAATTGCGCTTCGCATAAGCGTCCAAGCCTTTATGTATGGGAGCAAATGACCGTGAAGAACTTGAACAATAATCAGTAACAAATGTGAAGAAGGACAAACCACGGAACGAAAACTAGACAAACGGGTTTATGGAGAGGCCACTTACAGAACATGGAACACAAATGAGTGGCGAAAAATGACAAGCTAATACATGGAAGGCAAAGTTCCAATAACTATGTTGGAAAAAATAAATTACAGATTGTGTAATTGACATTACTAAATATTAAATGTTATGATCAAATAAACAGGAAGTGACCTTGGTGAATTAATGATAAGACTAATTCTGCTGAATTGCTTCCGGCCAACCTTCTGCACGTGACTTCGGACTTTCACCGTTGCTGCCTCCATATTGCAAGGATGATGATGCCTTTGTCATTTATTCCGTATGAAAGAGACAGAATGGGAGATGTAAACACTCGATGGGCTGCACGCCTGGTCCATTTCAATCAAGCCTGCATGCCATACATCCAATGTGACAAATATGACTTATTTATTTGTCTTGAGTCAGTAAATAAAAAAGTAACTTTGAAGTTAAAAATTAGTTACTTGACTTGTTGATTTGATTTGAGACCGCCACGACCATTCCATGCCTTGCAAGGTTTTTATAGTTTCTGTTCCATTCATAGGGAGAGCATTTATTATCTTGGTGTGGCCTATATCGCATTTAAAAATAACATAAAATTGAATTGAACTGATCATTAAACCTATTTAGTGAGAAGATTAATGATCTACATATTACAACATATGATCACATCGATTTGATGATATGACGCAATACATAGACATATGTTCAAATATACCGTATGTATTAATAACATAAAAGAGAATTAGTTATATCATTAAATGAAATTGATATTATCAATAAATGCATTTTGTCTTGCTATCAAATAAAAGGAAGCTTTTCCAGAATTAGACATATACATATATATATATATATATATATATATATATATATATATATATATATATATATATATATATATATCATTCGAATTGCTTTGGGTATATGAGAGAATTTCTAAATTGGTGTTATTACGCATCATAAAATGTAAGCTTTCAGCGTCATTGGACTATACAATGGCATATCAGTCAATTTAAATTGGGGCTTTTATACCATGTGCTTGCTTGTGACCAACAGGTATGCTGTTGCAGATAACCTGCATACGAGATTTGAACAAACAAGCGAGACAAATTACAGTTAATACTCTGATCGGTTTTGGTCATACTTCTATTATAAACACAATACTATGATTGTGTATGGAACGCCATAATATTACAGTGCTGCAGGGAAGACCTGCCTTTATGAATCTGGCCAAACATGAACAGCTACACAGCATTTTAGACATATGAAGTATTCCTTTGTACATAATATTTAGGCACCATTCGTATTTAATAAACACTTTGTTGAACTTTTACTTTTTATTACTTTTTTTTCACCTTCGATCTAAAAAATACATAGGACGAAACTTCCCAAACAATATCTTACTAACATAGGCATTTGTAAGCCACTTACGGCGTTTAGCAACATCAAAATTTAATAGCACTCTCAAATTTACAAATTCAAGTTTGAATGCGATTGAGCTGTTATTTTACAGCTAATGCTATTTGTCCAAAGTCGTACATCAAGTGCCCGGGAAGTTACTGTATACCTGTCTCTAAAGTTTGTGATGGAACCTGGGATTGCCCAAATAGGCAAGATGAAATTGGATGTGGTGAGTCTTTTTGGGTACACTGTACCAATATCAATATCACGTTTTATCAATACATGTACTTTGGAACCACCAATAAGATGGATAGCAGATTATGTGACTGCAACATCTATAAAAACTGCTACTATTTAAAAATATCTGTCTCATTCAGCTTTAACGTTTTGTTACTTTGTTTAATATTGCTCTTCTATTTTGCGTTTTGGTTATTCCTTCAGAAAGCCGCTTTACACATATTAAAGTATTTAGGATGATTATATTACACGTAGCACAGTTTTTTTCAAAATTGCACTTGAATCATAAAGATTTCCTTTATTTTGATACAAAGTTCTTTTACAGACAAATTCAAATGTGAGGGGATGTACAGATGCAAAAATTACAGAAACTGCGTTATCTTGGAGCAAGTTTGTGATGGGGTTATAGACTGCGTTCATGGAGATGATGAACAGCTCTGTAATATCAGCTGTCCTGAAGAATGTTCCTGTAAAAGAGCTGATTTCAACTGCAGTGATATCCCTTCACGTGATGTATCATCATTGCTCGTAAAATTGGGTGCAGATGCCAGGAGAATAGTATCTACTGACAATAATATCACAGTGCTGAAAAACATCTGGGAATATTCATACCTGTTTTCCTTGAACTTGTCACATAACATAATAAAGACAGTACAACCTGGAATATTCTCCTATACGTTGAATCTGCGTAAACTTGACCTCAGTTATAATTATCTTGTGAAATTACAGAAGGGAACATTTTTTGGCCTGGGTCGTCTGGATACCTTGAATATAGAAGGCAACCCGCTCCTTGTAGTGATAGAAGATGGAGCTTTCAGTGGACTTATATCCTTACATACTTTACAGCTTCTTCACCATTCCTTGGGAACATTGATAAATAAGCAATTTTTTGGTCTATCATCCTTAAAGAAATTGCATTTAAGATGGGACAAAATACATACCATACAGGCTGGCGCATTCCATGACTTATTACTGTTGGAGGAGCTGGATATATCTGGTAATGACATTATAAGTTTTGACAAATTTTTGTTTGCTCAGCTCAGGAATATGAAGACATTGATCAGTTCTGATTATAAGTTTTGCTGTGTGGCACCACATTCACTGAAAAAATGCCTGCCGGTGGCTGATGTGTTCTCAAGCTGTTCTGACCTTATGGCCAGTGAAACCTTGCGAACTTTACTTTGGATCATGGGAATTCTCTCTCTGGTCGGAAATTGTCTCGTTATTGTGTTCCGAGGAAGATCGAAAGCACAAAATCCCGTTCATTCTTTATTGATTTGCAATTTGGGTGCAGCAGATATGCTAATGAGTGTTTATCTTTTGACTATAGCCATCTCTGATCTTGCATATAGGGGGCGCTATATTGAACATGACAAAAGATGGCGATCATCCTCAATTTGCAGCCTAGCGGGGATAGCAGCATCAACGTCAGCCATCGGCTCACTGCTTATGCTTCTGGCCATTACCTTGAATATATTCAATGTCATAGTTTTTCCCTTCAGTAGCCTCAGATTACAAAAGAAAGGTGCTGCTCTTATGATAGTTGTGGTATGGCTTTTGGCTATCTTACAAGCTATGTTTCCTGTCCTATACTATCCATACTTTTTGGGAAAATACTATGGACGTTCCACAGTCTGCCTACCTCTTCATATTACCTCTGAGAGATATACAGGCTGGATGTATTCCTTTTTGTCTTTGTGCGTAATTCCAGTATTTTCTACTCTGATTTTACTGGTATCTTATACATGGATGTATAAATCTATTCAGAAAACTAGTGCCTCTGCAGGTAAGACGTCACAGAATGTCCGAGTATTTCGTCAAATGGTTTTAATTATTCTGACAGATATGTGTTGTTGGATGCCAATCTGTATTCTTGGTAAGTATATATCAAAATGATGTTTTCAGGGTGTCACGGAGGTGTTCTAGACCGAGTATATCTAGAGACAATAGCCTGTTATGAATCAATATATGTTAATAAAGTAATAGGTTTCAACTCTTTTAAGACCAATAACCCCCCCCCCCCCAAAAAAAAAAAAAATAAATAAATAAAAATAATTCTTTGACAATTTTTTCTTCTTGCAAAATATATCTTCCTTTTTGGGCAAAAAAATGTACATGTTGGTTTTTGCTAATTGACAGCATCAATTTCTATCTGGCATGTCATTCTACATGTTTATATCTTTCACCTCCTTTTTGGTCGCAGGCCCTCTGGTTACTGTCACAATAATAGGCTGAAGTGTGGTTACTGGCCATTAAGCCTTATATTACATCAGTTTTTTTTGCCAATAGCGCAGTGTAGTTGTATTTGGTTCGTGTTACATTACTCCAGAGAAAAAAAGGGTACCAAAAAGTTTTGACATGTAGCACATAATCATTCATTATTGCACGAACATATATATATATATATATATATATATATATATATATATATATATATATATATATATATATATATATATATATATATATATATATATATTTTTATATATATATATATATATATATATATATATATATATATATATATATACATACATGAATATGTGCGTGTGTGTGTATGTATATATATATATATGTATGTGTGTATGTATATATATACCGCAGGATAAATTTAATCAGTGGAGACAAAAGTTTATTATGAAGAAGGCTTAAAAGTCTTACCTTTTCGCCTTAAATCAGATTACGACTAATCTGAATACAGAAAGTCTCTACATTGACGATTTCTGCCTGCAAAAAAAAATATCTATCCCTGGTTGGCTTGCCCATTATGGGACGACTCAACCATGACATAATTAGATGATGCATAATGTTTCAAACTGATTTTTCCTGTTGAAATCCCATGTTTTCATATGTCACTTTTTCTATGAAGGTTAATGGGAAAGTTCGTAACGTTGCTACATACTTTTGATAATAGAAAAAAAGGGATAATGAAACAAACAGAGAGAGTTTCTCTCTGTTTATAACAAAATAACACTTTCTTAATTTTGTTAGCTCAGCTGACTTGGTAGTCTGCTGAGCTATCCTACAAACCTTTGCCTGTCTTTGTCGGCCTCATCGTCATTGACCATGTCTCAGCATTTCCTATCATATTCCTAACAAAAGGGCAATGGCTGGGTTCACTTGAAATTTGGTGGGGGTCTACTTTGGGTAGGTCTCTACCAAGCTTCTTTAAACGTTCACGGTGCAACGATTTCGTTTTTCTTACGTCGTAAAAAGGTCTTCTCCAAAACCCAGTGGTCTTTACATGAAATACAAACTGCTAGACCTTTATTTGTTCACAGGTGTGCTACTATTTTCTATGTTTTCAATTACTTCTTGTATGGCAAAGCAATTTTTGATGTCTCCCCAAAAACCGTCAGTCGGATATTTCTCAAACTGATAGGAAATATACCTGGCGAAATGTTCAAAAAATTTTCACTAGGTGAAGATATACCGCATGTCTGACTATTTATTCACGTTTTTGGTTTTAATTTGAAAATTCATCGGACAGTAGAAACTTCCCCGCTGATTACAATGCAATGCAATGGGATTTGTAATGGCTGGTCACATCTTTTACTTCTTTCCCTAGCCCATCAACTAGATTAGCTTAAAACGTACTGAGGATGTGTCTTGCGTAGGTATCCAGCGATTTTGACTAAATAATCGTAACCTAGTAATTTTTGGAATTTTTACGATTTTGTTCTGGGCAAACCTTACAAAAAGTCGTACCACAAATCACTAAGCCACTTACTTAAATATTGTAAAGGACCATTTCATAGGAGCCCCAACACTTTTTTTTTCATCAGGCGGCGTTGTCATTATTTTACATAATCTTTTTACTAACCTTTTATGTGTTATTCCTATTTTCGACTATTTCTCGAAAATCTTCACTGGTATTCATCTGAAACTTACTGGAATTGTAGTTTGTGAAAGAACGAAATAACAAGTTCCATAGGTGACGTCATTCCGCATCTTTTATTCTCTACAAGTTTGCGAATTTGCGTACTTATCAGCTAATGCGTATATGTATATTCCCTTTGATTGCAATGCCAGTAAATGGAGATTACAATGGTTTGTAAAATGTTTAACATCATCAACCAAATTCCCGTGCAACGTGGTGGGAATGTTCCTAGTGTGGTCCCTCATCAATTTTTTTGCAAACAGTCATGCTCTAGTGATTTAAAAAAAATTGAACTTTTTGTTCATTTTGAGCCATAACCTTAAAACATCTTCTCCGAGACCAGTTGCTTTGAAGTTGCATAAGGACTTTTGAGGGGACCAGCAGACTTTAAGCTATCCAGGTGATGCTGTGGTTATTTTTCGCTTTTTCAAGAACTTTTGTATGCTTTCGCGTTTCTTGACTTTTTCTCCAACACGCTTAGTTCAATCCTTTTCAGACGCATTGGGAATGTACCTGGACTTAAGCTCAATCAAATTTGGTCACTGTATTATGGCATTATCATTTTCTGAGTTTAAACAAATTATCAGAATTGGAAAAGGAGCGGTAAGGGGATATGCTCATTTTAGCAAGCGGGGTGATCGTCTTAAAGAAAGCTGACCTTCGCATCATTCTGAAATTGCTGGGGCATTCCGCCATTTGCATGTAAGGTCAGCTGAGCACAGGACTGTCACAGTCCTCTTTCTATCCTTTCGCCATAAACGAATACATAACTACGGTGTGCATAAACCAAATTGGGAGGAAAAAACAAATCATGCAAAAAATAGTTTACTTCTGTCTGTGTGAACAAATATATTTAAATACCAAAATTGAAATGCAGATTGTTGTGTTAATGCAGACACAAAAACCTGTTACATATTACAGAGTAAAATTTGAAAGTTTATATAAGTTACCGACGCTTGACCATTGAGGAATCTTAATCATAATCTACCTAAGGCACACAAAACGACAAAACGGACCAAGCCAATTTCTGGAAATGTGAATTGGACGAACGATGACACCGTCAGTTAAAAATTGTGAAAGGCTGAATATTTGAACGTGCTATTCAATTCAATTTTTTCCAGACTGATTATGTACTTTTGGGATCGATTGTCTTGAGAGGCTTGTGTAAGTAGAATTTTATCTTGTTCTGGATCTATATTCAGGACTTGCATCACTCGGAGGAAATATCCGTCTTCCTAGAGAAATCTATGCCTGGTTTGTGGTATTCATTGTACCTATAAACTCTGTGTTGAACCCCTTCATCTACACAATATCACCTATTATTCAAAAGGAAAGGTAGATATGTTAATTCATTTATCTGTTTTTTTTTTCTGATCACTTTGTCATATTAGCCTGATATATTTCAGATATTTTCATTCATTCAGAATTCTGCAAAGTAACATCCAATTACCATAATATACTGTATTATTGGAGACAATGTTGATGTTGTTGGAATTATAAAAAAAAACACTACATCATGATAGCGATATGCCTCTTTCACCGGTTTGCTCAGCATTCTTTGCTTTATTATAGCTGGCTTAACTGCAATAAAAAGTTACATTTTCTAAGAAGTATATGCGTGTATATTACAAATACAATATTCTTAGCGTGTAGCAAAACAAACACAGATATAACAATTTTGTACAAAACGGAAGACCATGTTGACATGATGGATAACACAGCACAATCTGAAAATTCATTTGGTTCTTTCTCATCGTAAATCTGTGAACCAGACGTGATATTTCAGCATTTTGCATTGGCTCATCACTACACCAGTCTCAAGACCCAATAACAAGAAAATCAAATTATGCTACTTTGCCAATGCTTTAATGTACCGTTGCAAGTGGCTATTTATACTATAACAACTAGAGATTTTCACCATAGTTTCCATCTGCTCATTTTTTGGGATACTTCAGTATAGCAATAAACATTCAATTTTGGGTGTTGAACAGGTCAAACACCTTTTTATTTTGTCCACTGTTATATCTCAATATAAAGTGATGCCTTTCCTATATAATTTTGTCACCCTGTTAACTAAAAATATCCCACCTTTTAATGTTTGGCTTGACCAATCAATTAGTGCTAATGTTCAAAATATGAATTAAAGGCTTCCAGACATTTGCTTACGTAATGATTTGGTGATGTACATCCACCGCATAAATTATACAATGGTAAACTGCTTTGAATCAAATTCTTTTTTTGATCCACTCGATATTGTTAACGTCAAAATTGTATTTCGGATGAGGCACTGCAAACACGTATATAGTGTCTATGTGAATGCACATGTGTATTCACTATGACTATCATAGTCAATATAAACTAGCTCATCGAGGTTATGCATGCAGTATGTCAAAATAACCATTGGTAGTGACACTAAATAATTATGAAATCGTGTTAAGTACAAAACTGTTTGAAAAAAATGCTTGTCACCAAAACAATTAAAATACAGCACATATCGGCTGAAGTGGTAGTAGAAAAAAAGTTTGGCAGGGGATGATTATTCGTAGATATCTCACAAATATGTTGCCAATCCTCATTTTTTTTTTTTTTTTTTTTTGGACATGTTTAAAAGGCAAAGTACCATTTGACATTTTCCGAGTCTCTTTTTTCAAGCTGCCACTCCGTCTTGAAATCATACATGACACGGTTTATACCAATTAAAATGTGTTACACTGGCTTCATATTTGTGATCTGCTTTTCATGGCCTGGCGCTCAAATGATATGCAAACCGGGAAGAAAATAGAGGATTAAGGCCACAGAAATAGCTTTATCTGTTTCAAAGTAAAAAAAAAAACTTTGGTATATTGTCATGTGCATTGACACCTAAACTAGATTTCCTTTAGTAACGCATTTTCCTCTCTTGAATTTGTTTGAAGGTTATGTCAAAGTGTGTGTCCATGCACCAGAGGAAATAACTACTTTAGCCAGTCTAAAAGTACCACGATGACAAGACCCTTCAGTGCTCAAGAAGGTATGCAATAGACCCCGTGAATAACTTAGTTTTGCTGGGAAATTTGTTGGATGAAGTGTAATCTGGTGGTCACACTCACGATAATTCATTTATCCTATGGTATACAATACAAATTTAGGAAATGTACCAACCTGTGGACCACAGGAAAATGATGGCACTCATTCCATTCAAATATGTGTAGCTGCAAACTCGTAATTTAAAAGTCCGAACACCTTGGGTTTCCAAATTAAAATATTTGCTGTACCATTTGTGTTGCCATTTGTCCTATCAATCTTATTTGCATATATGTATATATATTTATATTTTAGGTAAATGCACTATTTGCATTGATTGATGGAACCACTTTATCTATACAGGGTAGCCATGCATTAATACCTAATGCTGCTTTGCAGATTGGCCCTAGTGACAGGCACACATTCATACAATAAAGTGTTACATATAAATCAGATATAAAAAGATACTATAATATATATATATATACATATATGTATATATATATATATATATATATATATATATATATATATATATATATATATATATATATATATAAAACTAGAAACACGTGTATGTCTAAGATGAACATTATAAGAAACGTAAGAGTCCTCTTACTAAATCAGCTGCCTTTCATGGTATAGAGTTGTTAGGTACTATGCAGTGCCAAACGCACATCAGGTAAGAATAGTGCTTTTGCTAATATTTATGTTTAAAGGTAGACAGACTGGGTGAAGGTCTAATACTCAGGGGTAAATCGTTCCATTGAAAACACGAGAGATTAAAAGGACTTGGACATAGCTGTTTTATCAACTTCTTTATGAATAAATTTGGCGCTTATCTTGTTTTATAAGGATGGATTTGTGCAGAAAGGGAAAATAGTTTATTTGATACACTGGTGCTTGAATATGCTTACATTTGTAGACCATAGATAGAGTGTGTGAGTCTCTTCTAGTTGTAAGTCTTGCCCCACCCAGGATAAAAACATGTCTTTGGCACATTTATGTCTTCTGCTGCATTCGAAGACTATGCTTGCACCTCTTTGGTGCAGTCTATCCGATCTATCTAAGCATCAATCGTTGAATGTCCAAAATACGGATCACCATCGAGCTGTATAGGAGGGAGGTTGTTTCTACTGTAATGTACATTCTGATGTGTCCAAGAACCCTTAAGCGTTGTGAAATTATACTAGAAATTTTGCCTATGGTGATTAAAAGACAAGGTTTGATCAAACCAAAGGCCTCAATGTTTAAAGACGAAACAGAGTTTGTGTACCTTCCTGAGTGCCTTCAAGAGCAATTTGCAAGTTCTCTCCAGTTGATTAATGCACTGTGCCTAAAACCATGCACTTTGGTTGGCCCTGATTTTAAAAGTTCATTTTGTGACAACCAAGGGTGTGCTATGGTCACTTCAGCTCGTACAACTTGCTCAATCTCCCTGATCTTCCCATGGGCACAATAGGACATTCTTACAATCAAAGACAACACTGTCCTTCAGTCAGTTAGCCAGACCAGCATCTTTCCCTTGCACAGCGTATACGCTGTGTGAAATGCCTGTCATATGTGTTCACTTAAGCAACAGACAGTGGAACACATCTCCGTTGTTCACAGAGAGGAACAGTTAAATGCAAATGATCAAAGTGACAAGAAACAGGTGTGCAAGACCTTTTACATAGCCTATGATACGAGGCACACATTATAAAAGCAACAGCACGCTACAGAAGACAAATTAAGGGAAGGCCTCCCGGCGAAATGAAAGTGATAATGGTGACATAAGACATAGTACATAGATGCAATTTATAAATGTGCCAAATAAGTTATTAAGAAACTAACATTCCCAATTGTACATTTTGACACTTTGCTATTATTATCATATAATGGCACAACACAGGCCTTTTAAACCTTTAAAAGTACGAACTTATTTAATACAACAGTCACATTTTGTGATATGATACAATGGCCCTCTATGAACCATAAACCCTTCAAATGAGCAAAATACTTTCCAATATTGGCATGCTAAATGGTAGATTTGAACCAGAAAACTTTCAAAAGTAACATGTCATACAATTTTCTATAAAAATGACAATCTGAAGAGCGGATTTTTACACTATAGCATTAGTAGTAGTAGTACTAGTAGTAGTAGTAGTAGTAGTAGTAGTAGTAGTGGAAGTAGTAGTAGTAGTAGTAGTAGTAGTAGTAGTAGTAGTAGTAGTAGTAGTAGTAGTAGTAGTAGTAGTAGTAGTAGCAGCAGTATACTGAGGCCAAAAAATAGCTTTATAGCTGTCATAGTGAGACATACTAATGCACTTCATCGTGTCAGGGCTTTTGGACACAATGGATTGGCACCACAAAGGTATTTGATTAAAGACATAATTTTGTTTCATAATAGATAAAATCTTGTTTTATTTTAATCCATGTATGTGTTTTTATATTTCAATCAATCTTTATCAATAGATATCATTCTATATCAAATGATTTAACTCATTCCACCCTGATAGAAGACCGATTCAACCACTTTCCTTGGCACGCTCTGGGCGTTATGTACTCAGATTACGCCAATGACAGCTGTTGAGCATGGCATATAATTTGGAATAATTTTGCATGCAAGTTTCATCCAAAATTATGAAAATTATTCCCTAAGTTAGTAAAATACAATTAGCAGATGACATTTAGATGTTAGCAGTGAAGCGCTTCCTTATGGTGGAATGAGTTAAGTGTTTTTATAGTCTGTTGATCAGTTATTGGTTGACCATAAATTAAAATTTATTGAGCAGTTGATTTGCTAGGCTTGGCAAGAATTTCATTCCAATGGCCCATAGTTAGTCAGCTTTTCCTACGTTCTCAAAGATGGGGCTGTTGAAATATTTTATTTGGCAGACCTCATCTGAAAAAAGTTAACTTGATTTCAAGCATGTATATATTCATTGTAAAAATTTTCTTATATCTTAAATGGTAGGTTTTCTTTTTTGCACTTCGAGATTTTTTTCTGAAGGCAATCTCTTTTGTACATAAGGACCTTTATGGTGAAATCTACCAAAAGAGTCGGCCCCTTCCGCCCCCCCCCCCCTCTTTGTTGAGAAAAGGTGCGTGGATGTGCAGAGCACAAGTAATAGCTATGTGTATGAAATTCCATCAAGAAGTGACATTATAGAAACCTTCAATGATAGATCATGGAAAATTACTCACATCGTCTAGAGAGATTTCAGCATCCAAGATTTTCCAGTTCTTTGAATTTATGTATTTTGGATTAGGCATAGCTTAACCAAGTCATAACCTGAAATACAAAGTGCTATAACATCATTTTGGGAGGAAACTTCATATGTGAAAATAAGGTCACTGACTGTTACAGTTGAAGCAGTCCATCTGGTTGGATCACTGATGAACTGTTTTATCTGGTAAGCTGAAACTAGATCCAATAGTTTCTTTTGGTAAATTCCGGTTGGATTTTGCATATCTTAATTAAAATCACCCAGTATAAATATAGCACTATCACTGCCAGCTAGACACTCAAGATTGTACTCTACTTGTTGCAAAAATGTCAACACTGGGCGATTTGACTTTCTGTAACAACATCCTATTAAAATATTTTTTTCAGAATGGTAGCTGGAGTTCTATTCAGACAATCTTTTGTTCACCACTGTTTGCATCAGGTTTGGGGGGAGCTTCTAATGCTCTTTTACCATGACGAGAATATCACGCCCATGGCGGTTCCCCCACCTTCCCTATTCTTGTTTTATAAAAAGAAACATTAATTATTCATTGATAACATGTTTGCTGAAAGAATATCACCAGTATACGACTAAGAGTATGGAATGGCTGAATAGTATTACAGTTGTTTAAAATGTAGATACACCTGTAAGTGTATATTATATGATGTCAGAACTGATGAACTGAGAACCGGGAGTGTAGTTATTACCTCTCCAGACCAATGTTTGGGAAAGGAAAGCAAGTATATAGAATTTGTAAAGTGATAATTTTCAGCTTTTGTCACTTAAACAGATTTTATCTTGTAACATTATGTGTTCATTTGTATGAATTTTGTCATGTCATATGCTTTCCATATGATATATGAAGAAAACAGAAGTCGTATATTAAATTTTGCTTATTTACAGAGGCAAATGATACACATCAGAATTTGTTCGTTTTAAACTGTGCACATGACACATCAACGCTTCATGACTATTTGCAGCTGCATCTGTTATCTATCACAGATGTTGCCTTCATCATAAGGAACATGTGTTTATCCTTGTGTAGACTGGAACAACTAAAGCTCTACCCAGTGCTTTGTGAAGGCAATATTTGCCTCCTGTATAATAACAAGGCAAGTAATGTGGTTACAATGTGACTTAAACTAGAACTCAACATACCATCGCTTTGACTGCAGGAAGAGCATGTGCTACTTTACTATAATGGTATACATCCTTAATTAAACATATCTGATATCTACTAAGATTAGACAATCTGAGCTTGTTCTTGTGGTAATTAAAATCACAGTCCATATACACCCACACACTTTTATCATTAATTTATGGAATTGACAGGAGCAGAGAATTGGTTATTTAATATTTCATCCTTTGTAATCGTACAAAACGATAGAGACGCTATTTAGTTTTCTTTGTCCAAGCTTTTTGCAACCTTTGCATGCGTATATGTAAACTATTCCACTATTCGGAATTTATAATTTTTGCTATAACGATTTCTGCTATTGGAGAATTTCTGTTTGACTTTTGACAACCTTAACCAGGTAAAGGGCAAGGTTATCTAGTAGAAGTGACAAAAAAAATGCTTACAACAGCTAAGTGTTCTTCTTTCTCCAGAGTGCTGTGTACACATAGCATTTTTTTGTATTCCTCAACCATTGAACATATGTATTTTCATCCATATTGCTGTGGTCAATGGATTGTACACAAGTATACAGCTGTTTGCACTTATACGCACACAAAATATATTAAGAATACACTGGCCTACATACCCCCACTCTATGTGGATCATGATTTAGTTAAATCTTTTGGCCAATAAGCTTATCTGATGTTGTTATCACGTTAATAGTTCTGTCTTATATCAACTCTTTTTAGTGCCAATCACATCTTAACTCAAACTACATGAGTCAAAAAAGTCTGAATTATAATTAGGATCGCATATCCGTATTCCCAGTAAAACACCTTTCATTTAGGTACCAACATGCCAATACTTCCAGAGAGAATACCCCAGATGAACGGCTTTTCTTGCATGCTTTGGCCCAAAACATGCCAAAAACAGCTGTTGACTCAGTCCAACATTTGGCACTGAAAGAGTATAGATTCTTTACTTGACAGGGTCCTGTAGCAGCACTGTGCCACGCTTCAGCAACTGCTCCAGCCACCAATGATTCCAGTGAAAGCATTTTGTCTTTTGGAACACTACTAGCCAGGATGATTCAATGTGTGCAGCGCCAAAGAGATAAACGTTCTTCAAAAAAGACATGCCTCCAGCTCCGGGAGTCAGTTTGATTTTGAGCCTCCTGGACTCCAGCATGTGTACAAGTAAAGGATTTAGTGTATATTTGTTTGTGAGACTTAACTCTGCAGCGGCCCATAAAAACAAAATGACAGACCCCCTACATGTCATAAAGCGGCATTCAGTATTTTGCCCAATTAAATCACCTTGTGTATTTTTGTGAAGCTCTAGGGACCTCTGTTACCACCCTGCCAAACCAACAGCAAGCCTTTTGAAAGAGAAGGGAAATAGCTTTCTACTTAATTTATGTTAACATTTAATCAAATTAATGTTAACACTTAATCTTATCTTTACCATTATTTATTATCCTTCTTTCCCTAATATTATTGGAAAAACTTAGAGGGCATGTAACAGTAATAGTGCATTTGTAAAATGATACCAAGGAACATGAAATACATGTGCGTCCCGGTAAGGATACTAATACAAAAAAAATCCCTGCTTTAACCCCACCCCGACCCCCCTCAAAAAAGGTAAAGGGAAATTAAGAAAGCAGATTAAATTAAAAAAGCTTGTACTTTGTGTACCTTTGGACATTACTAAGTTTTTTTCAGAACAGCTTAGACACAAAGTTGTGGTATGGACATTACAGTGTAGTTTACTATGGGTCCACTCAGAGAGTGGATTCCTTTAAAGCGGGACGTGGATGCATGTCTGGTTTAATTGGTGCCCGCAAAGGACTTTTGCGCACTTCAGGGCACCTAAGTTCAATAAGGAAAATGTATAGTCGCAATATTGGATTTATTAGCCACAAAGCACACTGCTTCCCATAGTCTGGTTTGATCAGCTGCTGTTCTACTGTCTAAAAAGTATTATAATTATTAGAGCGGTCATGCCTTTCGCACAAAATGCATGGATTCTATTCTTGTGTCCCATACTGACATACCAAATCAAGCAGGGAGAAGAGTTTTGGTTCATATAACTTATAAATAATTCAGCAGAAACCATTATAAGTTGGCTGATGCACTTGTACAGGAACGGAGTGATGTTCCTCAACAGTCATTCAGAAAACTGATATTCAGAATAAAGAAATGATGCCAGGCAGTCATCAATGTGTCTGGAACCTAGACACGATATTGAATAAGGTATTCAGAATTCCACTGAGAGACACAATATGATCAAAGCTCACTGTGATGTGCGACATGCTATATAGTAATACTGCATGCTAACCACTATCGCTTTCTGCTCAATTGAATTGTAAATCCTTGTTTACATTTGAATATGCCTAGGTCAGTGACTAGGAACTATTGTTAGTTTTTTGTTGTTTTTTTATCATTTTCTTGTTAGAGAAATCATTGAAAGATGTATTGTGTTACCTACTAACTTTTTTATGTATTAATAATGTACTCAGACTGATATATTAATATCATTATCACACATTGAACAGAAAATAACCATTGCAACACCAAAGAAATTTACTTTGCATGAACTGAAATTTGCAAAACCACGGGTGCCAATGAGAAGGCCGTTAACTGTTTCTCCAGATGTTTCACTGAAAGAAAAACCATTACGAACACCAGTTTTTTTAATGCCCATGTCGGCATGCAGATGGAAATTAAGGTGGGTTTTATTTCCACAGAAACAACAACATAACAGAATTATATTTCTTCAAATGAAATATTGTTTGTCTCCATCCACTTTGCCCCGATGATACTGGCATCGATGGTTTTCCTTTTTTAAAAATCCAAAGAAATACAAATTAAACATGGTTATAGTGAATTATCAAAATCAGTATTATTACATACCTGCTTGGTGATGATCATTATTCCCCATGTGTTGTTTCCTTCCTTATCCATACCTCACGGGGTAACCCACTTCAATACTTATTTAATATATTTCAGTTTATGTTTCTTTCTACCGTAAAACTGGAGATTTGAATGGACACAATAATATTGGTCCAGATATCAGCGTAGGGTCTAATGGACTTTAAATGTAGCTATACTGCCAATCGCTAGTACGTGCTTCCTAGGAGCAGTATGCTTTGCGCGGCTGGTAGACGTCTATGCAATGGACTGTGCACATCTTGTATTGAAAAGTGACAACTGGCCGAGGAGAACAATTACACAAAATTTCAGAGCATTAGTATGGGCCTCGATCTTTTCCGCAACTATTTGTTCGGCAAATGTAAAATTTGGCATCAATTTATACATACAATGCAATGTCATATGATTTTAATCAGAGTGTATGTTATATATGTTTTGCGTTTTACCCACAATATATCATTCAATTTTTAACATGTTGATATGTGTTACTGCATTAAGTTTTCATTGAATGTCCTGTTGTTCTAATGCAGCCAAGCTACAAATAAATTTTGATTTTTGAACTGCTAAATGTGACCTTTTCATACTCAAATCTGTTAAAGCATGTATGATCTTCATGTATGACTGATTGTAGCATGACAAAATTGAAAATATCTACAGCTATGTTTCCCAGATGACAGTGACCAGGCATTCGAGGTATGCCATATCATGTGCATCATTTTCCATTGAGTAATTTGAAATTGCAAATACTGGCTTTTTAATTGATAAGCAATTAATGATGTGACGGGATTGGTTGGAAGTAGTGGGCAGAGTAACTGCCTTTGGAGGAAATAGAGAATGAGCAACCTCTACTGGACAAGTTGAAGAAACTGGCCTGATGGCGGACCAGTTAATATTTAGTCATGGATGATATGGATTAAATAAACTTATAATATTTTTGTAAAGGCCAATATATTGAGTTGTACCAACTAACTGGAACTGAATTTAAATGCCCATTGCATATTTTCTTACTTCTCTGTAAAATTAAATTTTAAGCTGACTTGTTCGGCTCTCCTTGTTACCCCTCTAATTCTATAAATGAATGCCTCACACATAACCGACATATGATGGAAGTGGGCAAGCATGTTACTGAGCCTTATAATCATGACTCTCTTCCCCCATCTGTGTTTCTGTCTCTGCCTCCCTCCCTCTCTCTCTCTCTCTCTCTCTCTCTCTCTCTATATATATATATATATATATATATATATATATTTATTTATATATATATATATATATATATATATATATATATATATATATATATATATATACGTGGAGAACAGAGCTCAGCTTACTTCTTCCAGTTCAAATCATTATTTCTATTGCTCTGAAAATTGTACATTTTCAGCAACTGATTTCCGGTATAATTTTTTCTCATTTTCTTATTTTCTTGCCTTTAGCACATTTCCCGGCTATGCAACAATGAAAGCTACAAATAACCCTCACGTAATTAATGCTAATTTGCATTGGTGTTGAAACCGTGCACCCGCTGCTACTAATGATGTTGGAGGCATACGTGCCTCTAGTGTGGGTGACAATAGTTTCTTTTGGTATGATGTAGTTTCCACCTGAAGTTGCAAGTGGCATAGGAATGGTACCTTGCTACACTTCCAGACGTTTGTCAAAGTCTATGCTCTGAACTGTTTCTGTTGACAGAAACAAAGACACAAACCTCAAGCAGATTTTTTAGGGAGTGTCTTTGGGCCTGTGTGTTGTGTTTGTGTTGGTGGCTATCTTCACTTCACACAATAGCAGCTGTCTTGGGCTTTTATTCGTCCAAATGAGGAAAGGAACGATTGAATGTAGGGTAAAGGTGAATAGCCTTATTTGTTTCACTAACAGTGGGTTGTTTATTTGCTGTTGTATTTGTTTACAGTGGCATCAAAATTATTTCCGTACAGCTTATGCGTTTATAATGTTACATTCAAAACATAAACACTTTTCCCTTTGTAGGTTTTGTTCAAACTCTATATATGTGGATATTATCAGAACATGGATCATATATCATGATTTTTCTATTTCTTTTTTTCATTTAAACACGTTGATTGTTATTCGGCTAGTAAGTTTTAAGAGGCAAGAAACATCGCAATTGTTTTTTAATTCCCCAAGGACAATTTAAGTGAGATTTGATTTTTGTACACACAGAACTGTCGTATTAATTAAATTTGGCCAATGTGAGTAGAACTATCGTAAAAAAGGACTTCGTTTCCTATCTTTTGTAACAGAATTATGGGGCTACTGGAAATTTCTGAGGCATGATGACAAAAACGAGAATTATGTCCGCATATTTGCATAGAAGATTATCTATTTTCTTAAGAGATCACAGATTGAGGCAGTTGATGAACTTTTTTTATAGAAGCAACATTTTGTGCAAAATAGCTTAGAACAGTGTTTGTTAAAAGCAAACAGGAAGAAGCCTTTGTGCATCGTGGGTGGAAAGTTATGAATGGTTTACAAGATAAGTTAGCATTCATCATATCAGTCCACACAACCTTTTAATTCTTTTAACCCAACTCAGCTTAAGGCGTGATCTTTCTAAGGATTACTAAATATTGTTTTACAACATAGCCAAGCCCCTCACGTACATATTTGAAAGGGTTGTCAAACTTAATTATGACTTATTTGTATATGCATACACAGTTCTTATTTCTTCATCCTTCACACGGAATCATTCTTGATACAAAAATACAGAATACCATCGATGCATCCACACTGATTTATTTTTATTACTAAATCACTTGAGCAACAATTAATCAAATATAATGATTCAATGTTTACTACTTGCCAATGGAAAGAAACTTTTAGACATAAGCACTTGAAATAGTAGTGTCTGCTCCCAACAATAGAACTAGTGGGGCAAAATATGTGATGTAGGAGGATATGTGCAAGTACATGCCCGTTACACAGTTCTGTAAACTCCAACAATGACCTCTGCATGCTCAGAACAGTCACCAGATGATATTTTGTCTTCATGCAACTTGCTTATTGTCAGTCGCCACACGCCAGTCGCACTCTGATAACAGCGTGATGTTTGTTGGCTTTTAGCCGGCACTTCTCATCTCTTATTTATCACTAGGTTAAGTAATACGATTGCTATTTTGCCGTGGACACTTCAAAGATGACTTTACGAATAACGTTGCCAAGTGCCTGTACCTGATGATTTGACAGTTTACTGTTGAAGTGGACAGAAATGCTATATGTGAATTTTATTACCCTTTTGTTTGTTTGTTAGTTTGTTTATGCGCTTTCCTTTTTGTGACGGACATGAGGATTAAAAAAAGTTTGCAAATTTACTTGCTCCTAAACCTGTGTGGATTGAGCATTTGAATTGTTTTTAGCGGCAGTTAATGTCCAAACGTGAATGAGTATATGTAATATTTTCTCATATATATATATATATATATATATATATATATATATATATATATATATATATATATATATATATATATATATTAGAGACATCTGTTTTTCTCTCTCCTACCCCTAAGAGTACATGTTTTATTGCCAGTTACATATGAATCTTGCATGAAATTTGTTCTCATGGGGGATGCTGCTGACAACAATCGACAAAGAATACCTGCTTCACTTAATTAGTCCCTGTTCCAACCTGGACAGTACAGTCAAGAAATATAATGACTTAGCAAGACGCTTTCTTGTGTTATTTATTAATTTTTCATGTATTAATTTATTTATTGGTTTGTTTGATTATTTGTTTTGTTTGTTTGTTTATTTATTTATATATTTATTTTTTGATTTAAATGTTTATCTCTCTATCTATCTAATGTGAGGCACAACAGTCGAAATGCGGCTTTGAATGGAATATCAGCAGCATGACATATTTGCAATTACACACGTATCTTTTACATGTAGAAAATGATGACGCACGGTGACAATCACTTAGTGATGCCAGCTTCATGATACGGTACTACCAGGTAATGAATACATGTTAGAAGCACTTTTTTGTGGAATGAGTACACACATAAGAATAATGATCGTTTAATTTCAATTCATAGCGGGTGAAGCCTCCTCTGGTGGTATAGTGACGGGATTAGGACTCACTGTGACGGTGCCAGATCAAAAAAATATGTATGTATCAAATGTATTTAGGTCAGACTGTGAAAACTGTAATTGATGTGCAGGCATATTTTTTTACTGTTCATACCAACTCCCTACGGAATTCTTTCCAAAAAAAAAATCAAAGATATACATGTATCCACTGCACGCTTTGTTTCCATTTGGTAAGTCCAGGGAAATCTCTTTGTAATTACTGCACACATAAATGAATTACACAATATGCTTTTCGTGCCAGAAACTTACGCTTATCCAGTGAGAGTCACAGTATTTATACAAGAACAATGTGTAAATAAAATTTTATTTAGCGAACTATAAATCAGATTATTGTTATGCTGGGAACTGGTAAATTGAGGTTTTAGTTCTTACTTATCACGGTCTGTTTCCCTACTCCTGACAAAGACAATAAAGATATGCAACAAAGTATCACTTTTACATAAAAGTTAAAAGACCTTTCACTGCTATTCAGAGACGGGTATAATAACCATTATGATTGGGATTAAACTATCTCAACTTTATGATCAACAAGTGAAACAAATATATGATACACGATTGAATTGTTGGTTTAGTGCCACTGTATACATATCGTAATACCCTATACTTTTAAGGATGTCCCAGTTGTTTGCCAACTATGAGTGTGATCGTCAGGCTGTGCCTTCAAACTCAATGCACAAAGGGGACTCGTGGGGAAATTCGTGTTCCCCGAAATTACCCAATAACAAAAACAATTCTTGACATCAAACAGGGTCCATCCAATATCTGCATATATTGGCCAAATATGATTTCAATGGTATATGCAAAAATAATCTGTATTTGTAGATATACAAGAATGCAGGAGACATTAGCAATGATCGTGAGTAGATTGCCTCCGACGTAAACATATGTGTGATATCATGCAAAATCAAATCAACACGGTCAGCTGACAAGCATTTTATTGATATTCACCACATTCACTCACAACCCCACAAGCAATGGTAAACAATTTAGTGAAAGAACATGCATAGCAGAATTTATTGAGGTCGCCTAAGGGACTACAAAAATATGGCGCTACAAGGGCATGGATCTGAATAGACGACATTATTCGATTAAGATTTAACCAAAATGGTCCTAATTCATAATAGTATTACCTTTTGTCATGCCACAGAACGGCAATAAAAGCTTTGACGACACGAACATCTTGTTGTTACGAGGCGTTGAACTGCACTTTAACTGTTTACATAACAAATGACAATCACGTTTAAGAATTGGACAACTATTTTTTGGTCTTCCTTGGCACCTCATGTGAGAATTTATGTGAAATACGCCTGTTTTTGATGCAGCCCATAACTCCCAGGAAACACGACACACATTTCATTTATATATTCTCTTGAAAACTGAGGCAATGTGAATATCGAATATGAGGAGAAACTTAACAAACCAAAATCTGTACACACACATACTGTTGGAACACTATCAAGCCCGATATCCAAAGAGCAAAGTTTTTCCCGTACCATTTACTGAAAAAACTACATACCGGTAGTTCTAAATCATTATGACAAATTCATGAACTTTTCTATTGTTTAAGCCCATACCGTAACTTCCACGAAGGACACCCAACTGAACTGTTCCATTGTTTCAGACCATACCTTAACTTCCACGAAGGTGGACCTACTACACAAACTGCTGACTAAGTGTTTTAGAGGCACTACTTTTGAAGACCAGAAATGACGGACTGAAATTCTGCAATGTTCCTTACAATTTTAGTAAAAAAGATGGATTTTATGAAGGCAAGAAGGGGGTTTGAACTGCAACAGATTTTGCTGAACTACCTGCCTGCCATGCGATCTCCTGGACACTTGCATAACACGGCTGAGGGGTAGAACTGACATTTCTGTTTGTATTTAAGATGTTGAATGCATTCCACATTGCTGGTGGGTGATAACAGTTTATACTAGAAACCCCTCCTCTTATACTCCTCTCTAATGTTTGGTGCATATTTATGTCAGTTAACAGTTCAAGGGTCAAAAATATCATTTTCAGTGCGGCATTCCAGGCAAAACTAGGGTTTCTTAAATAGTGTGCTGGGTCTTGCTCATACTCTTTCAGTAAAAGAGATCTAAAATTTTCAGAGACATCTGTCATAATGAGGACATTTGTTAATAGTTAAAGATCATGAAAATCATCCAATGCCCACAACTGAAATGTCTTCAATACTCTCTGTGCATGCTCATAGTCCCCCTGATGAGGTGATTCATCCAACAAACAACTGCAACATTCATCTGTGGAATGTAGGGAGGTTTCTTAAAATGTATCCATGGAATCCATACATTCACAGGGATAAACTCCGTTTTTAACCTGCACGATTTTGTTCAGCCTTTCAAAAAATTCTAACATGATCAATTGCCTTAAAACATTTTTCAAGCTCACACAGACTTGAATTCAAAAATTGGAAAGTTTCTATGAGGTGAATCTTACTTAAAGAAAATGAAACATATTTCTCTGTTGTTCATGGCATAACTTCGACTGACCCAGATTAATTATACCAATTACCTGCCTTATAAGGTGAGAATCACAATTCTTGCAATTATGAAAGAAGACACAAACCAAATTATGTACTTTAGTTTTCTCAATTTCCTTGTTTTTAATTTTAATTGTATGTTTGTCAATGCACATATCGGTATCATTGTTCTTGCTTGTTGCAAACAAATCCTCGAATAACTGCTTCTTCCGTTTACATGTGTAATGAGCTTCAATGTTAGAGAATTGATGTGCTGCAGCACATCAAGTAGCAATTTTTCCTCATGGAAAAAATGATTGCACCCGGCTTTATCTTAATTGGAAGAAAATGTGTCAGTATTGCTTGCGAGTGAGACACTGTTAGTTGCAATTTTTTTAGAAACACTTCGAGATCTGCAGAACCTCTATAAAGAACAGGCTGATTTCATGAATAGTGTGGTGCATCCCTGTAATTTGTTTATATATAGTGACTACAGGGAATGTGTGTGCTTTCTTTTACTCTGTAATTTGATCATCATAATTTCGTAGAATAAGGCTTTCAAAATATTTTACATAGGGTGCTGCCAAACAATTCTCAATTATCTGAAATGGACACGTTTCTCTAAGAAATGGTTTCTTAATTTTCTGTAAGCCAAATTGATTGCATGTATCCTCATTGTTACCATATTCTTTTCTGTCACCTATCGATTCTTGCAATATGCACAATAGTAACCCCTGCCATGGTGTTTGGTGGAGTCAGAATGTAGAAGTGAAATATTCGAAATCCATACATAGCTGATCTGTGCCTTGTTCTTTTCTTGTATGCCCTACACAGCTTTTCATCAGGTATGTATTGTTGAAGAGCAGGAAGAGGCCTGTGGCATCTTCTGCACTCCTTTCCCTGTTCAGCACATCTACTACAAAAAGACACTTTTCTGTACTGTGGAGTTAGTTACGAAAATTACATCTCTTTTGAAATCAATGTGGTTAATTCCTACGTGCATCACACAAAAAGTCAACCGAGCCGCCAGATGATTTTTGGCCACAGATACAACACAGCATGACTGCACATGGATGTTATCTTGTCCATTTTAATGTCTTTTACATAATAGTAGGCGCTTGAGCTGAAAAAATTTTAAGCAATGTCATTGATTGTCCTGCTTTAAAGTTGACTGGCTTTCTCTTTCCATAATTTTCACATCCATACTAAAACAATTAAGTAAATGATGTATATGTTGTTGAGCATTTGGTAGAAGCTGCGACCATGTAAAATGTTGATGGATTATGTGTAAAGTAAGTTTAACATGTCTTCTACTAACAAGATAATTCACAACATCATATTACAAAATTGGAAGACGCATAATCTAACATATTCATTTTTCCTTGTCTGCAAACATTTTTCTGACTATAAATTTCCATGTTTATGCAGACAGAATTAGTCATATAAACCACTAAATATAAGTCTGGGTGTCTGTGACATAATTTCTTTCACTCCAGGGACTTTGAACGAACCAAGAAAGTGTCAAATTAGTAAATACAATCATGATTATGTGATGCTGTGATTGCTATAAGTGTGGCCAGCAGCTTAGTCACATATTTATCTTGACACTTGAAAATTTCTTGTGTCTTTATAAAAAAAATTGAGCTCTATATTCATTCAGGAACTCTAAATGGTGTCCTTTCAGTACTTCTTCTGCTGTTTTCAATTTAGCTATAGCCTATTGATACTTCTCCAAATGCTTTGTTTTTCAGCCATTTTATATCTTTAGTATATTCCAAGTTCTTTAATTATTTAGATATGTCGCCTGGTATGTTTTCAATATATTGAGACATGGCTGACACGAATAAAACAATGCATTAAAGTATGTTTTAACATGATGCAAGATTAATTTTTATGCAGCAGACTAAATGGGTCGATGAATTGATTTGCAAATATATTAAAGGATACTCTCAGTGATTGGCAGTGCTAGAGGAATATGTATACATAGTGGGAAACGTTCGTGATGTATGGATGTGTTCTTTGTTACTGTAATGTAGTATTTCTGTGAAAACACAAAACTATATTGTCTTTACACACAAGTTTATGTAAATATTAATACCAAAACGTCATCTTTGGAAGTTTTGAGAGACTTTAAAAATACTCTTGTGATTCACCAATATCTTTTGGTCATAGCTTGGTGAATTTTTACCTAAACTCTCTTGCCTTTTTTTTTTTTTTTTTTTTCTCTCATTGGTGGTTTGTGAATCAAACTTTACATTATTCCTATTCATGTTTGATTGACAGGTAGAAAGACAAAAGATGATTGTCTGGATGAGATATGCATGTAAGGACATACCATTTGCATCGAAATGAATAAATGTTTTGATAAATGTCCTTATTTTATGCATAGTTGAGGAATTTTATGCTATACATAAATGAATAAAAAAGGCTTGGGGTTTGTTTTCATTAGGAAAGTAGGAAGAACAATTTGATGTCCAATGTGCCGTCATTCTTTGTGTCTGGTCTAACCAAGCAATTATGTTATTAATGTGGTTCAATTTTAAGCTGACCTTCTACTACATCCAAAATATTTTTTCTGGTTTGTTTTTTATATTGCCTCTCCTCCACCCATACCCACCCAGGTAAACCTTGTGTATCTACCCACATTTAGTAACCTTGGCTCAAACATGGTAATGTATGGACAAACTTAAAAAGAATATACTACTGGACTTGTTAAGGGCAAACAATGAGGTGATCTCTGCATTTCTTAGTGGAAAGGTCCCACTTGGCACAAGTCTTCCCTGGGGCAATAAGCAAGAGAAATATCCTTAGAGACATTCTGCCTCTATGCTTAAAGTCATCTAATTGGCATAAATAATGAACATTAACACCTGACTGAAAGGACCGCCTAACTTTACAAGCAGTGACCAAAATATATGCGAATAGTTGCAAGTGACTGATTGCATAATCAAGAAAGAAATGCATTTCTGAGGTGATTTTGATACGTAGCGCCCATTTAAACCCTCAAAATGTACAATGACCACAGGTTCCTAACTTTTTCAGGCATGTTGCACAACTTTAGAACATTGTGACCAAGAGTTATATGTAATGCACCAATTTATACTCTTTGTGGTGAGGAACTAATTTCTGGCACTGCAGTTGTGATTGAAGGTGATTTGATGGTACAATGGAAAGACTAATCTGAAGTGCATTAGGTATGGAAGTTGATGGTTTGTAACCCATCCTGATATGTGTTCTCCATGTTACCAGATATCAGATCCGAGGTCTATTATGTCTCATTATAACATCTCATTAATAATTCTATTTTGTTTCAAAACATCCAACGATTCAATCATTAAGCATGAAAAGTGTTTTTCACTTGGAGTGGCTAATTTTGGATTGTGAAATGCGCTTGACTTTAATATCCACAAACAAGACGGCTGCTTGCATCCTAATGAATTAAGGTAAATAAGTCTCCTGTATTTTTCAAGAAGTCTGCACACAACAGATTTCTTCAGGTCTGATCTCTTTCAAAGTGGACACGTGTGGAGTTACTTCCTTAAAAGGACCCTTAGCTGCTACCTGCCAGTGGGTGGGGATTGAAACAGGAGGCCCTTGATAGTGCCCCAGTACCAGTTCATATCATACTGGCAACAACCTCCAATACGTTACCCCAACTGGCACTCTATGTTTTTTTCAGTAAATGAAATACCCCACGTAGATGTTGCATAAACATGCAGCAATGCAGCAATGTATGACTGTGGGTGTAATGCTGGATGTTTATACCAAGTAAATGAGTAAACAAGATTCAATCATGGCCAAAATAATTAACTCATTCCACCCTGATAGAAGACTGAGTCAGCAGCTTTCCTTGGCGCGCTCTGGGCGCAATGCGCCCAGAGCGCGCCAAGGAAAGCTGTTGACCATGGGCATATAATCTGGAATGATCTTCCATGCAAGTTTCATCCAAAATATTGAAAAATAATCCCTAAATTAGTAAAATACAACTAGCAGACGACATTTAGATATTAGCGGGAAAAAGCGTCATCAGGGTGGAATGAGTTAAAACAACCCACCTCAACCTATGTGAGTCTCATCAAATGTGTGCATAAGACTTTTCAATGCTATTAACAGTTTTGTTTTTGTTTTCTTCACCAGATGTATCTGCATAGGTCTCAAAAGGTGATACCTTACTTTACATCAGGCAAGAGCCATATGTTGGGAGATTTTGGTGATAATGTTTGTACTCATTTTGATAAATATCCTTTTCCAGATGAAGTTCCGTAACAGAACTGTGATATGAAGTGCTGCAACATGATTGTGATGTTTTACAAGCAAAATATACTTGAATTAAAATCTAATCATTACATGCCAGTGCTGAATTGGAATTTCATGTTTTTCCAGTGTATCCGTGGAAAATAAACTTTGTTTTTACTGATTTGTGTTCAATGTGATGTTCTAGCAACTGTTCCATGTCCCATGTACGATGTGGAAGATGCTTCTTTAACATGTGATGAGAATATGTGCATGATACCTGGAAAGATACGTGAGGAGCATCCTGGATTTTAAAAGGCCAAAATGATGCCATTTGTGAAAAAAAATGGATTGCTGACCCTCAAATTAGCTAGCGTCATGGGCGAGTTTTTGATTAACACATCATACAATAATACATTTAAACTGCCTCAATGTAAACAATGAAAGCTGAAACAAGGACATGTGGTCAGATATACCAGCTTGACTGGGGCTATGGCATGTTTCTATGTTGATCATCTTGATGTTTGACTGCAACCCATATACATCTAAATATTAGTCCTAGTACTTTATATGTCAGGACAAATCACAGCTGGGAGCATGACTAGGGCGAGGGCATTGCTAGCTACATAAGTGAACAAACTACTACAGTAGAACTATCTGCAGAGGGTCAAACAAAGGTGTGGTGTGATAGGCAAGTATGGAATTATAATGTACTGTGCAGGTAAATATTAGCAACTACAGAAACCTGGGTTGGTGTTAAAAACTTGAAACTAGTAGGCCATGTCACCAACGCCAGGGCATTGCTAGTTGCAGAGGTGGACAAAGACGCTAAATATATCTATTTACTGGCGGTCAAAAGGGGGCCTTGTAGTAGACTGTCTCCCCGAGACCTCAATCTTGTGCCTCAATCTTGACTCCTAATTAGAAAACTGCACATATGGGGGTCCCGCAACAACACCAAGGTCAAGGACAACGCCATCAGCTGCGAATGCATTTTTCTAGGGATCCCGAAGTCCCTTGTTCTCCCTACTCTAAAACAAATCCGAATTTTGACCAGATTGTATTTTAAATAATGCAATTCATATTCCTGGAAGTATTGGACAGTGCCCCTCGTCCTCCTGTGATATTAAGCAGCCAAAATGACCATCACATGAGAGCAAATATTGAATGCATCTGCCGTTTCTGTATTGAAACTACGTCTGATGCCATGAACAGTATTGCTGTTGCCAAGTTTCAAGACAGGCTTGAATGTGGACTCACCTACGAAAGGCACGGGTTTGTATACACCATCTGTCATCAGACCGATCTAAACAAACAAACGGCCTGTTGCAAACATAACTATCAATTATGCATTCCCTATTGTTGTACATAAACGGACCCATAAAGTGATATAAATGTCTTGCTTCAGGAATTGTTTGACGAGAAGTCGAATATCATAAATTGTGGCATTGTTAATGGGGCAATTGAATACCCTTCGGGTCTAGTGACCAGTTATGCCACCCAGCGTGATCAAATTCCTCTCTTCATAGGTGCCCTACTGTGAGTTTATTATATGATACCAGGTATCGGTATTTCTCTTGTTAAACTTGGAATGGGCAAACTCTACCCTGGCATTATATTTGGTAGCATTAATCTATGCAATGCACGAGTATGTTGGAGTATTTACAACTCCCCATTGCTACAGCAGCTGAAACATCTCAAAGACTGATTCATTTTAGAAGTTGTCACACTTTTCTTTCCTTTTTTGACCCCAGAAATCGTTTTGCAATATATTCACTGATAATAAGGATATTATCAGATTCATTATGTGCCTTGATTTATGTACTGCATTCTAACTTAAAGACGTTCGGTACACCGCGGTATACGCAACCATTTATGGTCCAATGCCTCTATACAGTTACAGCTGGTATTTCTCGATACCTGCAAAAGCCGCTGTTCGCTTTTCCTATTTTGCACAGTTCCGTTTGAGAAATATGGATTGTTTACGAAGAGTAAAAAGGAAAAAGAATGGGCGCTTTGTTAACAATGCCAAAACAAAGGACTAAATGCTTTAAAACAAGGCAGAATACGTCGAAACACGGCAGTGGTAGACCAAAACGCATGTACACAATCAGCGAACGCTGACCAAGCCACCGTCGAAAGTGCCACATGCACATGTAAACGCTGACAGTTATAACTGGGACGAAGGTCGTAGAATAGTGGAACTAAGTGTACTAGCCGATAATCTTGCATGCAAGGAATGTAAAAAAAAAAAAAAAAACACTTTCCCTAAAAATACAGAATCAGAAAAACGATATGGCTTGGCCAGTGTACCTTAAATTTTTTGTGAATGTGGTTCGATAAACGCTGTCCCAACTGGGGGTGGGGGTGGGGGTGGGGGTGGGGGACCACAGTAATACCCCATCATCCAAAGGTGGCACAGGCATATTTGATAATGTGTTGCCTGTGTTACCATTCGACAATGCATTAAGGCAACTATAATTTTGATATTCTTATTTTTACCTCTTTTTCCACATTGCTGTATTGCACTATGGAGAGAATCTTAAAATGTTTGCCTCTTCTCAGTAAAAATATGAAAGTATATATTATGACTGGAATATAAAATTAACGACGTACTGCCGTTTATTTAACCTACATACATGTATATTGATATGGTATCGAAGTTAAACAATGAATGGATACCTTGTACCTATGAACTTAGAACAAATTAAGTCAACATGCATGAGTTCTTTGTACAATTGCGGAAAAAATAGCACCGTATGATATCTTTTTTGTTAATCAATGAGATCAGTGAATATTTTGGGAAACCCCTACAATTTTTCAGGGATTTGTAATCATTTTTTCTATTTCAAACTTACAAAATAATGTGAGCACTTATACATTTTTTGCAAGACGAGATGAATTTAAAGTCACATTCCAGCATGTTTTGTCTACATATTCGTTATGAAAACGCCTGATATACATTGCATACACTCATATTGAGTTATTTTATGCATATTTTTGCATCCTTATTTTTCTTGGGCTTTTACCCTTATACATAATGTTTGCTATCAAATTTCTGTAGTCCTTACATGTAGCGCCACCTAGCGACAAAAGAAGCACCGTGACATGCCAATTTCTTGCTTGCATTTTGTTCAAATGCCAAAATCTTGGTTCACACCAAAAATACAGAGATTTCTAAATTCTTTTGACCAGTGTACCGAACGTCTTTAAACTAAAAACAGCGGTAATATTTCTTGGATGATAATAAATGTGTTCTCTTACTTTCGAAACTGTTGCTCATAAAATGAAAATAACGTTCATATACTATGTGATAATCTGAAAGATATTCTGAAGAAAAACCATGTTTTGTATCTAAATTTTTCTGCAGATGATTTCGGGGGGGGGGTTGTTTTGGCTTTTTTTGGGGGGGGGTGTCACATGTGAATGGAACATTGCGATATGCAACATACCATCCTTAGATTAATAGTAATGGCCTAACAAACGGAGTAATGGCAAAAAATGCTGAACAACATGGAAAGGCTGATGGTGAACTGATGTCAATGTAATACAGGAAAATCAAGCAAATAGAATCCATTATCCTTGCATCCTTGATTTATTATATGGAGAATATACGTTTAAGGATAACCAGTGGTATTACACGTTTTTTTGCATGGAAGGTATGGGAAAGGTTCTTTGCTTAGCAATTTGAATTCAAGTGCCTACATACAAAAACGTAAAACGTTACGCCACAATTGTAGCTTTCATAACCCAGAAACACTACCCACCCCCACACACAGACAAAAAAAGAAGGAAAGAAAAAAATTACTTAATTCATCATATCGTTTGATGTATATGATATGTACTTTTATGTAGTGATTGGGCAATTCGGGCATTGGTAAACTGCGGACGAAGGTGTTATCTTCTATGTGGTCTCACCGTTATCACTGAAAACTCGCCTCTGCTCCCCGTGGCATTATTCTGTGGCTTGTAGATGTTTATGTTGGTGAAACGTTTTCTGTATCTCTCGCACTACCAAAAAAAAAAGATTGACTAAAGTGTAACATGTGGTTATCCCTCATATTCATCAGATTGCTACAGACTACTGTGTAACAAACAATGTCAATTTAGCTTAATTGTTTTAGTATATACCTGGTATGTGAATGATTTCAAATTTGCAGTCCCAAGGTTATTCATAGTGAAAATTAACATCACCAAAGAAAACCTCAAATGTACTTTTCCATATGCACTTTAATAATTGGTCTCTCAACCATCAATTACCTAAATATAAGGTAATATGTTAGGTATAATGCTAACCCTATTGTGGAGTAGCAATGCTAAAATGTACATAGAGCATAACGATTTACCTTATTTGACGATTTTATCAAAGCTCACAATATGACAGCAGCACCATCAAGTCATGAAATTGGTGGAGATATGATTCAGGTATATTTCCACTATGGAATTCCAAGTAATTGGCCAAGCAGGTATTTTAGACTTTAAAATAGACTAAAAACAATATAAAAATATATTTTTAGGATATTACCCAAAAGGTGAAGATGCACAATAACATAGCAGTCACATGGTTTAGGTCAAGTTTATGTGATTTGGCATATGCATTCAATGTCACAGACTTATGATTGCCCTAATTTTAGCAAATTTAAATGAAAAGCAAAAGCGTGGCATTAGAATTTATCCCTGGTTGCCTTGGGTCCAATTAGAAGTCAAACTGTAAAGGTACATGTTCAGCTGACAGAGCAATCAATTTTATTCAGTTAAAGTCTTGTCTCCAAATTATATGCTATCCCGGAAATAGTAACGGAAGTGAACTATTCAGAGTATGGGTAATTGTTAAAAAAATCAGCACAATTGCAGTATTGCTATTTGAATTCACACCATGACGATGCCCTTGAGCAATGTGGCTATTTGTTTCAATAAGTTTTTATATGTATTGATGCTGATGAGGCAATAGGTCCTAAAGCCAATCCATAAATGCATGTAAGACTTCTCCAAACTAAAGAGGGAATGCAATGCGCCGTGAGCTACATACTTTTACCAGACATACTCGCTGGTATACCGCATTTCCCACCTGGTTAGGAATTCTGGTTATAAAGACCAAGATCAGCATGTGATTGCTAACTGGCACCTGTACCTATGGAATGCTATTGCCGGTCCAACCACGATCCAACAAGAGCAATAACTTCAAAATACACATCAACACTTTTGTTATAGCATGGTAGACAGTGTTTCTTTATCGAGCAGCATTTTTTTTTCATTTGCTGTGTTAATAAAACGCCACATGGTTTCGAATATTTCTGCATTCCATAGTTATTCTCTCTGCAATATTTAATGAATTGGCGCCCTGTTATTAATTCATCCGATCATATTTAATGTACTTTGAAAATGTAACATCTATTGTAATAAAAGGGTAATTAATACTTTATTTGAATGTTGATAACCATTGACTATTAAGATGAACAGAAAGACATATTTATCTTCAAGTCGTCAAAGTTTAACCTTTGGTAGTCATCGCAGACTGTTACAGCGGGTGACGTGCAGTGGTTGGTTCATGTGCAAGGAATAAATTTAATTTTGTCCATAGTGCAGGTTAAAAACAGTTCAGTATCAGTTCACATATTTCTGATGGCTGGAAGCATTGTTAACTGAAAAGCGTCCACCGACGGTGCTGTTACAGCATTAGATGTTAGTCTGTTCCACATTGGTACTGTCCAGACGAAAAAGGAATATTTGTACGGGTTAATGATTGCTGTAACTTGATTGTATTTGTAGTCGTGGTTTCTTCGAGTTATGATATGAAAACACTCAAAGACACTCTATCTTCACATTTCTTTGTACATCGTCGTTGAAAAACTTAAATCGAAACACGACTTTATAAAAAGCAACTATCACTGTAACCAAAGACTGTACCTTTTTTAAGGCATGTGGAAAACACTGTTCACAAAATTTTGTACTTTTCAACCAAGAGGTACGTGATGTTAAAATTTGGCTGCTGGGTGATACCAAAGTAAGTCTTCTGCATGGCATGTGGCGTAGACTTTTCATCGTCTAAATCACACAGAGGATTGGACTATCATCTTTGGTTTTGTGTGGCAAAGTGTGTACATTTTACTTTTTTTTTTTTTTTTTTTTTTGGCAAATGCATTTGTTGTTTAGCCATTGGGCATTGGTGACTTATGTAGGGTGGCCAATAAATGTCAGGAAATTCCATTTCAAAAAAAAAAAAAACAATGAGAAACCCAATAAAACGAAGGGTGGATAAGATATATCAGAACAACATGCAGCAGGTCAGGAGCACACAATTAACAAGAATGACAGCAGTGGGCTCAGCTTTAAACTCAGTCTAAATTCAAGAATATACCTGCTGTATTGCAAGTAGTTGTACTGCCAATAACGACTGGAAGCCAGCTAAACCACAGGTAAGCCGAATATTAACTGCAAGCAGTTAGAAGTAAGAGCGATATGTACACATAATATGATGTTTCCTCCGTAGTTAGACTGCTGTGTTAAAACACAGTTTTTCTGTTTTTAAGCCCTTGACAATGTTCACTTTGTATGAAATTTTTATGAATATAATATTGTACATAACAAATGAATAGCAGTTTGTACTAAATAGTACATAGAGTAAATTTAAAATACATTGTCCTATATTTTACACTCCAGGTAAATCTTGGTAATACTGGTTCATTTTGTCAACTGATGAAACACCTTGCGTATCCTGGTATCATATCAATATTTTTCCGTCTTATGTTATGAAATTTAATGGGTAAAGTGCCAGTACTGTTCCGTGGTCCACCAACAGCTGGAAATGGCTCCAGTAAAAGCATCTCCTCCTCTAAGAGATATCTTATTATGGCGCTCCTTGTTTCATTGTGCCAAATTGGTCATTTTTGTTCACAATAATATGCATACAGCTTCAAGATATCAGCTTGAATTTGTACCTAGTACGACGTTAACGCCAAAATGCACTTTTTTTTCATTATCTATCATTTTATTCTCTATATACGTGTGGCCAGTTTAACTGTTCTCTCACAACGAACTCAGGTCATATGAATGTCGAACTGTATAGTGATTTTTTGCTTTTTAAGAAAGACAATCGCAAAACATTAGAGCCTTTTGCAGAATATGCATATTGGCAAAAGAGATTTAATTGTCCTTCTCAAATTTTGCTGTAAAGAACGGCCTAAATAAACAAGGTAGTTTCGCGTATTATATTTGTAACACATAGGGAACACGTACATTTTATTACAACTTTTATCTGGGCACTAAACATCCTATTGCCTGTTTGGCATGAGACTTGATGCTGCACTGGGACAACAGAAAAAACTCTTGTCCTGCTGAATGTGGTGAAATGGAGGTCAGTTCTTCCCCATGCATATCACACACTGCAGTTTAATGCAACAACAAAATCATGTTAGGATGCTTGGTTTGACTCTAAAAACCAGAAATGTGGTAAGACTGCACAATAAAAGTTGATCTTATTTGCGGTAATATTTACTCTTATTAGGAGCCATGTAATACCAATAACTGTACAGGAGATAAGCAAAATTACTTGGTTCGCCTGTATAAATATTGGTAATATTGGTAGATATATATATATATATATTTAAGTTTTTTTTTAATTAGTGACCCAGGACCAATATTACTATCAAGGTTATACCTTACACTCAGGATGATAATGTTCATATGTTTTCAACTTCATGCTGTTGAACCATACAAGACCATCCTGGAAAGGTCTAAATAGGTTAACATACTTTTGCTGACTAAGTTTTACGAATGTTACAGGGGAAAGCAAATAGTCTATTTAAAATTTATTTTTTCTACTTTACACCAAGACATCATGAAGACCATTGTATTATTATTGATATCCAAATGTTGACGTTTACATTACTAGCTGTCACCTGGGTAGTGGTCGTATTTTTTGTAGCTGGATGCCATAATGGATATTCATATTATTTACTGAAGCACAGCTTATTGTGAAACAACTACTTGGGCAGTTAACTCAGAATTAGAAGAGGTTACAGCTGGAGATCCTGGGCCCACTGTTGTATCAAATATTTGTAGTAAGCAAGAATAAATACAGACATTACTTGCGAAGCTGTACAGGAGATATGGATTTTAAGAAATAGACAAGGTTCATGCACAGACTCCTAGCAGATGCCAGGTTGTACAACAAGGCTGCTCGGTATTGACCCATTTAAAATACCACGTATACCCCTCATTTGAAAAAAGTGCCAATCATATTAAATTTCCACTGTGCACTATGTGAACAAATAATAGGATCTCTTGATGAGAAAGCTGATTAACAGATTTGTCAGCAAAATGAATAGGCATATCAACAAACAATGGCAGAGAAGTGCTAGATAACGAATCGGCGTATCCCCAATTTTCTTCAAGAGAACACCCATTTAGTCATTTGGTGGCAGTATAAATATATTATGAAGAAACATATGGGTGAGAAAATGCTGCATATAGAATGATCTTATGAGGCCAACTGACACCTGAAACTGCATATATCCACACAGCTGAAAAGAGCTGACCCACACGCATCAGTCCTGCATGTGCCTTAGCTGCTAAGTGGTTCATTCTACAGTGATGGCCTGACACTATGTATGCTTCACAATCTTCGCATCTCTTAAACAAAGCTATGCCTTCAGCTACCTCTGTCAAAATTGGTTGGGCACCACTCAGGTATGTCAGATATGTTCACATCATTGTGATCAACAGGAGATGCTTTTGCTAGCCTAAATCAGAGAGACATGCAGGGGGACTATTCACAGTGAACTCATACCCTAGGTTATATACCTTAACACAACGGGCTTGATGTTATTGTTTTGGTCTGGTCATATATTTGTTTGTATACTCCCACTGCAAAACAATACTGATAAGACTGAAAATGTGTCCAGCTTCTACTTTTTGTTCTTTGGTACTTTTGCAACAGCAAGTTTGAACCGAGCTGTTCCTGTGTCACCATGCTGCTGATTGAGAGTTATCCTTGAAAAGACATACTGATGGCTTTCTCAGTGTAAGCAAAACGTTTATGTATAATAAGTACAGACAAATTTGTTTCACATGGATTGTAAAGGAAGTGAAGCATTGGCTAATCAAGTCACCCTCCTTGGCACAGATGTTGGATGCCTCCTACCCTTTCTTTGGAGGAGGAAACCCAAGAACTCGTTGAAAACCACTGTACACCGTTAAAGTGGTAGGAACTTTCTCCACATGCTTCTAAGGACGAAAATGAAACCCTGGTCACACAGATCAAAGGCGAGCGTCTTACCACTCAGCCAACTGTGCCTCCCCCCCTCCCAAAGTATCAACCTGCAGTCATCTTTTGCTATGTACTGCTCCACTTGTCCTGTGATATGGCATTGCTTTTGTATTGAATATGTCTAGATTGTTGGCATGTTTCCTTTTACATCTCCATTTTCAATTTTCATGTTCAAGAGGGATAGATACAGTGCATAGGCTTGCTTCCCGATCGAGTTTAGAAATATGTTTAAACCTAATGTTATGGTCATATTTCCATGTGATTTGTTATATCAAAACCGTTGAAGCCCCAAGCCGACCACCATCCATTGTTTTATGTAAATATTCAATTAATCGTTGTTTTTAGATATCAGATATTCAGTATGATCGATATCTTCAATTTTCTTTTTAAAAATTCCTCTATATGGTTAACTGTGCAATTGGTGACATTGGTATAAATTCACTGTCCCTACTATACAGCACAGGGACCAGATATTTTCATTCATAAAGTAAAAAGTAAAGCCTAGTAAAATTACAGTTGTTGATGAAGTTCCATTAGTTCCTGATACTTCTGAAAACCAAGTAATGGTCTAACGCCAAAATTTCCTGAATACTTCACACTCATAGAAAATGAAAAAAAAAAACAAGGTTATCACTAACTTCATTACAAAATGTAGAAAGTGGCTTCTCCTTTATACACACTTTTTCACAGTCTGTTATTTGTAAGTATAATTCGCTTTAAAAACTAAATGAAAGACTCTAATATATGAAGATACAGAACACTTATTAATATACAAAATACAATTCTGTAGGTAATCATCCTCAAGATTAGCACTTAAATTTTTTTTTTTGGGGGGGGGGGTATAAGACTTTGTGCCCTCGGTATTTTTCTTTACAAATTTAAATAAAAGATATTTGACAAATTTCTATTTATTAAGTTTCTAAATCAAATACTTGAAATTCTCATTTTGTTGACAACCTCCGGTATTCAGTTTCAAAATTAATTTGTTGTTTCCAGTCAATTGGTACAGCATGTAATAGACCTTGTTTTAAGAAAAAGACAAAATGGTATAACATTTGGATAGTTTCAACAGAGTTGCTCTATGTCTAAAAATAATCCACCTTCCTTTAGGCCACAGACTACAGTTATAAATCCTTCTATTTTCAATATTAGCATTTCCCAGTCTAAAAAATTCAGCATTTTGGTATTTTAAAATGTCTTCAACGGTACTTAATAGATAAAAATGTGAGAAAAACACGGACAAATTTTTGTCATACTATTCCCAGCTCATTGTTTCGTGATAATTGAAATACGAAACAACACCTGGATGTCAGCTGTATACATGAACTGTGCTCTGGCCGGGGTCACATCATTGTCCTTCCCCACCATAAAGTTCCCACCTGGCCTGGAAGACAGTGCACCTATATGGCCATCAATGAAGCAACTCTGTGATGCAGCAAATCTGACTTTGCTAACTTTATTTACACCGACGTTACAGCACGCTGAAAACACGGTATTTTCACAATTACGGACTATCTCCATTGGGAGGCGCAACCAGCCAATCACAACTGTGGTCTGTAGCCTTATACGAATCTGTTATCGTCAAACAGCACTTGTAAACCATTTCTTCAAGAAAAATTATTTACTTCAATCTTCATAAAAGAGCTGTACCAAATATTTTTTCGTAACTCCCGCACGTGTATTAGGGCAAAAAAGTGAAAATCACACCATATTTTTGTACTTCTTTCCAGAAAATACTGTTAACTTTATCTAGTTCACAATCTTCATGTTTATATATATCAGCTATTGTGTATTTTTATTCTATAGAGGG
Organism: Hermodice carunculata; assembly: GCA_964020975.1. Lineage (NCBI taxonomy): Eukaryota > Metazoa > Annelida > Polychaeta > Eunicida > Amphinomidae > Hermodice > Hermodice carunculata. The sequence goes on along the minus strand of OZ026618.1, from coordinate 45,725,798 downwards.
TAGGCTAAACCTAATTTGTATTTTTATAAATATTCTTCTAGAGACATTAAAGATAGAAATTAAAATATAAAAAATAATATGTTAAGACAAGTCGTCAATGCACTTCACATGGATGTCACCCCTTCTCGTAGTTAGACCTGATTCTGTTTTATATTGAACTGAGAGTTAAATGAAACCACAGTGTATCTTGCCAAAAAGGAAGTCACAGTGCTGGATTACTTTTGACACTTATATTAATTTTTTTATATAAATATTAGTAACAAACTACCTTTATTCAAACTGCGACAGCTCTGAGAAAATAATGCTGGTAAAGTCTTTTTATGAGCACTGAAAAATCCTGAAAAATAATTGCGTTGAAATTATTCCACAATGTTCCATTGTTAGATAGAATTGTGGAAATTATTTCAAAAAAAAGGCTTTAATACTGAATTTTATTGACATTTTCAACAAGTTAAGAACCTCCGCTTACAAATTCTCTGATGTGATGCAAATTTTGGTCCCTTTTCATAAATTGTATGGTCCTGTATGTGCATGAATGATACAACTGTTCAAGCCAATTTACTGAAATAGGCTGATAATTTCAAACAAAACTTTTTGCATTCTGTCATGTGAAAACTAGATAAAGTTTTTTTCCCCCTATGGACCTTTGCACTTACGTTTTGGTCTCTTTTGGGTAAATACGAACTATAAATTTATATGTTTCAGCTATACATACCAAGGAACATTGCCTTTGGTCGGAATTGACCTGGATTTGTTTCGTTAGGACTACGGTTTGGATATGGTAATGACACTGTCTAATTCAGTGTATATCATGAATATGTCTTGCTTAACTAAAGAAGTGCCTGTGTCACTGAGCTTACCTTTATCAGGACGAGAATATTGTGAGCAGGTTTCAGCGGCCAACATGTTTGTTGCCAAGTGTCAGTGTCATATGTCGTCTTGGAATCAAATCCCAGAGAGAACACAATCATGTCTTGATTGCTGCTGATTATTGGGTTTTATTGAATCCTATGGATAGCTGATGCATACGGTGATAGATTGCTCTTGCTACTCTGATATGCCAATGCTAAGAATAAGACTTTGCTGCAATGATAATGTGCCTTCCTATTGTCTCCATGGTGACAAGATTTAGAGGTCACAGCTTTCAGTCTAGTTCTTTCTTTACGTAAAGTGGTAAAAAAGTAATAAACAATCCAAAGCTGTTTCATTTAAGGGATGAAAATTCGAATGACTACTTTAGAGTTATCAAAGTTTTTTCCAATCACCAGAGATTTCTTCACGGCATAATCAATGCCTACACTAGTCTTTCGATCATCAGAAGGTGCACTACTCAGTTAAACGTAATTTACAGTAAGTGACAAAATCCATTTAGATCTATTTATCATGTATAAGTATCTGAGAATATACATATATATATATATATATATATATATATATATATATATATATATATATATATATATATATATATATATATATATATATATATATATATCACTCTTGTGATATTGGGCACAGCAAATCTAATTTAATTACAGTCTGGAAATTCATAAATACCTTAATCAGCATCAAAGAGATACCAGATAAATAAAAGATTAAAAAACTGCAATAACTACACTACTGGCTCAAAACATACAGACAATAAATTGAACTCGTATGTGGTGAATATTGTACAATCACTTGCTAACATTGTACCTGACACTCGTGTCGATGCAAAATCATATCTTTGAGGCAACTATTTAAATTTCTTCTTTGTGTCCTTTGTTGTAGAGCAAAATGCCATTTCTATCGTAAAACTCTATACTTTCGTGCCCAGATTGGGGGCAATTTACTATCAAAGGTAGTGAAAAATGTATCTAATAAAATAGCCTGTCCACTTGCTCATATCATAACATTATTTCTTCAAAATTGTGTTCATCCACATGTATTGAAACATGCTAAAACAAAACCTAGATTCAAAAAAGTGATGAAGCATTAGTCGAAATGTACAGGCCTATTTTTGTTCTGCATGCCTTGTCGAAAACCTTGGAGAAGGTGTTTTACATGCAACTTTCTAGTTATTTGGATAGTTTAGATATTTCATATGACTACATGTTGTGTTCTGCAAGAACTTTCATAAAGAGTATGCTGTAATCTATCTGTCCTGAAAATATCAGAGGGCTTGGAGGGAATAGAACCCACCTCTAGTGTGTTTCTATGGATTACGAAATTTGCTGAATGTGTTTACTGGTTATCTATCAAACGAAACACAGTTTGTGCATTATGTCAGTGAAGATTATGATATATTATCTACCAATTGTGGTGTTTCACAAGTGTCCAATCTTGGGCCGCCTTTGTTATTCCTTCCTTATATTAACGATAGACTAAAAAGCTTTTGTCTGAAAACGTATTATGTATATCATTATTTGCAAACGACACAAGTTTGCTTTTCGGTGATTCAATTTCACATAAACTAAAGCATAAAGTAAACAATACTGAAAATAATGTTGTATGCTGGTTTAAATAAATTATTACTTCTCACAGACAAAACAAACTATATCATATTCCAAGGTGCAATAATAAAAAAATTTTCTTGCAATTATCCCGTTTATATCAATGGACAAACATAACTGAAAGTTGGTCAAATATTCAAGTGTGTGGCTCAGTAAGGAACTGAACTGGAAAGAACATGCTTTATTTAATTCTATTAAACTTAGCAAATTAATTGGGGTATTTGAAAAGATTCAATATAAATTTGGCTACAACGTGCTAATCCAACTGTGTTTTGCTTTGGTGTACCCTGATATTATCATCAGTTATAAAACATAAGCTATCATTTATCTCAATGCAACACTTAATATCGTTAAACTCCAAAAGAAACTGTAGTTTTCAATAAATTGTCGCATATGAATGCCGACACCAATAACTTGGGGTTGGGGGGGTTGGGGGGATTTAAGAATTCGAAATTTCAAAGTTATGACATGTTTCTCACAGGTTAGTCTATGTTTAAGATAAAATCATATCTTGTTCCTGTCGTTTATAGAAATTTGCGTAGTGACGTGTCAACTATTCATAACACAAGTACCAGACAAGTAGAGAATTTTAATGTACGGCTGTACAGGACAACTTTGTTTAAATTTGCAAAACTAGCTCATAGTCCAATGATGTGGAAATTTTTTCCCTATTTCGTTCTGTACTCAACCTCAACACATATGTTTAAGAAATGCCTTAAATTGTGCTTTTTTGACAAAACCTGTTATAGGTTTAATATATATTGTTGATTTCCTGTTATTATTGCTATTTTATGAGTTCTTGTAAAAGTTTTTAACAGCTTGGTGCTCTTTCAGCTTGGACGAGCTAAAGTCCCTGTGGGGTTTCGTACCTCCAGTTGAAATTCATGTATATTTGTTTTTTCTCGTATTCCATCATTGCCAGTAGTATCAGTTGCCAGTTTCTTCATAATGTGGATTTACATTTTGTCATAATGTATATGATTTTTAGCTTATAAAACGATATAATACAGTGCAGTATTTCAAAGGTTCAGAGGACTGGTTGAAGCCACAGATCGCCCTTCATAGGTGACTGACTGTCTAAAGTCAGAAGGGATTTTTTTTTTTTTTTGGATTTGTATTGAAAGAAGAACTTTAATGTTTCCGAACTTCTGAATTGCTGCCTATTACTGTATATAATTGTGCCCATTTTTGTGGAATGTAATCGATGAATATGATTGATGTTTTTCTAAATTATTGGCTATGTGGAGCTGTAGGCCGTGTTGTACGTCTTATAATTATAATTGAGTAAGAGTACTTTAAAATATTCCAGATACATAAATATCCCAAATACGATGTAGGTTTGTTTTCGTTTTTGCTTTCAGCTCAAAAGACTGAGTCAGGAACAGCAAAATCTGGCAGGCCTAACATGCTTCTTTTTAATCTTTGGTGAAATGTATAATATTTGAGTTTTATTTCTGTTTAGGCTTTCATGTTATGAAAAAATAGTTAAGGTTAGTAAAGAATATTTTAAGGGTTGAAAAGAGTTGTTTCAACCACCAGTTCCCTTTTATACGTGACTGCCTGTCTCGAGTCTAGCGTTAAATGTATTCCTCCACATTGGTATGGGACGATGCATGTTGATGTTTTGGTAATTCTTGAAGCTTTGTCCTTTGCTGTATTTAACTATATTTTCATTGTTGGATTGAAATTTATGAAAATGGGTAATGTCTTCCTGAGCTATTTCACAGCTTTACCAAAACGTACACACATAGAAGAGTAAATAAAAACTGGATAAAGGAGGTGCAGAATTAGTGACCACTGGAATACCAAATGTTTGTCTGAAGCCGGACAAACTAAACAAATTAAAATGCAGGCTGGCCATCCCTTACATCACTACCAAATTGTGCATTTGATCATTCGTTGAAAGTTTATTCTTCTCAAATGTTTATACGTCAGTGGCTTGATACATTCTTTTATGTCAGAATGAGAAATAGTTATGAATATGGTGGTAAAGTCCCAGGATGAAATCTGTTTATTAGGAATATGATTCAACTAATCAAACAAGAGCTTCGAATTAGATAAATTCTAAACCTGTTAATATCGGAAGATGCTCCAAAATCCTTTTGCCTTCTTTAAGCCTTTAGACATCAAAACTGGCAAGTTCTAATAGAGCAAAATGTTAATCATGCTATGAATTGGATAAATATTAGCATGTTTTAATGTTTCGTGACTACAGAACGGCTAGGTTTCGAACCAACAACCTTCGGCACCAAGGACCTTGCCGAAAAAGGGAAACGTACATGCCAACGGCACCAAATCCCCACTCTGAAAAAGAATGGTTCAATGCAAGCCTTATGTGTGGATGCCATAATCGACACAGCTCAATTTCTTGTAATTTATCCAGTACTTAAATTGTATTCGGAGTTGTCCGAGATCGGGGACTGTATAAAGGTTAGTCCATCAGCATCAAAGAAGCATCGAAAAGATATTATGTTTTGTGACCAATGAACTGCCGGGAGTCGAACCAACAACTCTCAACACAAAGCACCTAGCTGAAAATGGGAAAAACACATGCCAACTGCACAAAATCTCCATTCTTAAAAAGAATGGCTCAGTGGAGGCCCGTATTCATGAATGCTATAATCGACACAGGCCAGTTTATTTTAATTCATCCAGTACAAGATCTAGAACTGTGTTCGGAGTCGTTCCAGATTGGCGATTGTATTTATGCATGTCTGCAGCATCAAAGGAGCGCCAAATACATATAATTTTTTGTGACCAAGGAACGATCGGGTCTAGAACCACCTAGCCAAAAATAGGAAACGCAGATACCAACTGCACCAAATCCCCATTCTTAAAAAGAATTATATTATATCGGAAATTAGCAAATTTTGAGTAAATGGGAATGTACATCGGAAAACCGAAACCAAGATGAAAATAGTTGATGTTTGGTCAAAATGATATCCAATGGTTCGTTCACTTTTTCACATGTGAGAGAACCTGAGTTGGTCACTACACTTTATAAGACAATGAGAACCTGATAACAAAACTGTTTACATATATCATTATTATTCTGGTATGAGATATCATCTGGTGCAAACACATACTCTTCATGCATCTCTTGCAGGTATTCGACAACTCTTGGATTTTCAGAACAGGCTTTGGCGGTTTTTTTTCTGTAATTATTTTTCTTTAGTTTTGTTGTTGTTGTTGTTGTTGTTGTTGTTGTTGTTGTTGTTGTTGTTGTTGTTCTTGTTCTTGTTCTTGTTCTTGTTTTTGTTTTTTCTACGCTCTGCTGATTTGTCATTCGTTTGCGTCCGTTTGTCCATTTGTATGTCCGTCATTAGACTTTTTACATTTTTGACTTCTCAAAAACCCCTGCATGTTCCCCTGGTGGACCCCTACCAAGTTTCCAAAGGAGATTATGACGCAATAATTTTTCTATTCTTATGAGATTTTTAATTGATTTGAAAAAAAAATATTAATCTCAAGAACTACTTGGACAATGGCTTTGACATTGCACATATGATCAGGTGGGTCGAATAGCTCACGTCGTTATTTTTGGCCACCGATGGCACTTCAGTTTTCTTTACGTATTATATATCAAACTTTGCTACTACTCTACATGCATATGGCTATTGAGAGTGCATGTGTTGCAATGCTGCAAAAGCACATTCCAGTCAGCAGAGCACAAGATTCTCTTGGTTTTTTTGGGGGGGTTTTTTTTTTTTTTTTTTTTTTTTTTTTTGTTTTTTTTTTTTGTTTTTTGTTTTTTTGTTTTTTACGCTATGCCTTGTTTCACTGGTCCATTCACCAAAGACCGATCTATCAAAGTTACCCCTGTTTGACCATTTGTCCAGCGTACTCTTCGACTGCTTCCCTTATCATTTTCGTGTCTTTACTGCAATAATTATTCTGTTGCTCAATGTATTTAGGCACTTTGAATTTTTTAATGTTATTCATCATTTGGTACAATAAATAGATCGTCAGTAATTGTATGACCATTATAATTTGAAATGCAAGGCAAATTATGGCGTGCATATAGGAATTAGGTTTCTTTGTAATCATGTAAATTAAATTCTTCAACAATTTTAAGTGGTAAAATATCTCAATAGGCAAGATGATTCAAATATTTGGTGAATTTATTGGAGCACTACTGTCAAAGTAGGCTGGTTTACTTTATTGTACCTCTTTCTTACGAAATATATTAGACAGATTCATATATTCGATAACACGATTTTAATATATAGTGTGGTGAAATATCCCAGAGGCAATCCTTTTCTAAAACTTTTTTTTGTATCACACACTTAGAGCACTATGAAGGTAAGCTGGTATACATTATTGTACATTCTTAATACGAAATATGTGGGAGAGATATATATAGTCGATGCCCCTATCCTAACTTACTAATTCAATGAAATCATCCTTTGGTGTCTTTCCTATCAACAGTTGCAGGTTTAAAAGATGTATGGAAAGCAAGGTCATTGATAAAATGATAAAGCATTTTGAAAATCATTTTTTACTAAACCATTTGGTGATATCTACTTACAAGTAGTTCAGAACTGATAGTGGTATTTAATCAACTACATGTCTAACTTTCTGCAGACCATTTTCATTAATGAAGTTTCTAGTCAAAACTGTGGTGCTGTAAAGGAGTGGCGAGACTTTTTACGATGCTTACGATGTCCATCTCTATGCCCGTGCCTTCCCTGAATATTTGTCAAGTGTGATGAGCGAACAATCTTGAAACAGAATATGGAAACATTACCTTCACCTTTCATTCGATTATTAAACCCAAAGGGTCAAACAGTAGCTAATTAGATTTGCAAAACAACCACGATAATACTGTATAAGATTTCTTTGTTCTGTTTTTGTCTCTCCATGAATTTGGATTAGTTTTCGACAATTTGTCGTTATGTCCTGGTTTTCAGCAATATCTACCTTTCATTCCTTTTTTTCCCAACTGTATGTGCAACGACAATCAGTTCTGAGATACAGGCATCTAGCGGTTTTCCGACATACTAACTTCCACGCATTTGATATTATAGTACATATTTCCCATCTATAAATTTGCAACTAAAAAAAAGATATGGGATCTAGCCCAAACAGGGAAAAAAAGAAAGAAACCTTGCAACGCTGACAAAAAAACGCTGTTCATATGAATGTACCTCAGAATGAGTAAATTTCATAGGCTTGTCCACAAAAAAACTTGTTCTTGCAGGGTAACTCATTATAATCATGTTCAACATCCTCCAAGCCTAATTGAAAATAATATTACATGTAAACCAGAGAGAGCCGGTTCTTCTGGCCTAATCCATGTTTCACTGAGAACATAGTATGATGCAAAAATCTAAATAATATGGAGTGGTCTGCTGAAGAGTTCGTGGCAGCTAAAAGATTGAATGTATGTTTAAAATTGGTTTAATTTTCCTCCTATACTTGCCTCATGAATGACGCATGCAGTGTGCATTTGTGGGTCGGGGGAACATGAGCTGATGCTAAGGTGGCGAAGCCATCGTCACTGTCATATGCACATTGTTGGAAACAACTTCCATATCTGGGGACACCAGTAGAGGTTGGTCTTATGGGGCGGGTCTCAGGTGCTAAGTATGTAGCTTCACCTTTCATTGGCTCAGAATGTGGAGTCAATACAGCATCCATCAGATCTTTTTTTACTTTTTGGCTTCTTTTATTTTATTTTTTTTTTTCGTTCTCAGCCTGTCGGAATGTCGAAAATGTGGTCCAATACCTGTACACCCATATAAATCAAAAAGAAATTACTAGTATTCGCACTGTTTAATCCAACAATGAGCGCAGAGTTAAGTAGTAGAAAAATCAGAGGTTCAAGAATTAACAAAACATCAACATTCATCTTCCCAAACCAATGTGAAGAAATAAATACCATCCCTGGCTGGTGTCAAGCAGCCAGCGATAAAACGCAACTGAAAGTTTAAACCAGGATCTCACAATTTTTCAAATATTGTACATAAATTACCGACTTTGGTACAACCATGAACAGAGACACAGTAGGCCTGGCACTTTCGTATTTACTGACTTGTCAGTAGTCTAAGTTAACATCAAAGACGAAAGTAAGCGTACATCCTTTGTTGTGTATTGTTGTTGTTCGGGTTTTCTTGGGGGGGTTGTGTTTTTTTTTTGGGGGGGGGATGTTCTGTTTTGTTATGATTGTTTCTTTTGGGGTGTATTGGTTTTTTTACTTTCGTTTGGGTTTTTTTTTTTTTTTTTTTTTTTTTGCTTCGTTTGTTTGTTTTTTGTTTGTTTTTTGTGTGTTTGTTTATTTGTTTTTTGTTTGTTTGTTTTTCTAATCTTCTAATCTGGAACATTACCTCCATGGCACCTATGAGTACAACGCATAGCCAACAGCACGACACAGCCAATAAAGAATTTATCAGATAATTCAGAAAAATGGTATAACCTGAAACAAATTACGCCACAAGCATGTGAAACTAAACGTTTATCAATTGGTAGTGCAAATTCACATTTAATGTCATGACTTTAGGGTAAGATTTCAATTATTCATCCACCGACGAAGGGAGCAACTATCGGTATAAGATCAGGGATCCTGAAACAAGGCCAGTTTGCTTTGCATAGCTGAAAGAAAGCCTGTGAGTTGTTCAAGTTTACTGCACGTTGACTTGGATTGCATGGAGACGGATGTGGGACAACATCATTCTACGTAAAATTAATTCATCAGGTGCTCATAGTCACAAGATACCTATTGTTTATGTGTTATGTGCTACAGTAGAATCAACTTGGTACAGACAGTGACCATTTCATTGTGGTCTGTTATTATTTATTTTTTCCTTTTATAATGACCTTTGTATTTTTCTTTTTTTATCTTTAGGTGATTGATCATGCATCAACTGGTTACATTTATAGCAATCTACTTTAACTATTTCAATGATAGCCGACCTATCTTTACAGCTATACATTTCATTGATTCCCAACTGCTTAATATTTTTTTTTTACATGTCGTCAATGGATTTGCATTTGGCTTTTTGATATTTTTATTGATTCACCCATTGTTTTTTTGGGGGGGGGGTTGGGGGTTGTTTTTATTTTGTTTTGGTTTTTTGTTTTTTGTTTTTTTTTTTTTTTTTTTTTTTTGTTTTTGTTTTTTTTTTTTTTTTGTTTTTTTTTTTTTTTTTGTTTTTTTTTGTTTTTTTTTTGTTTTTGTTTTTTTTTTTGTTTTTTTTGTTTTTGTTTTTTGTTTTTTTTTTGTTTTTGTTTTTTGTTTTTTTTTTATTTTTTTGTTTTTGTTTTTTATCGTTGATGGATTTACATTGTCTGTTTGACAATCGCTTCCAATAATTTCTTGGTGTGATAATCTAGTTGCCTTGGTCTGATTCTCTGCTGTTGGGAAACCGTCTGCCATTTACATCCAGACATGAGGAATACGACTTCGATAAGGCCTTGCATCAGTTGTCAATTAGATTTTAAATGGACCAAGGGGTTGGTTCAATGCCCATCCATAATTGCTAGTTTTGAATATGTGTACATAATTGGTATATTATGGCTGCAGTTGTTTCACAGCTTTTGTTTGCAGATAAAACACGATTACGACTGAAGTGATGCCACCTAGAGAGTAAAGTTAGAACTCCAACTGCGAGTCGCTTCCCACTTAGCTCATTTGTTTATACTGTGAGACCAACATTTGCTTGTTTTCACGAATGTGACCAGACTTCACATCTGAGACCACGCTGATGGGAATGAATCAGTAACATATGAGCTAACTGGATTAGAGGCTCCTATTCCAGATCACGATGTGCCTTCAGCACCTATGCAAAGAACTATGGCACTGGTTTCATCAACCATTCGAACAAAATATGTGCTCTAATTGGTATTGTAAGTGGCAGATTATGAGCCATATATTCTACACGATACACGATACACGATACACATAGATGTGTCTTGTCACAAGGTTGAATGTTGGACACCAACAATACAATGCAAAACTAAGTTGCTTGCATCTTGTTTCAGGTGCCATTGAAATGCATGTGGCCGTCATGGCCAGTGATTAGCTCCCAGTTCAAGGCATAGGTCAAAGTGACATTATTGTGAATGCATTAGGAAATTGTGTATAAAGAATATACTGGGCATGTGACAAAATTATAGCTATGCAAGCCATGTGGACACCAGCTTTTATGACACAATGTGTGACACTGAATATCTGAGGTTTTTTTCAAATTACTGAAATTGTCTGTTATGTGTTTTGATAAAGAATATCATTTGATTTAGTTATCAGTATAATGACAGTGCAGTCATCATAGTTTCTTCCAGTTTTGACCTATTTAGTGATGAGAGAGAAGACTATAGCATGTTTGTATTGATGCCAGCCATGCACTATTTGTAGGTCGGTACGAATCATAATGACCTGCCCTTCCAAGAATGTATCTTGCCCCTACCTTATATGCAACAGAGAGTTCAATAACATTATATTTTTGTTATTTACTGATGTCTAATTGTTATTGAATTGGTTTGCAATTTTTTTCGAACTACAGAATAGAAATTTTCAACTACAATTTAAATTTATATAAAAAAAGTTTTAAAAAATCCATATAAGAAAACAGTGACACCTGGTAGCAGATTGATGTAGTGGTACAGTTACGCTCGCGTTCGTGTTAACAAACGCCAAACGCACCAACGTGTCCCAAACGTTTCCCAAACACTTTCAGTGAAAGTCAAACGTTTTGCAAACGCTTAGCAAACACTTTACAAACACTTTGCCAATAGCTGCCAAACACTTTTCCAAACGCTTTCAAACACTTTGCGTAACGCGTTTGGTGAAAGCCGAACGTTTTCAAACACTTTTCCAAACGCTTTCAAACACTTTACACTTTGCACCACACACTATGTGATACATGTACATGTACACTCGGTAATCTTATTCTAAGGACAGGAATATTTTTTAACAAGTGTCTAAAAAGCTTATCAGCACCTAAAAATCCAAACAACATGTGCATGCCTTCGTTTATGGATACGCCAAAAAGCTCCACTATGAATATTTCACAATAAAGTTGAAATTATGCTTTTTCAAAAAAATCAGTTCTATCTAACAGTTTGTACATGTATCACTTACAATGCATGTGTATATATCATAAGCTATATCATTGTTTTCTTGTATGCGTGACAATTTGCAACTGGTTTATGCCTGTGATACAGTGGAAAACGCAACAAATGCTACCTTCTACGATGTACATGGCACTACCCACCGAATCTGCTTCAGTGGACGTAAACTAATTTCATTCAGAGTAAATTTATAGGCAATATCATGATCAGATCATGAATCATGATCAGATCATGAATCATGATCTGATCATTATATTGCCTATGGATTTACTCCGAAACAGTTTTTGAAAGATGAAGTATTCATGACATCTGAAATGAAGAATTAAGTCTTTAATTAATTTTAGGTGAATTAAACACTTGGATAAACGTATTTCGATCGTGTTTTATATAAATATGTACAACCTATAATGCTGGATAAGTGCACATTTACATGTAGGTTCATCATATATTGCTGGACCTGTTGAAAATACGTTTGGAGATTCTTCATCATTTAAATGGAAGTGTTTGAAATGCATAGTGTTTGAATGCGTTTGTGAAAGTGTTTGAAATCATTCGGGTAATTGTTCAACGCGTTTGGAAAGTGTTTGAACGCGTTTGGAGAAGTGTTTGGTAGCTTTGTGAAAGTGTTCGAACGTTTTGTAAAAGTGTTTGAGATTTTTCCCAAACGCTTTCCAAACGCTTTCCAAACACATTCCAAACGCTTTCCAAGCACATTCCAAACGTTTTCAAACGTTTCCAAACACAAGCCAAACACCAGCAAAACGCGAAAAGGCGTTTGTCTGTTAACTTATAGCCAGGCGTAACTGTATATAACTGTCAATAGGGCTGTGTCTTAGGTGGTGTCATAATCAACTGGAGAGATTGTGGAGTTCAAAGGTGAATACTGCCAAATAGGAAATATAACTAAGCCATTAGATCATCAGATTTTTGTTGTTGACCTGCTGTCTAGACTTCAATCATGGGCCTTTCTCTATAATTTATCCAAGTTCAACATTGTGGAACTTGTCACAGTCACAGAGTCAGAAGGGGAATTTGGAATTTTTGTTGAGGATGATCACGTTACAGCCTTTGCCAGTAGTAGCACCTATTTCCCAACAGAGAATGTGCAATTCTGGGACTCCCTTGTGCCTCTTCCTGAATTAACTGATGCCAAGATGCAAAATGTTAACAAACATTGGCGTACATTTTGTACAGATTACATATATTCCCTGTTTAAACGGACGAAAAGAATGAACTATTTATTTTCACAAGATAATCAATACATCATTTTTCCTCTGGATTGTTCACTTTGTTTTCTTCACGGTCGCCGCGTCTATTTTGGAAACGCTGGTACAGTCGTCATGGTGACGTCACTACATTACAAAGAGGCTCAAGCGACAGGCAATCATTCTCAAACACTAAACAATAGTTAAACAGTACCACAAAAATTGTTTTCGTCATCTGTTTCATTACTGCTTCCCTAGAATTATCAAGTTCTTGGGGTTAGGATTCTACAGATATATCGATAGTTGAAAACATATTTTATCTGCTTTTTTTTAACAATTAGTGTGACATCACCCGCGGGTCTAACTCTGAAGTGTAATCCATGGTCTGTTTGAGGGGCCATCTGTATGAAAGTTATTGTAAAGTAAAACGTAATTAAACGATTCGATTGTTTCGAACATTCAAGGAATTATGATTCAATGTTAGTGAAACATGTTAAGGATGCAACAGTATGAAATTATTACAACTGGTTGTCTGATACCGGTGACTGCCTTTATCAAGTAAGACGTGAAATTTGTTTCTTAACATTAATATTGGACGGTAATTGTGGATGTTCCAGCAATTAGTGAATTTCTTTGCTGCCATTGTTTGGATGAAATTTATGAATACAGGAAATGTTTTTCTGTACTATCGACCTTTTAATTAACTTAATTACCTTCAGCAAAATTTATTTCGTCACACTAGTTTTGGAAGATGAATGTCGATGTTTTGGTAATAATTGAATCACTGCATTTTGCTATATTTCACTTTGCTTTAATTGCTGATTTGTAATTGATATGTGTGGTAATGTTTTTCTGAACTATTTGCTTTGAAGATATTCGCATTTAAAAAAAAAATGGACAAATCGGGAGACATCTCATGTCATCGGAATGCCTCTTTGGCCTAGCTGAGTGAAGGTATTTTATATATTCCCTCTTTCACGGTAACGATTACAGTGAAATTTGTTTTAAAGGACAACCAACAGAACCTGTGAAAAATGGTCCTACCTGACAGGTGGTCCTTAAAGGCAGGTGAAATTACACTAAAATGTGCTAATAGGGGATGCTGATTGTTTTTTTAGCGCCGGTGGTCCCTGAGCAGAGGGGGGGGGGGGGGGGCTCATAGGCATGTTCTACTGTACGTGACATTGAGGCATAGATACAGTCTCATGTAACTTGTGATGTTCATCCTTTACAATGTATTGTTCCGATTATCGCCAAAAGCAAATCAAAGAAAAAAGAATTGGTTATCGCTCGTCTTAGGTTCATCAAAGTTACTATTTTCTAATATCTGTTATCAATTCTATTATTTTACTCACCTCTACACTATGATATAGCCTTTGTCACACTTTAACATGTGGAACAATATTTGTTTCTCTATGACCTGGTGCATTTGTTGAGCAGAGTCTTACCTTATCACTCTTTAGATGTCATTTAATACCCGTGTACGTATTCGCTGCTGTGCTCTATTTGTGTATCCTGCGTATCATTTGCCTCGCAGGTATTAACACGTACACTTTTGCACAGCTCTGTGCTATTTGCGTACCATGTGTGTCGTCTCAGTATCTGACTGTTTAACCTTACATGTTTGCACTTGTTTACAATGTACAGGGTATTTTCTTGGTTTAGCACATTTACATGCCCGATTGTCCCTTTCATTGCAACAGAATATATTTAAACAGCAGTTAAATACCAAATACTTATTGACAATCACCTGGAATTATGCAGTTCATTCGATTTATTTCTGTTTACGGTTTAATATTTGTCCAATGATCTGAACAACATATGTTATTTTCTTTAAGCGAAGTTTAAATCTGCTAACTTCAGTTTGTATGGACGATAAGCAGTAAATACATTCAACATTTTAAATGGTGAAAGACCAATACATTTTGGGGACACAGTAAAGAAAACAAGATTCTGCTTACAGATAAGCCTGCAACATAATTCTAGAGATATATGTGTGGAGTAAACATTACCGTGAATGTCGTGTGTATTATCTTTAAAGGGTAGCACAATATATGTAACAAATTTTATCTGACCACAAAAAAGTTATCTTTAGGTTCTAAAATATTGAGCAGTAGAGGTATCAAATATATACGGCATATCAATGTAGGTAGGTAAGTAGGTATTTTGTATGATTTTATGTAGGTATGGATTTTCCTGAACATGTGCGTGTGAACATAAACACATACATATGTCTGCATGGAAGTTGATATGCGTATGTATGATCTCATCAAACTTGGTGTGGATTTACCTTCGGTTGGGTTTCTATCAAGTTTATTCAAATGGTTATTTTTATGATGTTTAAATTCATATGAATGCTTTCGTTCGGTTATTAACAAAGTCCTAAACAGTCTTCGAACCTACTCAATGAAATGCTTTGAGACTGCACAAGAACAATTCCAGTGACCCCTACACCATAATTTGTTCTGTAAGTGGTGCAATGATTTTTCTGTTTGTTAATTGTTGTGTATGTCTGCTACTTTCTACTTTTCTTTGAAACTTTGAGACAGAATTTGCTGAAATGGGAAGGAAATTTACCTGGTGAGTACTTGGATGTTCTACAAAGATGTTCCCCAGGTATTGATGCCTAGGATTCCATATTTTAGGGATTTTTTTCAACTCAGGTAAATATTTTAAATGCTGAGCTTAATGAAGAAAATTATATAAACTAATTTGAAATTCAATTGATATTGACATTTTTGACTTTCAACTTGATTTACTTCAGTTTCGGTGGAAATGTACATTAGGTGCCTCTCTACCAAATGTATTGAAATGTTCATGTTTCAGTTGATTTTGAAGTTTAACTGAGAATATTATTCTAGTTTTTTTTTTTTTACAACGTTTTGAGAACTTTCACTTTTTCGACTTCTTTTCCAAAACAGTTTTCTAGACGGTGCTGAAACTTGATGGAAATGTAGCTCTGGAAGGGTTAAACAAAGTAGTGTACTGAGAGGAGACGATGCTTCGGGTTCCTGTACATTACGGTAAATGCATGCGATGATGATGATGATGATGATGATGAAGATGATGATGATGATGATGATGATGATGACGACGACGACGACGACGAGGACGATGATGATGATGATGATGATGATGATGATGATGATGATGATGATGATGATGATGATGATGATGATGATGATGATGATGACGATGATGATGATGATGATGATTTATTACTGAATGTATATCTATACTTTCAGGGCGCTGTGATCACGGTTGAACTCATAGTGAGTCAAAAATATTTTTTAGAAAAACGTTTTACACAAAACATTGTCTTTACAACCTCTTTTTTAATGAAAACGGCAATAGTTAAACATGCAATACTAACAGAACCAGCATTGTGGTGTAGAAGGTCCGTTGGTTTTCATCCCCATGGACCTTTTCGTTCCTACCGAGTGTCACATGAAACAAATAGGGCATAAAGGAGTGGCATAAAAGGATACAAACAACAAACACCACCCTTGGTAGGGGGGCTAGGTCAGGTGACGTGTCAGTCAGCTGAGCGTATTGGATGGTCAATCGTTCATTGTGCGTCCATCCGTCACTCTGCTGTTTTCATCAGTTCACATAAAATATTTTTCATTTTTTCCGAACTGTTTCCAAATTGCATTTGGCGATCCCCAGGTCTTAATTTGTGCAACAGTTGGTCTTGCATTTTTTTCCTATTTTTGTGTATTTTTATAGGTTTTCGCTACTTGTAACTTCTTCTCCACAACCGTCACTCAGATTGCACTGAAACTTTGGGGAAATACAGCTTGTGGGAAGGATACATAATGTTGTTCACTAGGTGGTGACACTCTGGATCTCTGATCTCAATGAATGTTTCAATTTGGGTACCTGGCAATAAATGCATGCATTTCTTTTGCTGCAAGTCCATGAGGATTGCAAAGAAAATTCACATTTTTGACTTGTTCTCAAAATCGTCCATCAAAATCATATCAATCTTTGTGGGGATGTACCTTGGGTGTGTTCAAATGGTAATGCCATAGTGGTTTTATATGTTTTTATTATTGCTGTGTTCATATTTTTGAAAATAGTGTTCAAAAATATTTTCCAAAACCAGCGTGCCAATTGCATCGAAATTTTACAGGAACACTTGTTGGAATCCAGGGACCCTAATTTTTCCAATAGGTGGTGCTGTGAGTTTTTCCAATTTTCAACGAATTTTTCTGTGTGTTTTCCCTATCATCTTCTCCAAAACGGTTACTCTGATTGTTCTAAAATTTGGTGGAAAATACAACTCATGGAAAGGTTAAACAATGTTGGTTACTTGGTGGTGATGCTCGGGATCCATGATTTTAAAGATATAATTTTCCCGCCTTGAATACTTCTTAGTGAATGCATTCATTCCTGTTCATTATCATGTAAGTCATTCAGAATTGAACTCCTGCACTTCGAGGGCTGTTGAGGCTATTTATTGCATGAACTACTGATGTGGCTCACGCAAATAGGGCCTCAACAGCCGTGTCAGTCATATTGTCCATGTGAATCGAAATGTGGCCGTTCAATACTTATGCTTACATTTGTCTGATATAAAAATCTGTTAGAAAATTTTTAAAAGCTTATAAAGTTATTCACAACTTTTTTGTAGTGTGAGTAAACATGTTAGACAGAACAGCAATAAATGATGACGGCAAACGGTACTCAAAGACACTAAGACATAAAATATAGTTCTTGAGACAAACATTTTATTCAATCAATTCTTTGTTTCTGCATTTAAATAAGCATACAGTGAGAAACTAATTGTTAACAAGTAACGTTAAAGGGTGAAAAGATCATTGCTATACATAAACTAGAAACAATTATTTGACTGAACTTGCACATGTTCCAAGAATAAATTATATCGCTTATGTGGCTTTATGTTCCAGGATCCAGCATTTAAACAGTCAGCACTGGTGATAATTTTGAATGTGCAACAGTAGAAAATGGAATAGCAATTTGTGTGGGCTGATCTCGCTTCATTTGATACAGACAACGAATTAATTGATTTCAAGGCAGCATGTGGCATGACAGCAGTAGAGGATAAAAGCAAACACTATCTCGGACGGGCCAGACCCACAAGTTGAACGTTCCTACGTTCGTTGCGCACATTGCCAGCAGCGTGGCTGCACTGTTATGTCATGTTGACAAAAGTAGTTGCATCAAAGGATATATCAGTGCCCAATATAATTCGCCGTTGCAGTTCATGACCTTGCGTTCGTGAGGGAATAGTGTGTGGGAAAATTTCAATCTCCTTAATGTTAAACTTTGGACCGGATGTAAATATTGTGGAATGAAATGGAAACTTGCATGTTTGACTCCTTTAAAATCACCAACCAGATTCACTTCAGACTTGTGAATGTGCCTGGGGTTGTTCCCTATCAAGTTCATTCTAATGATAATTTACTAATGCTCTTTTCCGAAGTTTCGTGGTCATTTTACCGAAAAATATTGCAAACTTCTATTCTTCAAAACTACCAAGCCATTAAATGTGAAAGAAATAGGGACATTTTGGGAGATTTCAAGACCTTAATTGTTCTACAGATGGGGCTGCGATTATTTTTTGCCATTTGAAAAGAATTTTTCTATGTTTCCGCTTTTCTTGACTTTTCTCCCAGACCAATCTTTGCATTATCTTCAGACTTTTTTGGAATGTAGGCAGACTTGATCATCACCAAATAGATTCTTTACAAAGATTACTTTCTTATCATCATGACGTTCAAGGTTTTGTATATATAAGAGTTAAAATAAATATCGGAGACTGACTTTTAAAGTGTCATTTGATATGTGCAGAGGTTGACCTTCGCCAGCTTAAGAATAATTTCGAATGGAAGCGAACCTATTTCTCCTAATATGGCTGCCTTTGCTGGCTTACATGTCATACGGAGGATTGCTTTAGCAAAAGAGTATTGAATTGACATTAGTGTGGAAGACTCTCCTTAGAGTTATTTAATCACCAGCTCATCCATGGGTAATTCAGGATGAAATGACACTTTTACACGTGGATTTACCAAATTCAAATATGTGAGTATTTGCGTATTAAGAAAAAGTGTCTCACATGCATTTTCCTCTAGTTTGCATAGTTTTCCTCTACATACATTTTTATTGGTGCTGAATTGCTTTATCCCTTTTAGAACAAAGTTTCTAAATATTTTTGGGAGGAGCATTCTACAAGGACTAAAGCCTCGACTATTGACCCATTGCCTCATCTATACAAAAACCATTGACCATGACCCTGATTCATTACATTGAAAAACATACCCTGCTTAACAGCAACTTTTTGGAAATAATAAGGAGTTACTAGTATTAAAGTCAGCATAGAATGTATGTGATTCACACTTATCCAAAATCGTTGATCACATTCACTTCCAACGCGATGCGGGTGTGCCTAAGGTGGGTCACTACCCAGGTTCTTCACATGGTCGTGCTCCAATGAACTTTTCACAGACTTTTTGATCATCTTTTCTCTTCAATCCTATAACTGTCATCTAAACGACAAAGCCAATAGCTTTGAAATTGCATGGCGATACTTCTGCAGAACACAAGTTTTAATTTGTTCACCAGGTCGTATTGTGACTATATTTTTTTTTTTTTTTTTTTTTTTTTTTGTAATTGCTATTTTCAAAAATAAAATCATATTTCAAAATTGTCAGTCAAATTTTTCTGAAGGGTATTGTACTTGGAATTTATAGGAGAGTTAAAAAGCAGTTTACCTGCTGGTGATAGTAAAGACCCCGGATAGTTTCACGAAGTTTTAAATACGGATACCTGTAGGTCAAAGCCATGCATTCCTACTGATGACCTTGTATGTGGTGTGTACTACATTTGTTCAAATCATCACACTCTAATGATTTCAAGATCTCTTTTGTTAATTGTTTTTTATTAAGATCTTAAGAACTCTTGTTCTCCAAAGCCGTCAAATCAATTGCCTTTAAATTTACTTGACAGTGAATAATTCCGATTATATTACTTATCTGCTGAGTATAAGGAGAAGATCAATATTTTTGAAAAGTTATGTGATCATGCAATGATTGCCTTTCATTCCCTTTCCTTCTGAGGGTTAATACGTTATGGGTCCAAGCACATATGTACTCCATACAGTTTCTCGCCTAGATATCACGCAGGACAATTTTCCTTCTTCACAAATCATTGCACGGTCAGAGTCAGATTCAAAAACTTTCACAGGGTAAATTTACTGCAAGTCATTCACATGCTTTTCGATTTTTCTGTCATTTATTTGAAAGCTGTACTTCTAAAAGAATAATGATTGTACAGCAGTTTTTTATCACGCTGTTTTAAATGTATCTATTGGCCATGGAGAGGAGCATGCAAAGGGAATTTGCTACCAGGAAACAATGGTGTCAAAGTACATCATAATTATTCATGTCAATGAAAAATGTTGTTACGTGTGGGAAAGTCCTTGAGTGGAATCTGGAATCACAGCAATTGAGGTGAGCACAAACTTTACTAGCAGGAAAAGGCTGAATAGTTGTTTTTCTGTACGCATGGTATCACGAATCAGATACGTCGTTACACCCATATGTAAGGAAGTCTAAAAACTAGCAAGAAATGCCATGTAGTTACCTTGTGGTGTGTAAGCACCTTCGAAAAACAAGCGTCAATTTTGAAGAACTGTGGCATATCCCTATATCATGCTTCTAACATGACTGGCATTATTTGGATTGGTTCATTGTAATATACAGGGCCGATGAAATTTGAATAATTGGCCATGGTGTAAAGAATGAAAAGTACGTACATACTTTCACGGGACGCCATATTGATGTCACATTTCACAGCCAACATGAAATTGTGCAGCAAAATGTGCGGGTTGTGTTCAGTATGAGGTGGGAAATAATGTCGTGTACATGACCTACAGATGTTCCGTTATAATGCACTCATCAAGTGTTCTTAATGGTAAGGTCACGTCAAACATTTCCTTTGTATATTCATGATTTTAAACAATGATCAGTTCCTTTTGTCCACCATAAATTCATGCTAGTCGAAGGTACAGTCAGTATCGGTAAATTGTGCATACACTGTATGGCGTTTAATGATCGCTACTTTAAGGCAGAAGTTTGGAGGGCAAACTGATTTGAGAACTTTGACTTAATACTCGGTTTGCATGATTCTTTAAATTTGCAATTGTACGCAGTTCTTCAATGAAAAGCATATTCAAGCATAAAAGTTATTCTGGAAATGAATATTGTTTTGCTTCATGAATATTCAAACCTTGCTGTTTTATGTGATGATTTTCATGTTAATGGGCTTGTCACGATTTACACAGTTTTTTTCACTTGGGCCAGTATGCATAAAGGAGGTGTAACTTACCCATGGTATAACTTAGAACAGTTTTAGATACCCCTTAGTTCATGGTGTGAGAAAATTGGTATGCATAAAAGCTGGTGTAGTTATAACCGGGGTAACTAATCCATGGGGCAGTTACGTCACTGCTTAACTGAAGACCTTGATACAAGTTTTAACCCCCTTTCCTGACACTGGCCAGCTGACCTGTCCTAGGTGAGGACAGTCGTGTGACTACTGTCCCCTTTCATTGACAGATTGCATTACGTGACGAGGCAGGCAAGGTGCTTCAGATTTATGCTGGTCAAAATGAAATTGAGTGTACACACAGTGGCCAATAATGAAAATATTACTGATTTTGTATCTGCGCATGATAAACAATAAACTTATATGTGTGTATTTAATCCTGAAAATATGTCTGTGTTATGGATAACATGATGATGTAAGTGATCACTGGAGTTTCAATAGAACATTGAAATTTTTATCTACCCCATATAACTCCCTTTTTCCAAGTCCAGTCAAAACAACCATGGCTGCACAAGGCCTGGACAGCAAAGCCAAAAAGAGGAGGAGGGGAATTGTCAGCCTGAGAAAAAAGAACGTTGTCCAGCTATGCCCAATTGTTATAAGTGCGCTAACCCTTTGTTAGTTGTATATTGTAAGAAGTACTCGAATAGACATATGCAATGTATACACTTTTAAACAAGAAATAGTCAGTAGATTGTGGAAAAGGCAAAAATTCTGATCCTGGAATTAATTTTCTCATAAACAACAGTTCGTTTGATCAAAAATACACTTCTGTAAATGAACTTTCATCAAATGTATACTTTGCATATGTTTGTATGCGCACTTTTTACCCTCGGCAAATAAAGTGCCGGAGGGTATTGTCGTCAGGTGTGTCGTCCGTCCGTCCGTCCTGTCGACGTTACTACGATATCTCAAAAATATTGACCACAGCTTTCCCAATATTTTTTTCAGAGATGCATCTTATGATGGACCAGGTTACAATTTAAAACTAGCTTCCTATTTGTATGTATAAACTTCTTATTAAACTTTAAAGTATTTATCTTTTAGGCCGTCTGGGTGGTGCACATGGCGATGAAGTTATCATGATATCTGAAGAAGGATCCAACGCAGCTTCTCCAATTTGTTTTTCACAGAAGCACATCATAATTGACCACATTCATATTGAAAACCAACTTCTTCTTTTTATTTTTTTATACTTGTTGTGAAACTTTTGAAGTGTTTATACAATGGCAGACTTGGTGACGCACAATACAGTGGTCTATTTCACCAAACCTTGCCCCAAGAACAGATTCAAAGTGCTGCTTCATTTCACAGACAATAATATGGAAATTGTATATCAATTATTCTTCTGCGAAGTCTAAAAAAATGCATAATTGAGGAAAAACCTGTGAGCGTCGAGAGTAATCCATTCTCTGAACGCTATTTGTACTTTATGGAGCCGGAAAAGAGATATTTGCACTGATTATACCGTGGCATAACAAGACCACCTGAAGCAAATGACAACCTTATTAATGCGGACCCTTCAGTCAATGTTTCGTATTGAAGATGTGAAGTTTTTCTTTGCGTTTGTTGAATGTGTAGACTGTAGACTTTAGTGTTAAAAATGTTTTCTACAGCAAAGATTCTGATATTATTGCAAAAGATCTGAGGAAATGTCACACATTTCGCAATAATATCAGAAGCATTGTAAAAAAGGAATAGTATGCTAACTTTTAGAATATGTCAACGCAGGCAAGGTCATTTTATGGTTCAAGTATTTGAAATTCATTTTGCCAAACAGTTTGCTTTGATCATTTTTATATGAGTGAAGATATAATATGTGTTTTATATGTTGCATGAACTGTATGCAACTGAGTCAAAATATTTTATTGTCTGCAAAGCATACCATGTTCTGGCTAACTTGGGGCAAGGGTGTAGAATGTTAGGCCTGGTCAAGGTAAAATCAGATGAAGGGTAAAGGTTAAGGTCATTGTGACCCAATTTTGAGTGCATTACACAGGCCTATCCTGTGAAATATACAGCAGCAAAACGGCTTCGGATTAGGTATTATGGAACACGATTGAAATATTCCCGCGTTTTTAAGTAAAGCGGGAATTATTTTTCTGAATGTGTTACGCAATAAAGTAGTCTTCGTGACGGAAAGGGGGTGCAGTAAATAGAGGGTGGGCCGTGCATGGTCACGTGGTTAGGGATTTTTTTTGTACGGTTGCAATGCAGGTATTTAGTCACTCTAGGTCGGACCTTCATATACACCCAAAATTTATTAACGATATCAAATTTTAAAGGAAGTTTCTCCAGCGAGTTTTGTTAATTTATTTGTTATTATTATTATTATTATTATTATTATTATTATTATTATTATTATTATTATTATTATTATTATTATTATGATTATTGTTATTATTATTATTATTATTATTATTATTATTATTATTATTATTATTATTATTATTATTATTATTATTATTATTTGAGGTGGAGTTCAGCATCTGACTCCTGAGGTTAACGTTAGATGAGCCAAACACAGGTTCCCGGAGTTTTTAGGCCAAATAATACAAACAATATAATTTTAAAGGTTTTAACTCTGGTTTTTCCTCGGCGGCTCCATTGACCAATGAAGGGTACCATTTATTGACGTTTGTTTTTCTATGCATTTGATTAAGACATACATGGTTTCCAAGTGTAGTAAGACGGAACTTGGTCTGCTTTGCAGGCAATAAAATATTTAGCTTCAAGTACACTGTCATTGTTTTTCATACTAGTAATAGATACAGAGTGGATTTCAGTAATTACAGTATTTTCATGTGCAGATTTGCAGTAGAGCAAACACATTAAATATTCAGATAGTGACTACATTTGGCACGTTTGGCTGATGCACACAAAGAACAATTTTGTTTATCTATGGTAACAGCACCCGGCATGGGAAATGGAGCTGATCTTTCGTAATGTTGGTATCATTATCTGGTTTAAACATATTTTATTTCTCAAAGTACACGAATAAAGTTTCGCAGAAATAATATGACAATTGCGAAAAGGGGCTGAGCCCTATCCAAATCCCTCTTGAGCAGAAGAGACAGAGACAGGACATTACAAAACAAGACAAAAACACACTTGAGGATGACAGTCACAAGACCAGGACAGATAGTAGGGCTCATAGTCTTAAGTCTACATTGTAATACTGCCGTTTGTGTACATGTATAAATGAACTCAAACACTAATGGCCTTGCTTAGCCTATCTTTGATGGTTTAAAACGTCCAGTAGCTGAAATGTAATCGTGGGTAGCAGAAAAAAATAATTCATTATCGAGCAGAGAGCATGTACAAGAACCATACAGTATTGTTTGCAGAGTAAATGGGGCGAGAGAAGTGATGGCAGAATGTAATGTTGATCGTGGTACAGTATATAGAGGGCATTGGAAAAAATAATGCCATGTATCTTCAATGGATGATCCGTATCATTATTTGACATTTTACCATATATGAACATTCACTTAATGTACAGTGTTATGATTATTTACGTTACATATCATAACAGGTCCATCGTATACAAGGCAATAGACTTCCACCGGGACTTACACCTCCGTTAAACTATCCCCCTGGCAGGTTTAGAGATCTAGGGCAGTTTAAGGCCATTTACACCATGGATTAAGCTATATTTCTTTCTTGCCTACGGATTCTTAAACCTGGTGTAACTTTACACCAGGGGTAACTTTGCAACACCTTTATGCATACGGATTAGACTTTACACCATGGTTGTTCCCTGGAGTAAGCTAAACCACAGCTGAACCACCTTTATGCATACGAGCCAAGGGGTATAATTCGGATATGATATTGCCGCGTAATGTTCTCTTGCTACTATTATTTAATTATGCAATCTTGTTGCACTACAAAGAAGACTGCTACACTTGTCCTGGCCATGGTTGGGTCATAATGTTGTTGCTTAACAACCTAAGGGACCAATTCATGTCTTAGAAGACACGAATACTCCCACCTCTGCACCATTACCACAATGGATCAAGGACAATGTATGTTACCGTGATAGAAACGAGCTGAATGTGTCAGCAGTTATATCCACTGCATGGACTCGAGTACTATATTGGCAAGTCAATCCACTATTTATTTGGAATTGCTAGATGCTTAAGGTATTCTTTGTTTACTTATGTTGAAATATTTAACATATTTGCCTGAGAATCAATAAGGATTTTAAGTTTGCCAAAAAGAATTTAGACACATGGTGCTGGTATATGTTAGGACAATATTTTCTCTGAAGTAGGTTTTGTTCAATTTCCAACCAAAAAAAATCCACGACCAAGACACCAAAAAAAAGGCTAGTTAAATAATAAGGAAACCAATTGTGGTATGGTTAGTCTTTGGGACCGTTGAGATACTATGCTGTACCTGCATTTTGTCTTGCATATAATGCATCACAAAAAGGAAATTTAACCGTAAGCATCAACATGGAGGAAAAAATGCATTTTAATCGTATTGAAACCCAAAAGACCAAATGATAATGTGTGCTACAAAAACACTGACAATCGGCCATTTTACTTTGTTTGGCTTCAAGAGAAAATATAATCCTTATTTCACACCAAGCTTAAAAATACGCATTGCTTTGTGTAGTATTTTCCAGCACCTAGTCATTCATGCCTTTGGAAATTTACTATTCAATTCTTGCCAGGGGTTACATGTGAGACAGGATAACCAAACTTCAGAAGCTAGCCATACGCACGATATGCTTCACCACTTACAATGCTTAACCTCTTTTTAAAGAACTAAACATCCTTAAGTTATCTGATATTATGCATGCCAGGTTTCTTACATTTAATATCGATATTCTAAAAATGAGATTCCTGGATACCACGCACCCTTATGCTACCCTAAATCAAATTATTCCCCGTATTCCTGTTCCATCTTATGATCTTACTAAAAATGTAAACGGTACTATATTCCCAATGTTCTGAACAATACACCTTAAATAATTACGGATAAAATACACACATTCCTACTTTTGTTTTTCCTGATACATCAACATTCATTTGCTTGACCACTATTCAGAAACCTGCACAATTATTAACTGCCACATTTGAAATTCATGATTAGCCTAGTTTTCTTCAATTTTGTATTTGTTCTCATGTCATGTTGTGTAATTTCTGAATTTTTCTACCTATGTTATTATAGATAACTACAATGAATGTGACTGTCACTTTGATTTTTGATTTATTTATCTCACTGACTTTTTCTCCTTCTCATCATTGTGTACCACTATATCTTAAATTGTCTAGAGCTGTTATTGCACTTGAGTTGAATAATCGACAGATAGTCCCAGTGATAGCAGATCTGTTTATCCTTAGCTATGATCATCCTGACCTCTTATTATGGTAATATTTCAGTTAATCTTTATTGTATCTTATGTTCTATGTTTCTGAATTACCAGTGGTTCTGTAACCATTCGTAAGTCCGCTATCAAAATTCCTATCTGCCATACATTGATAAGTCCAACAGCTGTTTCTAACTCCTAGGTGTCACCATTTCTGCCATTATTATTAGTAGTAGTAATATTATTGTTATGATTATTATCATCATTATTATCATTGGAATGCTCATAACTGGAGATGAGTCCAGAAAAACTTGAAAACACCAAAGAACAGGTGATACATACTAAATAACTGTGAAATGACAGCAAGACCGTACAGTGAATTTACTTCTGATAGTATTTCAGTAAGCCTATTGGTAAAATATAGGTGAACAAATATTGAAATTGAGGGCCATTGAAGTAGGAAATAAGGCTGAGACTATAAGCAAAAGTGGGTCATGATTACTACCAATATCACTCACTTGAAACCCTTATAATATTAAGCTTACAATAAAAATTATTTTTGACATGATAGCAATTTTACAGTGGACTGGTTGCTTATCATACACTTGAAAAGAGTCCTCCATGAAAAGTAAAACTTTCACAGTTACTAAGTAAAAATAGTTTCGGATGCACTGTTTGAGAAAACCGACCATAATTGAGTAAATGGCACAACAATCAGCTAATCACGGCTGTCATATACTCGAGTTTGTTCGAAAAGAATCGCTTCAATGGCTTATCATCATCATGTGTGATTTGTTGGGTTTTTTTTTAGTTTTTGGCATTATCTTTAAAAAGTATTTTCCTCAACTGCCTGGCATCACCTTATGAACTTCCACATGGACCATTCTGTGCACATTCAGACGGATGGCGCTTTCTATTTTAACGATTTCGTGGGTATATGTGTGTGTGTGTGTGTGTGTGTGTGTGTGTGTGTGTGTGTGTGTGTGTGTGTGTGTGTGTGTGTGTGTGTGTGTGTTAAGGTATTTTTATACTTCTCCCCTACTGTATCCCTAATATTGCTCTAAATCTTGCTAAAATGTAGCTTCTAGGAGGGCTAAAGACAGATTTTTATCAGGTGGTGATACTCTGGGTGCCTACGTTTTAAATGCTGTACATCCCTTTTGATTTGTATGTAATTCAATGGGGACTGCACAGGTCATTCACATTTTCGACTTCTGCAAAACTGTCCAGCAGATTGACTTCAATCTGGCCGTTGCTTTACCCAAGGTGAGACTTTACCTGCGTTGTCCAAATTGCCATATACATAAACTTTAGATTTTGTACAAGCTTTCATGTTTATTTCTCTCTAATTTTCTCAAAACCGCTTGGTCAATTCGTTTAAACTGCCTAAGGGTAGTTTATAGGGACTCTTTCATCTTAAGATCGAAGTCGTTCAAGAGATAAGGCTGGAATGTCTTGGGGGGGGGGGGGGCGGGGATGCTTTGGTTTTGTTTGTTTTGTTCTTTCATGTGGTTTTATTTTTCTTCCAATCGTATCCCAATACGTTTCATCCTTTCCAAACTTCTCGAAAATGTACCTGGATTTGATGTCAACCAAATTGTCCTCTTTTTCTTCTTCTCGTAGGATCTAAATTTATTTTAAAAATAAAGCTTGATTGTTCTCGCTGCCCATTATTAGTCTGCCTAACAATTACTATGATACTGCGTGCAAGCGGTCGGTTACTTTAAGCCTACACCAATGCTACTTCTTATCATTAAACAATGGTGCAAAATCGGAACCGTTGGCGCCGCGTGTGCAATTATTTCTAGGAAGAGAAGCTCTAGTTCCAAAGGGCAGGTTACCTAAACCTTGTTCCAATTGGCCAAGTTTGCAAATCTTTTGGACCCTCTGCAGCTTGTGATAGTTTAAGAATAAATTCCTGAGAGTCACTTTGCCGGAACGCTTTAGCTAATGTCCAAAGATAAAGTACATTGTCTAAAGTTAGGGGAAAACTATTTGTACGTCTCGTGTAACATACACCGCAGCGGCAGAGCCAGTGTCGTGCTTGCAATTGTTGCTTGTCCTGAGCACTGTGAACGTCAAGGCAAGGCACAAGCTGCCCTATAGAAGCACCATCAACTATCTTCCAACTCCTGTTGGATGAGAATGATTGATTTTATGTGTCACTGTCTCGCTCTTACTGGAAAAATATGACTACTTGTTGGTAATTAGAAACTTAACCGGTCGTTAAAAAAGCTCGTTAGCAGCTCAACAGCTCCAAAGTTTATTTCTGGTGGGGCCCAGGGCACAAAGGAAGGCCTTAATGCAGCCATAAATCGTATCTACATTTTTACAATTTTAAAGGCGAATGTAAAATCCTTTTATTTTAGTGTGTTTTAGACCAAACATTCGTTATGAACATTAAAATTACATCTGCATGGTGTAGTTTTACTACGAATATTGTGTTTTTTATTCATGTAAATTTGTTAATGTAGTGTATGTACGAGGTTCTACATTACAATGACGTCAGGAATACTGCAGTTATGAGGTTTTCACATTACATGACATAATTAATTTCAGCTGGTGAATGACAGCACCTTAGATAATAGGCTTTATAACAACTGTCTACTTTAAAGCATGTGCTCTGCAAATGATAGAAAATAAAGTGGTGCATTGATATGGTAAAAAAGGAGTCTAATATGTGCTGGACTTTTAAACAATTATGTAATTTCAACTGGAAAAAAATATGGTCTATGTGCTGCAAGAAAATTTTTGTCAAAGTTATCTTATAGTTCAACAAGAGACCACATATATAAATTCAGCTGGACGTATCTACGTTATAATGCATGCCAATAGCTCAACAAGAATTCAATTTTAACTGTAGCGTTAAACAAGGTAAATGAGGGCATGTGTCTTGTAGGAGTGGGCTATTTACCTTCACTTCATTGCGCTGTGTGACACATTGTGTCAAAGTTCACCTTTTTATCATTGTTCAACTATTGACCAACTATTGACCAACTATTAAATTTCAGCTGGAAGTTAAACTAGGAAAGTACTTTTTCGGAGTTTAAGCTTTTCAGGTAAGTATGCTGCTTGAGACATTGAGTCAAAGTTCAAAACACCTTAATGCCTCAAATAGTCATAAGATGTATGATAATCAGCCGGTATTGCTTCCTCAAGTTCCTGCAGATGCTGATACGTTGCATTTTTGAGTCGCATGTGGATGTAGAGAGCTGGTGGACATGTGATGATACTGGGGCCACGTTTGCAGTTGTGAGCAACAGGAAGGTCACGCCATTCATCCGTATATATCGTAGTCTCTATAGACCTGTTCATACCGAGTTGTACCGAAATTTTCCGGAACATAACTAATATGCATTCCATTGTTGTCTTGATTGTCCTATTAGCAAGTGGCCGAGTCTGGCCTACGCCTCCACAGTTAAAGCTGGTAATTACAGCAAGGATTGTGCTGAACATTTCAAATATTTTTCCTAAATTGCGACAGTAGTGGTGAAACTTGCATATTTTGTTTGCTGACGTTCTAATTTTTCATTAAATTCAAGCACATCCTGTGGTTTACTTTCTGATCCTTCCAGTGTAATCAGATCAGCGTTTTCGAGAAAAAATGTAACAAAGCAGAGTGCGGTTCCCGAGAATGAACCTAATTAACACAAGCACTATGATCGGGTCTATTGTGCAGACTCTGAAGTATACTTGGCACACTTCTGATTGGTGACTGTTCGGTCACCAGTTTTGGTATCAGGATGTAGGGATTTGAGAATCCCTATGTTAGTGAAGACCATGATAAATTCATGCTCGAAAAATTTGACCACGTATTGCTCACAAACAGATCTTGTATTCCTCATAACTATTATAGTCAGCAGGACAGAAAATATATGACTTGCGGAATGTCCTGCGGGAGTGGACACTGTCAACTTCCAACTGCGTATGACCAGAATCCAAGTACTTCTGCAAAATTGTTTTCCATGCTCCTTAGAAAACTGATGGAGCGCGTTTGCCATAATCACATTACAGTTCTGATATGTGCAACCATCTTGATAGAAGAAGAACAGATTATATGGCAACAGTTTGCTCCAAAAATTGCAAACACTAGAGGCAATGCTCTTGATACAAATTCTAATCATGACCCAAATATTAATTACTCCACGTTAGAAACTATTTTGACCAAGGCCAAAGAAAAAACATATGCCCATAAGAAAAATTAAATTCAACAAATATAAGCATAAGAAAAATAACTGGATATCCAACGGCATTCTTAGATCTATCAAATTTCGTAATAATCTACACAAGAAATTAAAATGCATGTCACACGAGTCACCTTTGTATGGCCCCTTTGAAAATTAATCTCAAACCTACATTCAAATCCTCAACAAATGTATCCGTGAACAGAAACGGAATTACTATTCTTCAAAATTTGCAAAATATAGAAATGATGTAAAAAAAAGACTCGGGACACAATACGCTCTGCAATGGATGGTAATACATTCAAAAATAGATTTCCTTTGGCTTTCAAAATTAACGGCAAAATTATAACTGACAAGCACCAAATTGCCGCATGTTTGAATCAGTTTTTCACCAATATTGGTCCCAATTTAGCTGCACATGTTAATAATGGTAATTCCATACCTTTTACCTCTTATCTTTCAACACCCAAACGATTGTAATTTTGCTTTCTCACATGTATCTCCAATGACATTTCTATGATTTTCAAAAATTTTAAACCCAAGACTACTTCTGGACAGGACGGGATATCCATGTATTTATTGAAGGGTTTAATAACGTCTCTTTCTGTACCTCTAGCTTTAATTGTCAATCAGTCTCTCACCACAGGCATCTTTCCGGATAAATTAAAAACTGCAAAAGTATTACCTCTTTATAAAAAGGACGATAACCTTTATTGGATAACTATAGACCAATTTCTCTCCTGCCAGCTATTTCCAAAGTTTTTGAAAAAGTGTTGTATAATCAGTTGTACGAATTTTTTATATAAAAAAAAACGTTTCTACCCAAGCCAGCATGGTTTCAGAAAATTGCACTCCACCGAAACTGTCGCTATGGAATTAACAGATCGTCTTCTTCAGATTCTTGATACTGGAGACATACCTGTCACGATATTTTTAAATTTATCAAAGGCCTTTGATACACTGAACCACGAAATTCTATTCCATGAGCTGAATTATTACGGTATTAAAGGAACCCTTTAAATTGGTTTAGAAATTACTTCACAAACAGAAAACAATACGTCAAATTCGACGATGTTTCTTCAAAGTGTCTACCTATTACAACTGGAGTGCCACAGGGCTCTATTTTGGATCCTCTTCCTTTTATAATTTACACAAATGACATGTATTTGGCATCTTCAAAATTTGAATCGATTTTTTATGCAGACGACACGACTCTTATCACTTCACTTAGTTCTTTCAATTTCCCTCTCAAGGACACTGACTCTGCATCAAATAGCATAGAAATCGAATTAAACAAGGTATGTGATTGGCTGTCAGCCAACAAATTATCTATTAATATTGCTAAAACTAAATATATGGTGTTTCATTTCCCTCAACGAAAATTAAATTTCACCTTAAATCTTAAAATAAAGAATGTGCCCATCTACAAAACCAGTGAATTTGATTTCCTGGGTTTACGAATTAATGAAAACTTAAATTGGCACTCACACGTTAACAGAATTGGAAATAAGCTCTCAAAAATTATTGATGTTATGAAAAGAACACAAAATTATTTTCCGCAAGATATTCTATTACAAATCTACAATTCCTATTTTTCTTCCTCATCTAAATTATTGCATTCTTCTGTGGGGTTTCTCGTGTGGCCGTATTTTCAAACTTCAAAAGAAGGCTGTTCGTGTTGTTTGCTTGCCAACATATAATGCCTACACGGATCCTTTATTTAAAACTTTAAACCTTTTGCAAGTACCAGATATTCTTAAGTTAAGATCCTTAAAATTCTACTATAGATATTTAGAAAATAAAACCCCTGATTACTTTAACAATATATTTGCAGCTACATTACCTTGTCATCGATATTTCACTCGACATAGAAATGACAGCCAGGTTCCTATTCCTTCTAGAAATTCGACAAAACATTGTATTAGGTATTACCTTCCAACCCTCTTAAAAAACACACAACCCTGTATCAAAGATAAATTTTTCACACATTCTTATAATGGTTTCACAACCTACATACAGCTTTTCTTCGTGAAGCAATATAAAGACACTTGTACAGTTGCACACTGTTATGTTTGTGGTAGTTAAGTGACTTTATATTTACCCTGTATATTTAGCTTCCAACCTCTGTTCCTTCTATTTTTGCCAGTTGTTGCTAATTATAATTTTACCGAAAGGTGGCCTTGGCGATAGCGGATCATAGAGTCTTTAGCCAAGGTCATCCTCATATCATTTAGTTCAATTACGAGTTCTTGGTTATTGCTTAATTACCACTTTGTCACTACAAACGTAAAACTCATGTAACCCATTTCATATCATATTGAATGAACTGTTCTGAGTTCTGAGTTCTGAGTTCTGAGAGAGTTCTCTGGTATTTCAGCCATCCTGTCTTCCATGCCAAATATAGCAGATGACTCCATGATTGGCTACATTGTAAATTGTCAAGGGGCCGTCTGCAAAGCTATTATGCAGTATAAATTTTTTAAAATCAAGAACAGTTTTGGGCAGAATAGGAAAGATAGGCAAAAATACAATTACAGCCGAATGTTGAGTTTGAAAATATCAATTTTATAAGAATTTTGGAGCTAAAGAAATCATGGTTTTTGACACAACACCCACATGTTTTTGTATTTACAACAAAATGTAAATGAGCTCTCAGTCAGACCTGGGTCTGCTAGGCAATGGGAAGTGATCAAGCTGCTCATAGGTTGGGGAGAACAGAGTACTTCCCTCAAGACAAGTATCAATCAAAGAGAGTGAGGACATTCACCACTATGGCCAGTTTATTGCTGCCAGAGAGGCAATTAAACATAAATTACATTTTCTCACAATTCCATTTTTCTTCCAACTTCACAGACGTGTTTAACAGATTGTTCGTAAATGGTTTAACCGATTTTGATGAAATAAAAACTCTTAAAATATACATTCTTGGCTAAAAACGGTATGTGGCGTTTGTAGATGGTTTTATATTTTGTATTGTTTTGTTCAATGTTAAATTACACAAAGTGCAATGTCGAAAGAGTGTCTCTTTATAAAAAACAAGAAATCGTTCCTTTTGCTTTTAAAGAAACAAGATAAATTTTCTTAGACATTACATCAAAGTTTTATTCTACCAACTTTGCAGATTTTATATCAAATATTATGGTTGTAGGCCCAGAAAATCTCTAAAGTGGACCCCTTTGTAATATATCGCTTATTACCTGAAATGACGAGAAAATAATGTTTTTTTCTTCAGATAATGAAAATATATATTAATATCTGAAAGGAAGTGAATGGTTTGTTGGAAGGGGGCTAACGGCAACATTTTAGAAAAGTGAGTAGCATAAGATACCACGATGCTATATATACTGAGTTTTACAGACGGCACCTTAAGTTGCACACTGCTAATTTTGTACATTAGTACAGGGCAGAAGTATTTAGTTTTGATGAAAGAACGACAGCTTAAAGATCCATTGCAATCACAAGGCTCTCGTGCCTTCAAAACTATCAGCCATGCAAGCCTTTGCAATGGTTTAATGACTGTTTTCTTGCCGGCTGCTTCCATTTTTTCTGAGCATGGAGATTCCACTCTTTGTCAAGCAAGGTACCTATCTAACGCACTACACGATCTTAACTTAGACTGAATAATGCCAAATCCATATTATCATAATCCTGCTTCAAAGTCTGATGGCAGAATGGTTGCTTGATTGCTCTGCACTTTTCTTCGTACAAATTATAGAGATGTACCATGCTCTCTATTGTTGGCTCTAGATACAGCTTTGAAGATGATGATCGGCCGTAGTGTGGTAGCAACTTCAAAAGAACATCCAGGAAATTCTCTCCAATGAACTTACGATCTTCTTTAGTCCTCATACAGCAAGTAGATAATTCATTTTATACCTGCTCAGAACTCTCCTGTGCCCAATTTCTGCACGACCGTTCGCCATTAGACAACGTTGCCATGAAATTTTTTTGCAGACTGGTCTTTGGATGCCATCATGTCTCAAATGGTTTCTGATTGTTGCATATGCCTAGAAAGTTAGGAATCTGTTGTCTTTCGTTTCATAGGTTCCTTGTCCACCAAACCGCCACAAAAATCTTCCCATGCCGTGCTATAAATTTCTTGGAAAATTTAAATTCACTCACCTTCACACAATTATACAAATTCCGTGGCTTCCAACCATCGACACTTTCATCTTGGCTTAATTGATCTTACTGGCTTTACAATAGACTTCTTACAGGTTCCATAACATGTTCCGGTAAATTTCTGGCCTTCCTCTCAATGTGTGTGGGGTTTATTTACATTTCTTTCCTACTTTCTGGCCTACCCTGTCCTTTTTGGGTTTTCTTTTTTTTTTTTTTTTTTTTTTTTTTTTTTTTTTGTTTTGTTTTTGTTTTTTTTGTTTTGTGTTTTTTTGTTGTTTTTTTTTAGGGGGGGGGTGTTAGAACCAGCCTCTTGGATCTTCAGCAAACGATTAGGATGAATCAGACCCATCAGCACTAGCTTCCTGTTGGAAGCTAGCTGTTACAAACTTTCAACGTCTGCTTCCATAGTGTCTGGTTATATCATTAGTACATTTGGTTTAACCATTACATTTGGGTTTCCACACGTGTTTTTGGTTGCTCTATTGGTGTCATTTTGAGTAAGGGGCAGGAGCACATTTAACCGTATCCCCCCTTATAAACCTGGACAACACACACAAACTGTGACTGTTCTGTATCAACGAGTTCATTCTTTGCTGCTTAAGCAAATATATTTGATGACGCATCAAGCTGTTTTTTCATGGGTGTGTGCAGACCATGTCTCAAGTGAGCTTCGGCTACTATTGACACAATTATCATTCAGGGTTGTGTTTTGTACGCCTCTCTTGTGACTCTTGCTGAGTTTTTGTATATCAATGGATCCATTTTGCTTTAAATAAAGTAAAGACAACAAAGATATATTTTATTTGTGTCATTTTATTTGCACAGTAAGCCTGGATCTAAGGTATGACTTGCCAAATTTTAGGCAGAGTATATACCGAAGTTTAAATTTTGGTTACCGGCAGTATTGTTTTAGAAGTGATTAATGTTTTATTATGACAAGACCCAGACTGAGTCTTGACGCACATATTTATTTGCGAACATGGATACAATGACATTTGTAGTGTGGAAAACTACTATGTGCATTATCAACGAGGCAATTCTTGATACTATTATCAGCAGTGTTACAAATATTGACATTGGTTGCAAAGTTTAACGTCAGATAGAGAGGATTCTTCTTTGGCGTCATATACCATGAATGGAAGGTCACGAACTACAATGGCGAATCACATAGCACACTGATATATCTACTGATGAGGCAGTACTTTTGTCAACATGCCATGATCAAGGAAGAATATAATGGTAAACAACATCATAAACATGATTTTAAACTAAAAATTACTATATATTTACACGTTAGAAGTTGCTTTCTAAACATTGAATACAACAATTCTCTCAAAAACTATATTTTATGTGTCAAGTGTCTTTGGTTACCGTTACACTTGATCATTTGTTATGGTTCTTCTGTCTTACATGTTTACCCCCACTACAAAGAAGTCTCTGTGAGTGAAACAAATAAAATTTTAACAGTTTTTTGGCAGATTTCAAACTGATATATAAGTATCGAATGCCCACATTTCTACTAACATTAACGAAATGACTGACGGGGCTGTTGAGGCCATTTTGTCCACGTGCCTCGAAATGCTGAAGTTCAATTCTTAGGACAATATACTGCAGTAACGATCAGGCATATCCTATTTAGGATCTACTTGCTTTGTGGCTCCATTGTATGAATGCTGGCAGAAACTGCGAACATATTGTCTCAGCTTCTCGCATGAAAACTTACAAATATTTATGAACACGTAGTTCACATTATAAAAAAATATTTTACATTGACGAAGTATGTTTATCACATTCATATTAAGCCCTTCCAGTCGATATAAATCTTTGAAACATAAATTTACCAATTTAATTGTACAATCGGATGACATTGGTCCTAATGTCGAAATAAAGTTACCTTCCTTTGTATCATATATATGCCACCGTCTTGGTATTGGTCAATGAGAACACCTTTGTTTCTGTGCACGCTATTACTCTTTTAAGGACCAAACTAATTAGGTCATCCAATTCGGCAATATATGCAACTTAAAACTCATGAGCAGCCTTATACAAAAGCATTAAAATGTCAATATGTGAAATTTAAATATACAGTATTATAAAATGATTTCATGGGTAAGGTTCAACATGTAAAATAATTAAAAGTTAGACGAAAGTAGAACAATAGACTGGTCACCAAGAAAAATATTTAGCATTATATGTTTGGTAATGTGATTCTTATTTTAAAGAAATTTTCAAACCAACCTTGTCATCTTATCCCTCTCAACAATAAAACTAAATATACCATATTTTTAACAGATTGCACAACATGGAAAATTAATAGCATTGGTGCCAGCTTCAATTGAATTGTTTTATTTATAGGCAAAGGAAACACTTGTTTGAAAACGTTTTATTGGCAAAATGAGGTCTGTACATATTGTACTGTATTTGTGAAACCTTTTATCATAAGACAGATGGTCAACGTTCAGTAAGGTCGTACAAACTCACTGAATCCACGATCTAGAGTGTCTGGTTGTTCAACAATTACATATAAATGCGAACAACACTAGTTTTTTGCCTTTCAGTATTACATGGAAGGCGCCATTTCTGAAACACTTTTTGGGGTTTCATATTGTTGACTTTGACATAAAACATTAAAACTCATCAATTTGCTGGTAAAGTTGAAAAGTATCCGCCTTAGTTTATTTATAGTCTATAAATAGCCCCAGTATTTTCCTGTCAAAACTGTAAGATAAATATTTAATTTCGCAAACATATGTTTTTCCCGTGTTCCTTTGATGATGCCGGACTTACACATGTACACTCCCCGATTTTGGACAACTCCAAGTACAGTACTTGTACTGGATTTAATACATTGAACTGGCCGTGTCGAATATGGCATTCACACATACCGGCCTGCATTGAACCATTCCTTTTTTTTAAGAATGGGAATTTGGTGGAGTTGCTATGAGTGTTTCCCATTTTCGGGTAGGTAAGTGGTACCAGATGTTACTGGTTCCAGTTCCGTGGTCACAAACATAGTTATAATAAGGATGTTATCAACTATCCTTTCTGCTTTCCCGCTGCATAAACCAAGGCCATGTTAAACAAAGTCTAAGTAACATGAACAATTCCTGTCGGGTGTCAAGATATATATTCTACATATACCAAGGTAATATTTTGGACAAAACAAAACTGTCTGAACAGTTAGTTTATTTGTAGATGCAAACCCAGTTATCAATTGTTCCATGTTCTGATATACAAAAAAAGGCAAGTGTTATGAACTATTTTAGAGATAGGTAGCCGTTCATTCTATATTATCTCATTAATAATGCAGGTATAAACGGGAGGGTCCCAGCAGACAGCATGTCAGTGCAAGTGACACAATTTGAATGCTTGGAGACCAATTCAAATACCATGCTTCTACATTTAGCAAGGATGAGGTTTTAACTCTTTGCATCAATCATATATAATTTTGGTAAATAAAACGAATAAAGGTAAACAATACAACATTAACATTGTTCTTCGCTTGTGTTACATAAGCCGTAATGCCAACCTTTTTAGTTTATACAGGCAAGCTGTAAATTACAAACCTTTTTCTCTTATACAAACCAACAGTTAATTCTAAAAATGTTAAAAACCAAATCATTTCAAATAGAAAAAAAAGCACTTACGTACATCATGCACTTTTTAGTGATGTCCATTTGAGGATCAGAAATTAGAGGTCTCATTTTAAAGATCAAATGTCTCATAATTTGGCACCCATCTTGGAATTCGAGTACGTACAGTCGCATCCCGTGGCCTGTGGACATTCGGCTGCAGTCGCTTCCCGCCGTGAAAGAGCTCAATAAATGTCATTAATATATTAGGGAAGGATTGTACTTGTCATATGTAATAGGCCATATTTAGAGACTTGTTAGATCAATAATGGTCCATCTAGGGGCCAAACCGGATCTATTATTTTATACATCTTCACTATTACCATGAGAAGGAAATAAATACTGCCCCAAAAGAGGCAATAAAATACAAACCAACAACAGGAATCCTTGGTCAACAATTTTTCCAAGTTCATTACATCCCGAACTTCTAATTGACAAAGTGTCTTCATTTCTATTAGATCTGTAAGCTGCCAGAGGTTATTCTTTGTGACAACTTTGGGTTTGCAGTTTGAACGGACCTTGTCCTTTAATCACAGGGGAGGTATAGTTCTTTTAACCATCAAAAATGGAAATTTAGTGGCAAAAATACAGATTTAGTTAATGGTTTGAATATAAAGTTACTCTAAGAAAGATTTACATTGTTTATATAAAGCTCTGTATGTACCTCATGACATCTTATATATTTTCACAGTTAAAACAGTGTATCAATACATATTTTAGGCCTATACTATTCGCAGTCATACACGGTAAAATCTCAATCAAAGATGGTAGGTGGCTCACCATCAGTCTACAAGGGCTGGCTAAAAAGTTCTTAGCCTGGCTCTCACAGACCCATGATTCATACAAAATTGATGGTTTTCATCTATTTCTCTTCATAGTCCCCTTCCAGGTTTACACACTTTTGCCAGTGATGCAAGAAGCATGTGTCATTTTAAGTGAATTAAACCTACTTTATTATGGGAATTACATGCTGAACTATGGAGTACTTAGATGCGGAAGATTTTTTTATTAGTATGTGAATCACTAGTGAGACCATATATAGAATATGCCAATGCAATATGCAATCCGCACATGAAGAAGCAAATCACACCTATAGAAAATGTACAACGAATGGCTACAAAGCTCTTGTCTGGTCTTTTAAACTAAACATATGAAGAACGATTGAGAAAACTACATATACCGACCCTTGCATATATATAAGGTATAGGGGTGACGTGATTTAAACTTTTGACATAATCAAAGGAATATACGACAAAACTGTGACTGAGGGTCTTCTTCCCCTGCCACAATCTACAATAAGAGATCATAGATACAACCTATTTAAGAGGAGGTCTAAATTAGATATAAGCGGCAAAATAATATTTTGGATTGAGAGTGCATGACCAGTTGAACAAATTGCCTGATGTAGTTGTAATGCTTATACTGTGAAACAATTTGAAAAGAAGTTAGACTTTCTGTGGAAAGACAGTGAAGTTATCTACAGCCCAGACATAAACGTACAAAAAAAGACTGGAGCTCGCGCCACCCATTATGCACTGTCATATATACAACAAGCGTTCGGCTTTCATTAATAGGAACTGACACTAGAGGCTTTATAAAGCATGTTGTCAGTATTTATCTTGCAATCTTGTAGTCAGTGACGCTGCAAGGCCTGGATGCTGGTCAAGAAGATATTTTCTTCAGCCACCCTAAAGAAAGTCATTCACAGCACAAATTACGTCATCATTACTAAGAAAATGGCGACCGGCTAGTTCCTTTTTCATTTTAGAAAACACGTGGAACTCTGACGAGGCTAAATCGCGTGAATAAGGGAGATAGACAATGAGTTAGGAGCAACAATCATGGATCGCTGACACAGCAACTACAGTCTTTGTGAAGAGGAGCAGTGTCTTGGTTGAGCAAGACTCCTTTAGTGAGCATTCCCCATTGGTTAGCTTTGATAGCTTCATGCAACTCTTTCAGTAGGTCAGCATTACGTCGTCTATTGATAGTCTGGCCTTTTTCAAGAAAGTCAATCAGTAGAATACCGAAGGATTTCCAAAATAATGGAACTATCATCTTCCCCACCAAAGGAATTAACTTGGCTTTTTTTGGGGGGGGGGGGGGGGGCAGGGGGGAGGGGGGCCATCCCAGATGCTTCCATTGTGTATACCGAATTTCGGCTTCTAGTTTAAAGTGATGAATCCAGGTCTCATCCTTGCTACAAATTGGGCCAATAAAATCATCAGGATCTGCTTCAAAATGGCATAAATTGTCATAGGACGCCAGGAATCTGACACCTCACTGATCCGCTGTCAGGAGCATTGGTACCCATCTTGCAGAAGCTTTTGTAATTCCCATCTCCTTGATGACAATGTGCTCAACCCTCTCACGAGAGATGCTCACAGCAGTTGCGATATGTGGAGTGGTCAATCTTTGATCAGCCATCACCCGCTGCCATGCACCCAGGTAATGTTTTCAGGAATGGTTGCAATTGAAGGCCTTCCTAAACTTGCGTCATAGTCAAGGCTCTCTCTGCATCATTTGAATTCCGCAGCCCACTCTTTAACTGTAGAAACAGAAGGGGCATCATCCCTTAAAATGGAGACTATGACGGCATTTATCTGTGTTGGAGTTTACCCTTTTCGTTCCAGGTAATTGATGACTGCCCCGTAGCCAGCTTCGTCCATTTCTCGTAATTTCAATGCATAGGTTTACAAGATGGTGTGGTAAAAAGACACTTATCACACTAGAGTTGCAGTTCTTATGATTAATAAAAAAGATTGTACTTGTTGGTGACAAAGGTTTTTCTTTAATCCGATTGATATATCCAACTGAGGCTTGGAACTTTTAAACCAGCCTTTGTATCTGCAAGTGTTCCTGAATTGATAACACAATTTTATATATGCATGGCACAGAGAACATGATATATTGCTGAATGACTTTGTTCTTGATGTCATATGAGAAACTTAAACCAATAAAGTAAATGCATTAAAACACGCAAATACGGCACGTGCTGTTTATAGAACTGACACTTAAAATATCTTGTTGACATGCTGGGCACGCCAAGGTAGAGGTATGATAATAAACTAAGCAGCAATTACTAATGGCTTTTATCCCTGTACCTCATCTTTATATTTTTGATTTTCAGAGCTGCACTACCAACCTCACATGACACACAAACACTTGGAAACATAGAACCCATCATTTACACAAGAGTAACCAGCCATGCGTCATTGGTCCGAGATTATAGCATTAATTGTTCATCCTTCACTACTAATAAACATCATTTCGGGTAGGTGAACCACCTTTTTTTGTCAAGGATTCAATTAATTAGGGCATTTGAGTTGCTTCAGTTACCTCCATGTTGCAAGTAATATTCATTAGCTTCCATTCCTCCCATGAGCCTTGCAGGAAACAGGGCAGGTGCAAATCCCCTGGCACTAACATTTAGCTCCTTGTATATCATAATCTAATCAAGCACAGCTAACCTGAGAACAGTTAATGTGCTAATTTATTGGAGAATGCACAGCAGTCGGATATGTTATCTAAAATGAAGGCTGTTAAGTTGCCATACGCATCCCTAACCTTGGAGCCAAAACAATGTAAAACTTGGATCTGGGCCACGTCCAAGGATCCCAAGTCAGAAAAAAATGAATCATAAAATCTAGGTCAAATGGTTGGTTGATACTGGTAGGATAGCAGCACTGGACCTTTTCCAGTACTCTTTTATTTGGTCTGTCATCAATTGCACAAACTGTGTAAGGATTTACAATATAATGAAGTCACCATAGATCAACCACCAAGCATGCAAAATTAAACAAAATTGTGCAGCGGCACAGCTGGGCATAACAACAAAGTCAGATTGGGAAGGGAAAGAAATCGTAGCTCCATTCATTTAATATGGCAACTGTCACAGACAAATCAGGAGGTTGCTACATTTCACAGATTTCATGGATGGAAAAAGTGGGAGATTTATCGATTTATTGGCAGAATTGTAGCTTCTTCTTTTGGATGTTAAAAGCCCCGGATTTAACGGATAAGTGTCTGCTGTCTTGACCAACATTGTATATTGCCATTTATACCTAATCAGGTTTCAATTGTCGATGCGTGCTGGAAGCAGGAGCTTAGTTTTCAGTTATCGACGTTTTGTAACTAAGAGCACAGTGCTACAGAAAATAAATTGACCCACCAGCACGCAAGATGCTGGTGTTGACGTTCAAGTCCATTTTTCACAAATGTGATAATATGCAGATTGCTGCCCTGTTGGCGTTCGCACTAAGTCAGACTGGCATAAAGTAAGGAAAACAAAGCCAGTCTTATCATTTAAACATATTTTATTGTATTCATTCAGAAACAAATTATTACACATTTCTCCACGATTAGGAAAGTGGGCTACGCCCTATCTGAATCCTTCCCACTGGGAGGAAAATACAATTAATTCTGGACAAACTAAACACAATATGCGCACATGATCATCAAGGTTATATTAGCGTTAGCTGAGTGATCATGTGACTGCGACAAAAAAGCGGCATTTACTGTTACAGGACATACACAGGGGTCATGTGTGTTGTCATTTGTACACTAAGTCGCTTATTTATAAAACGTTAAGTTCAATTTGTACTAACCTGTACCGGATAGCTTAAAACGTTTTGTTGCTGCTATAAAATCATGAAACTATCGAAAAATCTTAATACTGTCAGCAAGAGAGCAGTGTAAAGAACCATGCAATACAGATTGTAAAGTAAATGGGGCTAAGGTAGCCACTACAGTGTGTAGTCTGGACCTGGGTACTATGTAAAAGGGACAAGCTAAGAAATAGTGCCATGTATCC
Organism: Hermodice carunculata; assembly: GCA_964020975.1. NCBI lineage: Eukaryota > Metazoa > Annelida > Polychaeta > Eunicida > Amphinomidae > Hermodice > Hermodice carunculata. The sequence continues at coordinate 45,682,612 of OZ026618.1, read as the reverse complement.
TCATTGTCTTAACCACAAGAGTAACTATAAAAAGGTGGGAATTCAATTGGGAGGCTCCGAGAAAGAGAGTGGTTTCCATAATAAAGTGATTCAGAAAATGTGACAGGTCTTTTAATAGGGGACGCAAATAAGATTTAAATTCCTGGATTGTCGATAGTTGAAGGTTAAGAGGATGTTCATTCCACAATCTGACACTCAATTGGCGGAACTGCAACACGCTTGCTTTCCGCCTCTGCGGCTCGGGTTCTATTCACGAGTTTCGTGTCTTGTAGTCTCCGCATCAAGATTTGCGGGAATAACAGAGGTGAGGTAATTGGTAGAAGGATGGTTTACCAGTTTGTACATTAAGGTTAATTTTCACGCTTCTCTGCATTTGGATAGTTTATGGCATCCTTATTCTTCACATAACTTTGCATTACTAGTACCATGCATTGCACCCGTTATTACTCAAGAAGCCTCGAGCTGGACCTGTTCAAGTTTGTCTTGCTCATTTTTAGTGCATCCGCTCCATACCGGACTTGAATATTCCATTATTGGCCTAACGAACGGGATATGAATAGTTTCCAAGGTTTTAATGTTAATTTATATATTATGTTCTTCATGATATTAACCAATTTAGTGGCTTTATTTCTAATATATTTGATATGATCTGCCAATCTGATATCTGATCGCAACGTGACTCCAAGGTGCTTGTCTTGATACACATCATCAAGGACTCGACCTTGAAATTGAATAGGAGTGTGTTGCATGGTATTTGTTTTCCGAGAAATAAGCATCGAGGCAGTTTTCTCAGCACTGAAATTTACATGCCACTCCTGAGACCACGTTTATAAGAAAACAATATAAGAATTGATAGTTTCAGAAGCAATAATCGGGATTTTCTATGTCTAAATAGAGAGTTGTGTCATAGGGTAGCAAACCACGTCTACAATTTCATTTATATACATGTATATTAAGAATAAGAGCGGTCCCAGAGCGGAACCTTGTGGGACAGCGGTGTTAATTTTACCCCAGCTAGAAAATGTTCTCAGGATAATGACACGCTGATAGAGGCTGTCTAGGTAGTTCGAAAATCAGTCAGGTAATTTTCCTGAGATTCCATGTTTCTGTAATGTGTGGAGGGGACCATGACGCCAAACTGTATCAGATGCCTTACTTATATCTAAAAATACGATTCTTCTGATCGATAGCTAGGCAAAGCTCATGATGAATGAGAAAAAGCTGATTGAAAGTGAAATCACTCTGTAGGAATCCCGGCTGATTAGCAGAGAAAACTAATTTGTCCCGGAAAAAGTTAAACAAATATTTAAATTCCATCTTTTCAAGAACTTTCCCTGTGCAACTAGGCAGAGATACTAGTCTGTGGTTACTACATGCTTCGGCTCCACCCCGTTTTTATACAAGTTTACACGTTTACATGTTTCCAAGCTGAGTGATAAGTTTCAGTAGCAAGAGAGACATTGAGCCGAGTAAGAGATGGAGCTATGATAGGTGCTGCATCTTTAAGGAGTTTGTGCTTATGTTATTAGGGCAAGTTGATTCGGTCATATCTAAGCTCAGAGGAGTGTCCAAAACCTCTTGCTCACTTACATTCAGGGAGGCTAGATTGAAGTTTGGGCAATCACAAAGATCTGGCACAGTGCCATCAGATGTATCGATGTTGCACTGGCAAATAAGGAAAGAATTGAAGATTTCTGCTTTGGCTGTGTTGTCAGATATGTGTTTGCTGTCATGGAGAAGGGAAATATGGCGTTCGTAAGCAGGATCAATTTTTTGTCGAAATTATAAATTGGCATCAACAAGACAGTGGTCACAATTGGAAACAGGAAGAAGTACCCTCGCACCATGAACATAATCAGGTATATTCGAAATGATTTGATCCAAAAAAAGATAAAATTATGGGTAATACGAGTAGATTCCTGAATCTGTAAAGTAAAACTATCACTACTGGCAAAGTTCAATAACTTGTGACCCGAAGGTGTAGTAAAATCAGAATCCAAATCCCCTGTAACAATAATGTTTTGGGTTCCACTGTTTTTGGCATAATCTAAACCTGTTTTAAATTTGTCCCAAAATAACGCAGATGAATTTCGTGGTCTGTAAGCGACCCCAAAAAGAAAATTTTGCTATGTAATCTAATTTCACACCATAATAGTTCTGAGTCTTGGACCTCCATATCCAAACGCCGCGTGGCATGCAGAGACTTGGAGACCTACCGTGCCACATCACCGCCAATAACATTTGGATGATCCCGTCGTGAAATTTGTCGAAACCGGGAATAGGTAGCTCAACAGATGACGTATGCGGTGTAAGGAAGGTTGCAAAAAGAGATATGACGTCCAATTCAGGCGAAAGTTCAGATTTGACAGATCTTAGCTTGTCGTGAAAAAGGCTACGAACATCTGCGTGGCAAAAGATAATATCGCGGAAGTCCAGGATTGACACGGACGCCGCCCACCAAGAAAATCAGAAGGGGACCTACAAATAATACACACTCAACCTGTGACTCGCTTGTGCCAGAATATGTACAATACATATATATATATGGAAATAATATTTCTTTCCTGTCAGAAAATTCAAAGAACGTAGCAACAGCAACATAAGAATAAAAAAATAGCCATACTGTTACCCATTTCAGCTAGCAACTGGTGCCAAAGGTTGTAGGTTCGAGTCCCTAGTGTGCATATAACCCTCTTACATGTAGCATCAGGTACATTATTAATCCCGTATAAGTTACTAGCTGCTCACATATGTTACATATTATATTATATGGTTGAAGTCTCTAATACAGTAATGTAAAGGTCAACTTAGGACCGAAATATAGATCCAAATAGTACAAGATTCCAGCAAAATTATACGAAAGGCTCATAAGTATTGATATTCTTTGTGGTAAAAACGTCATGCATGTGGGTAGCACACAAATACACATTTGTAGCTCTTGCAGATCATCCTGGGAAGCAGCTTCTGACGTAAATGACTGCCGCTTTTAGTTAAACGTAAAGCACTATCCGCAGGATATCATTGTGGTGAAATCACTTAAACGGGTGAAACCCATGGTATACATATATTCCCTAAGAAGTGCCACTTGGTATCTCTCACAACTTGATAGGCTACTCTACAATTCAGGAGCGGTGGGACATATTATATCCCACCGCTCCTGAATTATAAAGTACAAAAAAAAAATAAAAATAAAGTCAAAATATGCCGTGGTGTACTTTTAAGGGATTATGTACAAGAGTTTTAGATATGGTAGTACCAGAAAAGCAGGTTAGGATCAAAAGCAGGACAGAACCGTGGATCACAGACAATATGTTGATGAATACAATAAGAAAAAGAGATAGAACATTGTACGAGTTCAGAAAATTTGGTGATTGAGAAGTGGAAAAGCAATACAATAGGTTGAGAAATTACGTACAGAAGTTGGTGAAAAAAGCAAAATCTGAGTGTTTTGTAGACCAAAAACATGAAACTTGAAATAGCAGCAAAGGCCTAAGCCGAATTATAAAATCTATGGGATACCAACAAAAAATGGTGAAACAAAGTATCTACAGCCTAAGGTCAGAAAGTGGTGAAATTTATCATAATGACAAACAGGTAGCACAGTTTAATACATTCTTGACATCAAAAGCCGAAATGCGGGTAAAAAATCTTCACCAAGCCAGGAAAAACTTTGTATAGAAAAGGTAAAGAGTTTCTATGAAAGAAAAGGTGTAGTAGAAAATGATTTATGTCTGCATGAAGTGGCTGAAAATTAAATACAAGGGCTTATGAAGAACATACAAAGTGGAAAAGCACTGGATTGGATAACATACCAACTACGTTTGTCAAGGTCGGTGCAGAAAATCTAAAAAGACCCTTTACGGAATTTTTAACCTCTCTATAAGGACAGCACAAGCTCCAAGTGAACTTAAATCAGTTAGAGTTTACCCTTTATAAAAACATGACAGGTTTGACGCAAGCAACTATCGGCCAGTATCTATTGTGTATTTGGTCAAAGATCATTGAAACGTCGATACATGATCAACTCATGCACTACCCCAAAGAGAAAGGTTTGTTGTTCAAGTCTCAGTCAGGATTCCGTCCCCAGTATTCGACAGACAGTTGCTTATTACACCTTACCAGTTTTGTGAAGAATACTGACATGGGAGTTTTGGCTGGTATGATACTATTGGACTTAACAAATGCTTTCGACACAATGGACCATCAAATACTGTGTCATAAGGTATAATCAATGAGCCTAGACAGTAATTCTGTGAAATGGTTTGCATTCTACATAAGTGATAGATCACGGGTAGTGAAAGTTACTATGTAAATGGAAAACTGTTTGATGTAAGATCCATTATATATGGGGTGCCACATGAATCCATCTTAGGGCCCCATTATTTCAAATATATGTAAATGATCTCATGGTCGATGCCGATGGCTCAACCCTTTTAGTCAGTGGCAACGTTGTAAAACATACAGAAAAGAGATTAATTGACAAAACAAAATCCACAACTGATTGGCTAATTGACAACAAATTATCGTTACATCTTGGAAAAACGGAATCTATATTGTCCGGACCTGGAAATAGAATAAAAACCATCAAGTTGTCAGGGTCATGTGCAGGCAAAAGGATTGACCAGAAACAAATTGTAAGATATTCAGGTCATTTCATAGACATTCCATTATCTGGAGACATGGCAGCAAAGGAGATTGTCTCAAAATGCACCAGCAGACTTGCTTTTGTACAGACACGCTGATTGCCTAGACATGCACACTAAAAAATTACTATGTCCCCTGGTCAGCCAGTGTCACTATGATTAAGCATGTTCCAGCTGGTACTCACTTGTCTCGGCCACCCTGATCCATAAATAACAAGAAATTCACATATGATGCTTTAGTTACCTAGATGCCAAAAAAACATGGGACTAAGTACATTTACGCCGACGGGAATATAGCAGTGGAATGACTTGCCTACTCATATTCGGAAAACAGAAAACCATAGTTTATTCAAGACCACAGTAATGCAATACCTTTCAAATAAAATGTCCCTAAAACAAAACAAGGTATACTTCTTTTACTGAACCACCATCCCCTGCTTTATAGAAAATAGGTCGAGAAGGATAATAGGGACTTATTATACTACCATGCTTGTGTGTTGTAGGGTAACGTGGCGCATGTATAATAACTGTAATGTTTTATGTGTATTGGTGGGCGAATGTTTTATACCTTTAATTGTACCTGATATTGTAACATGTTTATACATATATATATATATATATATATATATATATATATATGTGTGTGTGTGGGGGGGGGTGGTAAGATCTCTATTTTACTTTTTGTGCTATGAAGAAATGATGTACAGGACCACCCTGCAAATAAGTTGCTAAACTTTTTTTTGCTGCCATCTTGATGTCTTTTTAACACTTATTGTATGTATTACAGTCAAATGTAACTATATCAGCTTAATTCAAATCAAATCAGATCAAATTAAATTATCACAATTACAGCCCATCCATGTGGTGTTTTAAACAACATAACAAATGTGGAGTATAGTAGAAAGTTTATAAATCTTTTATTTTACAATGTTGCCACAACCTATATGTGAATCTTATAGAAAGCACAAAAACTTTTCATTAATTTCCGGGGGGGGTCAATATTTCAATAGTAGCATCCGGGTGAGTTTCAAGAATGCATATATGGTGCATATATATTCAAAAACAAATTTTTATATGTAGGTATGAAGCCATATATATATATATGTTGCATGTATATGCCTATATGAACGTGTGTATGTATATAATACACACATCTACAAGTCTGAAGCAATATTATTTCATCGTCTTTTGGCCTAAATATAAAAAGGCAACTAGGATAGACCCTTGTTCTACTTGCCCATGTAATCGTTTATTATAATTTGGCATCTGTGTCAGTTAACTTTGTGTTAAAATTACATTGTTGAATGTATCGTAGAACGATGATGGCTATCGTGACTTTAATAACTTGACTAAATTTATCAAATGACAATGTACAGTGTCCCAATCTCTGAGGTCAACAGTCGAAAAAAAGTGCAATGGAAAGTTCGGTATTAATTGTATTTGCTATGAGAATAAGTGATACATTGTAAAATATGCGTTATGTGTTTACAACGAGCTCATACTCCGTGTGATGACATTGTCTTCACCTGATCTAATCATTGGTCTGAAACAAGGTCTAGTCTAGTGTGCGCTGAGTGGCTGAGCTGTATTTATCTGTGTTCAGCCTGCTGGCAATTTATACACAATAAAGAATCTTTCTTGCCGAATAAATGTAATGTGGCTGTCAGCATTATTATTTGTGCACCGTCGGTCCCGAAGCACCACATACTTCTGCATGGAAATTTACCTTGTCTCAACTCAACTGGCGTGATGACATCTTTTATTTTTTGTTTACGTTTACTGCGGTCGTTATTTTGTATAGTCTACTGAGTATTGAGTAATATTCTCAAAGACATAAGAATTTATTTGGGGGTTCTTTTATTGCAGTTTTCTTCTTTGTGTCAGCTTTAGTCATTGGGATGCCAGACCCGAATACAGTTAGATGGACAAATGTATCTGCTGAAGATGAACTCCTGGAAAACGTCACTGACACAACATTGCAAATGCCCACGCCCGATGCATTTAGCAATGCAAGTGCATCCACCAAGACGAATGCTAAAAGCCAAACACCACTTACACCTGATACAGTCTCCAAAGATTCAATTTCCTCCAGCCTTATCCTGCCGAAAGTAACAGGTACTTTGATTTTCTATTACTATCTTGTCAATTTACAAAATATAATTTACATATTGACACATGCAGATAATGCCACAGTTGCACTCATCATGCAACATTTGGTACGTTTGACATTTATAGTATTGGCTATACATACCCATGAATTATGCTTAGCTTCTAATTGAATACGAAATATGACTAAAAATGTACTTAACCAGGTATATACTGTTATGATAATGCCATAGAAACCAATTTGTATGAGATACAGACAACAGCTGATCCTAGGGTGCTTGATTGGTACAACATCGCTGGAACTGCATTCATATGGTGTGTCGTATTTCTCTAAAATTTGAATTGAGGTTAATTCATATCAATATATTGGGACTAATCCAGTCACAATGAGGAACTTTTAGAGTTATTTTAAATACCAGTAGCAACTACAATTTATCAAGTAAAACTGCGCGTGACTACCCATGTCCAAATGCGGAACACCAAATCTGTTCCATGACTTGTCCATGGGCTGAACTTATACTACCAGTGAGGAACCAGTTATCTAGCATCAGTCTGTCTGTCTATAATTTCCATAATAGAAACATTTTCAAAACCTGTTGGCAGGATTTTCAGCCATCAGGAATGTACCTTAGATAGTGTTTGCCTTCTGAGTTCTGTCTCCTGCGTTTAGTTTGTAATTAAAGTAATTAATGGATGTCTTGCTGATTAACTTAGGAAAATCTGTAAAACATTTCTAAATTAACTGGTTGAAAAAAGACAGGGACAATTTTCGTCACGCCACAACTTATTTTTTTAGTACGTTCAACTAACAAAAAGATTTTCTTCCATTTCCCATGACTTTTGGACATCTTTTCCTCGTTTTTCCCCCTTTTGTCCAAAAAAGGTTATTCTCCATGTCGCATTGTTCATACTTCATCAATTGAAATGAATTGATATTGTCATGATCATCATCATCATCATCATCATCATCATCATCATCATCATCATTTTTTAAACGGCTTCTGTAGATGTAAACATTGCCATTTGTTAATTTACATTTCAATTGGAATGGTGATGCTTAGGTATGTTTGGTGTGCAGTTTTCATACGACGTATTTGCCCAAGTTTCTTAAAACTTGAAATAACTTCAGTAAGCGAGAAGAAAACCATTTGACCTGTACTTTGGAATTGATACCAGCATGTCTTGGTACACTTTATCTCATAAATTGTTGGTGTAAGGTTGTTGTTTTATGAATATTTGTGTTTTGTTGTCATTCCTATACCTCCAAAACCAAGAGCTCGATCTTCTTTATATCTGTGGATACGTCTCTAGATTTATTCTGTATGAAAATGGTTCACTAAACCATTGCCTCACGTTTTTAATAAATACGTGTGGCTACGTTATGATCAATAAGTCTATATGCTATAATTTATAGTGACTATTTGACAGTATAAATGCATGTGGGCATACCAATTTTCGCCAAAATTTTAAAATCAGTTCACCTTTATGATTGATGGATACTTAACTGCGAAATTTATATCTTTCTTTCCTTAATGTGCCCTGGTTCTACTTTTTATGACATTTGCTAAAGTTTTGCCATTTAGGGTGACCATTTCTAAATGCTTTGTAGAGATTGCATGGCTTATTGTTTGAAAACACGTATAGATATTAACGACTCGTTATTTTGAACTGTTAGCATAGGTAATATTGGCACATATCCCATAGCTATGGGCGCACTCATAAGCTTTTGTTTTATGCTAAAAGGTGTAGTACAAGTTAATAAACATGCTATTCATAGCAAAGCACCCATACTAATGATATATGCTATGCAACACAGCGAGGTCAGGGGTCAGGTTAGAGCAGAACTCTGGAATCCTGTTGTTACTTTTGACTAACTAAATTCCATTTCAAAACTGACATGTATCAACCTTACTCTCCTTGTCCATTTTATCTTTCTGTATCACAGATGTGTAAGTACGTTTATGTAACCGTTACTGGCAGAGCATGTAATAGCCTGATCACAATAGCCGCAAGGGAAGCTAAACAGCATCACTTAGCTTTAAAACAGGTACAAATTCTGGATAGTAAAATTTTCCTAAAGCACCACACACTTGGTACAATTGTTTATATTTGAACCTATCGTCCTGCTCGACTGAAGGGCATTGTCATTGCTGCTGCTGTCTGTCTGCCACTCTTTGTCTGCCCAGTACTTGATATCACTCTAACACCTGAGCATAGGCATGGGGTCACCGTAATTTCACATGACCCAAACATCGAATTGTGTTAAAGAATCCTGTCGAAGGTAAAGGTTATATCTATTTGTTTGACTATTTGACTATTTGACTCATATTCTAAATGTCAACGTGCAAATGAACATTTTCACTCTAACTCAATGAAATGAAGCTGATCATCTAAGTTCCCTAGACTAATTGACCAGAGCATCTACATGTGGTTTCAGCAGCCAGTTGGTGGTCAAGTTCATATCTATACTTGACCTGTTTTCCAGAAGCCAGAGGCCACACTCAATTATGTCACTGCCCTTACACTTGAATGAATCAAGCAAGTCACCAGTTTCGCATGACTCATGCATGTGGTTGATGTAGCAAAAAAGCTATTGAAGGTCAAAGTCATATTTCTGGGACCCATGAAGGTGCCTTCAAGTTATATAGATTCTGGCTAGACAAAACTAACTGATCACTTTGTCTATTTTTGAGAGTCTTCTTAGAGCGAGGGATTAGTTTTTAAACAAAATGTGTGTGCGTATTAACATAACGTTGCCAACTGAATTCCAGGACGTTGCTTTATGTAATTTGCCTCAAAATCCCTTTATTGGACAAATGCGACTTTTTCGTTCAGTCTTTTTATCTTGGAGCTACACCAGGTGCAGAAAGCTTTGCATGTAATCCGCTCACTTCACCTTTTATATTCTTAACAATACCTTTTATTGTTGAGATGTTTAAGGCTTTATTCTTACTAACATAATATCGTATTGCTTCCAGTGTTTGTTCAAGGTTTGAAGAATTGATGTGTGGTATGAGGTATATGAATGCATGTTTTGCAGTGCCTGCATGTATGTAAATGTGTTTTCACTCCTGGTCCATTTTAGGAGACAATTATCTACTGCATTAACTTCATCGTCCATTTTTGCAAGTGCATCCCAGCATAAACCCCAGATCAAACCACAAAAGCATATTAGTCTTGCAAAATGAATTGTAATTAGTTTGAAAGATATACAAGGTAAATTTGCATGACTTTTATACATGTGATGATCTATTAATGGCATATTAATCGAAATGATCAAAATTTATATCCTGGAGATGAGTGCACAACAAGTAACAGGAAAACTAACAGCTGCCGCGTTTTGAGGAGTTTCAGCTGCCCTTTGTGGTTCTTTATTGGTGGAAATCCAGGGCAACTGTCAATAGAGGCATTATTCTCCATTACTGAATACCAGCAAGGGTAGAAAGCTTGCATAATTGGATTAGCCGACATCAATGCATTGGCGATTCTGGGCAACCCGCATATGTAAATAAACAGTCAGCTGTTCTTGACTTACATAAGGAAAATGAGAAGGGCTCTCACCCCTCCAGTAAATTGAAACCAAATTGAAACACAAGTGCATATCCAAAATGAAAAGAAAAATCTAGGCCTGAGAAGAAAAATTAAAGTTCAGATTTACATGTTAACTCTCTCTCAGTAACGAGTCTAGTGTCTGGTCGTATTTGGATTGTAACACTCTATTGTCCAGTGTTAATTTTAGCCTTTCCATCCCAGTATCTGTAGATCTTGACACAGATCGTCCACCATCGATCATTTTTGGGGCTTTTCGTTGCTTCTTTGATTTCATAATAATCTCCCACTGAAGTTTTCGACCAAATGTTAACACCATAGGGCTTGGTTTTCCTGCAGATGTTTTGCCCAGCCAAACGCATTCTCCATGTCATTTCAGTATAGAAGCACATTTAGTTTATCCTATACAAGACCCTTAACTTTTTGCTTCATGTTCCCTCATAATCTCTCTTTTTGAGCCCATAGGTCTTTATGTGTCGTGTTGTTCAGTTTGTACTGCTTGACGTTTTGCGTCTCTTGCCAAATTTGAATTGCGCTGATATCCTTTTATATAGTTCTCATTTGTGCAACATCTCTTTTCAACATTTTATTTTCTTCTATAAAGGTGAGTCGCTTGTCAATGTAAGTGGTACGTTCGTGACTACTGTCTTTAACTATTTTTTGATGTCTCCAAAACGTTCTTTTTGTAAGTGTATCAAACACGGTAGTTATTTTAGAGTCTAATTTATCCGCTGCTGTATTGTCTTTCTCTGAACTCCAACTCATGGGGGAAATCTTTAAATGCGTTTCAGTTCTATTCATTGGGGAGATTTTACTTTAAGGCGAGCCTCTTCTCAATGTGTGTGGTACGTTCGTGACTACTGTGATTAACTATTTTCTTGATGTCTCGAAAAAGTTATTTTAAGTGTCTCAAACACAGTAGTTCTATAGCTTCTAATTTATGCATTGCTGTATAGTCTTCTTTCAGAACTCGAATTAATGGAGAGAATCTGTTTAATACCTCACAATCCTGTTGATGAGGAGATTCTGCTTCAATGTTGGTCTCATTTCTTTTCTTTTTTTATTTTCTTTGTGCTTTTTACTTTGATTTACTGGGATATTCATCAAATCTCTGCCTTTGATGGTTTTGAGTGAATTGACTGGAAAACACTGGTTATTTTAACAAGTTTTTTACCAACGTGCATATGAAGGGCTAAATACGCCTCCATTCATGGGTACTGCCACAGGCTACAACCCCAAACGATCTGTGTTTGAGCCACCAATTATTCCGAAATACATGTGGCGTTTTGCTGGAGGTCTGGAACAGGGGAAATTAGAACATAATCACCATTGTGCAGTTAAAGTCTTAGCCTTACCAAGTTGCCCCAGGGAGAATTCACTGGAGCACAGTTACGCCCAGTGTTAGAACAGTTGTGCCTGTACTTTGATGCGGGTGAACGATGACACGTGTCGTTTGATTGTTCTGTTTTCCTGTGTGCATTTCTGCAAGCGTGCTGAGTTTGATTGATACCTTCTATTGACGGGAAATGAGACAGACTACCCTAAAAACCTGCTCAATGAAGTCAGGGTGTGTTCCTCGAACCAAACTGTCCTCGGAAGCTCAATCGCTCGCTTGACGGCCGAACCCTGTACTATTGTGGACCACCGATACATGTGCAGCCAGTTTCTGTTCATATCTTATCTCATATTCATGTATTTTGACAACTTTTCCTTTTTTTCTTTTTATTTTTTTTTTGTAATCCTCAACACAAGCGGGACAACTACTGTTGTTTGCAAATAAGTATCACATGTTCCATGTCGTTTTACCCCATCATAAACAATTATACTTGCATTCACAATTATGAGAGCTACACTGGAAATTGTCCTTCCCTTCCGACCAAAATAAAGGACGTTTTATCGTCAGCTCTTTCCCCAGAATGTAAGAGGAATTGCGGATTTATTTTACTACACTGGATCAGGAAGTTTTACAAAGAAATATATCCCTACAGGAAACACATAGTATAGAAATATACAGGATATATCCAGAGAAACTAGTAGGTAGCAAAAATCATATTTGCATATAGTACCAGTAATAGTCGACGTGTTGCTATAACTCTACCAAGTAATATGGATTTCAAGGTAAACCAGGTAATAAAGACGAAAATGGAAGAACATTATTTAAGACATTGATGTTGACGACACCACCTTTGTCTTTATAAATTTATACGCATCCACAAAAAATATGAAACTGAGCAGGGTGATTTCATTGATCAACTCTATGAAAAACTGACATATTTTGTTGGTCAAAGTTTACTTCTAGGTGGACTCTTCAATGCAACATTATCCACAAAACTCAACAAAACGGGGTAGAAACCCAGGGGAAAATTACAAAATATATACAATGTATTCAAGAACTACTTCTGGAAAAATTTAGTTTAGTAGCAGGAGGGGCCAGGATTCTAAAAAAAAATAATTCGAATTCTTATATGACCAGGAATATATGAGTAAAGTACAAATAATTATTAATGAATATAAATACAAATACGCGAGTGAAGAGAATAAAGTTTTGGTGTCAGTTACAGTGAAAGCAGAAATTAACAATTAAGTATTCAGAGCGAAAAGCAAGACAAGAAACATTACTCGTAGAAGATCCAGAGACTAAGATGTCGATAGAGTCACCCATAGCTGAAAATAAAACTAGACTGGAATAAATCAAGACAAAATTGTCTGAAATAAATGATAGGCAAACATCGATGGCTAATCATTTTGCCCGAGGCCAAGGTGGAGGAAGTTGGGAAGGAAAGTACAATGGCCTAGAAAAAAGAAAGTTCAACAATAATTAACTATCAAAATCAACAGACAATGCTAAATAACTGACCCCAATGAAAAATTGAATAAAGAAAATCCTTTCTCTACCAAGACCTTCATAAGAATAACATTTCAACAACTGTCATCCACAGATATATGGAGAAGTTTCCGAGAAATCTCTAAATACCCAAAATGTAAGACCAACAAAAGCAAGATGTGATCAAGAAGTATTAAAGAGGTAGAATGCTGGATGGCAATGAACGAATTCAAACTTGCAAAAAGCCCAAGAACCAATGGTTCCATGGTTGAATTTTACAAAGCGTTCTGGACAGATATAAAGAATCCTACTAGATAATCTGAATAATGCATATGATACAACAACATTATCCATTGATCAGAGGAGAGATATTATAACATTGATACCAAAGAAAGATAAGGAACGTTTAAAGCAGAGAATGGGTGTCCTATTGCTCTGTTGAATGCTTATTGCAAAATGATTGCGAAAGTGATGACAAAATGAGTTCACACATACTTACAAATGTTAATATACAAATATCAGACGCCTTTGCTAAAGGACGACACATACGTGAAAACAAGAACCGTTGCAAACATTTTACATAATTATGCTGAGGTTATAGAAAAAAGGACTCCTAATGCAGATTGATTTCAAAAACGCTTCCAATACTAAAGCCTGTGAATACATCAGTCGAGCCTTAAGTACATTTAACGTTGGCAAAAATTTCAGAAAGTGGGGTAAAACATTTTATACGGATATATCGAGTTGTGTAATCAACAATGGATACACCAGTGAATCGTTTCCCATACCTAGAGGTGTGAGACAAGGCTGTTCCTGTCTCCGTTCCTTTTAATTTTAGCAGTTTTACTACTGCTATTCGTACGAGCAGTGGTATCAGAGGCATTAAAAAGAATGGCAATGAATTCAAAATTGCATAGTTTGCATATACTTCCCTTCTCATGCACGATCTAGAATCAGCAATAAGTGTTCTAAGGGTGTTGGTCGATTTGAAACAAAGTTGTGGTTTAACATGTAATCTTCATAAAAGTTTAATGTGATGGGCGGAGTTAATGAAGATAATATTGACCACCAGTTGCCTTTAATGGGTGACTGCCTGTCTCAAGTCAGGAGTGAAATTTGCTTCTTCAACCACCAGTTGCCTTTTATGGGTGACTGCCTGTCTCAAGTCAGGAGTGAAATTTGTTTCTTCAACCACCAGTTGCCTGTTATGGGTGACTGCCTGTCTCAAGTCAGGAGTGAAATTTGTTTCTTCAAACCACCAGTTGCCTTTTATGGGTGACTGCCTGTCTCAAGTCAGGAGTGAAATTTGTTTCTTCACATTGGTATTGGAAAAGAAAAGTTGATGCTTTGGCAAGTCTGGAATCTCTTTGCTGTCATTGTTGGGTTTGATATTAATGAATACGGATCATGTTTTTCTGTACTAATTGATGAGACGGTGTAAAGATGAATTCACGATTTTAAATATTTTCTTGAGCGAAAATGAGCACTTGATAAACAACTTAAATTTTTCTCCAGAAATTCAGTCTTTTATAGAAATATTGCATGTGCAGAGAGAAAAAAATCTATCACTAATTGGTAAAAGCATAATGATTAATACCCTTGCAACTTCTAAGGTACTTTACCCAGTGTCAATAATGCATGTAGAATCAACCTTTTTACAAACCGGGCTTTGAGATATTTATAAATTTATATGGACGAGTAGCATCGTAAAGTTAAAAAATGGTGTCATGCATAAAAATGTCAGGGGTGGTGGGTTGAAGATTGTACACGTTCAAACCTAATGGAACATGTTATTGCTGAAAAGGGTACAAAGCCAATATTTTGGACTTAATGCTAAATGGAAAGCAATCTTTCGATCATTCTTGCCGAGCATTAAATAAGAATACATATTTATGAGTAGATGCTGTATCGACATGGAAAAGGAACATATACCAACATTTTATAAACTATTTATTTTGGTGTGGGAAGTGTTTAGGATGTATTTCCAGCCGCATAATAACATTAGGAAGGTCAGGAAGGACGTTTGTCGGTACAATATGCACATTACAAGGTATAAAAAAACCCATGCTTTGCAGGAAATGGTGCGACAAAGGTATTATTTTCATAGACGTCATTGCAAGTGTCCCATCTGGGACACTTGCAAATGAAAAACAGGTCAAAGATAATTATGATGTATCAGTAAGTTTTTTCATTTTTTTTTTCAAATCGACTTTTAATACCCGGATTACGGAACTATACCTTATTTGTTGACCTCTCAAAAAAATTTTAAATTGATGGTCAACGCAGTTTTGAAACATAGGGCAAAATGAAGTGCATTGGTTTTATACGATATTATTAAGGGGCAGAAAATGGTTAATATAACTGATGATATATTGCAGAAAATATTTTCTTTTGCATTCAAATGTACAATGAAATCAAAACTACGGGCTTATCAATTTTCAATCTTACACCGTTTCGTAATCACTAAAAAGGGTCTTTTGAAAATTCAATAAGTGGATTCCAACATATTGTACACAGGTCATACCTTTCTGGGGACACCTTCAAGAGTGATGGAATGGGCTAATACTAGCTGAAATGATAGTTTTATGTTACGAGGGGGTAATCTTTGAATGTTACCAAAATATGCACATAAATCGTTTCTATATTCTAAATAACCAAATTCTAAATGGCTGATAGTTCATCCATAGAGAACTATGTAACAACAAACACATCTTTTCTTTCAGCAATTTTTTTCATTTTATGTTTTATAACGTCAGATTAGCACATTATGTTCATATACAGGAAAGAGGATTACTTTTATCACTGATGGGGTGACCTACAGAAAATAATGCCTTGATCAATTCTCATGAGTGGGGTGAATTACCAAACCGATTGTCTTGATCAATACGTACATGGTATATCAATAAAGATACATTTAAGAAAATATATTGCATCTGGCACCGAGAGGTAAAACTGTGAACTGGTGTCTAAATGATTTACTTAAGTAATATCATTGCCAGTACCTAGTCAAAAACTCCTACCGTAGAAGGCGTTTTTTTTGTTTTTTGTTTTGGGGTTTTTTCGGGGGGTGTTTTCTTTTTGTTTTGTTTTGCTTGTCTTTGTTTTTTTTATATTGTTTTTGTATTTGTTTTTTTATATTGTTTTTGCATTTGTTTTTTTTTTTTATTTTATTTTATTGTTGACATCGTTATGGACCCAATTTCCATTTTCAAACTGAAATATGTGGTCGTTAAAACCGCTAATTACAATCGATTATGCCGTTCCATTACTTGTTAAGTCAAATGAAGCCAGTATTTCAAATTGAGACAACTTCATAGGCAATGGAATACTAGATATCGCATCATATATGGATGTCTCTAAGTCCATCAAACAGGGTTATTTTCCAGCAGAGTGCATGTGTTCTAATGAACGGCTCATAACCTGAAGTAGGCCACTCTCTTTATGTTTTCATTTTTCTTGCTTTTGTGTAGTTTCTTTGAGTCCCGTCCCCAGAAAACAAAATTGCATATGCCAAGCAAATATACAATCATTTTGGCTCTGGTTAACTGCAATACTATACAGATATTTACCTTTGCAAAATATAATCGCTAGAAACATATGTTATCTGATACATAAGAAAAATTCAGTGCTGAACATGTATATGCTTCTGTGGTTATGTTGTATCAGGGAAATCAAATATAAATCTGGCTATCTATGTATCTATTTATCTGTCTGCCCACCAGACCCTCTGTTCTTCTGCAAGGCAACACAACTAGGATCAAATTACAAGGGAAACGTCTCGCAAACACGTGCTGGCAAAACATGTCAGCGATGGGATATGATGTACCCCCACAGACATAATGTCAACCCGTCAAGGTTTCCAGAGGGTGAATTGAAAAGTGCAGAAAATTATTGCAGAAACCCTAGTGGATCACCTGAAGGACCGTGGTGCTATACAACGCATCCTGGTGTGCCTTGGGAATACTGCGGTGTTCTACCTTGTGGTAGGTAGAATCACTGTTCATGCATTTTGTTTCAGCAAAACTTCATATCTTCAAACGTCTCAGTGTTATTGTATGCCACTCTAAAACGATTTCTGATCTTGTTTGTACAGTTTGTGTAATGCAAATCTCCCTTATTCTCCTTTATGTTACATATAGGCACATGCTACTCATTGGGCTTGCATTGTACTTCACACATAAAAGGAGCCATAACTGTACTGTACGGTCCATGACTCTATGAAAATGGTTTAACGAATGGCAATATGGCCCATGAGGAAGGCCCGTGGACAGAAAGGAATATTTCACATTATACAGTGGTGTTGCCTGAATAAATATTAATATTGTGTGCATGAGGGGAAATATGTCATTTAACTTCATTTTTATGCATGGAAGCCATTGCTGCATATATGCAAGAAAGTGTGATACCAATATACCAAAGCAGGAAAGTTTTATAGAATTAATGGAAAATTAATACATGTATGTACAAACAGCCCTTAAAGATTCGCATAATAAAGTACTTTAAAAAAATAGGCCTTGAAAGTCCAAAAACTGTTCTTTTCTGGTCCAACATATGACACTGCTAGGTGATAGACGACAATGACGATGATGATATTAATATCATGACAGTATATGAAACAAACATATTGGAGGTAAAGTATCACATGGTGTGTAATGCCATGTGATACTTTACATGGTAAAGTATCACATGGTGTATTTTATTTTTTCAAGTGGTGTCTAAAATCTCAGAAATTGGAACTTGTGTACTTCAAAACATAGAAATGAAATCGCTAATACCACAAAACTTATTTATCATTGCAGACATAACAGTTGTGTAAAGTAAATTATAGAGAACGTTTATCCACCACTTCTTTTATGGAATGAAGTTTTCGAAGTTACATTTGCACTGATGATGCTCTTGTCATAGGAATTAATTCTTTGTTCATTTTGATATTTGAAATTCAGGATGCTATTCGGGTCAAAAATGAAACTTGCAATTCATTGCCTTTTCGTTGTAATTGATCTTCCTTTTGTAATATACACTCAAATTTTTACATTGTAACAATAGTGATACTTATTATCTGTTCATAAATCACGGCCTTTAACTAGAGGGTAACTAGGAGAGGAATGACACGTACATTATCCTTAATACCAGGTGAAGAATTTGCACCTGAAAATTGGATGTATTGTCAGGTACAATTTCTTCATTTGAGTCTTTTTGGTACGGGTGAAGTGACAATCTCTGTGTCATGCATGAAGTGTGTTTGTGTGGCGATGGCAAACAGTGTGTTATGAAGATAAAGAGAGAATATGACAGAGTATCTTTTAAACATAATTTACGTGCTTTTAATCGCATCATATTTTAAAGTTTCAGATATGTAGTTGCTTAAGCAGGGAATTATATAGAGCACTATAGTTTGTATTACAAATAAGACATACATTTTTGGGGGATGATGTAAAAATACGGTAAGGATTGTTTCTATCTCCTTTGTGGGAACTCATATTTATATAATTCTTCTAAAGATTCTATCAACCTTGTGAGTGTATTTTCTACTATATACCAATGAAAAGTCCACTTTCAATATTCCTACAGACATAAATGAAGAAATTTAAATCCTGTGCTCTCGAAATTGGGTACCATCCAAGATTTGTGAGTGTGTCTTAGTGTGTGTGTGTGTGTGTGTGCGCGCGCGCAAATGAAGAAATTTAAATCCTGTGCTCTCGAAATTGGGTACCATCCAAAATTTGTGAGTGTGTGTGTGTGTGTGTGTGTGTGTGTGCGCACACACAAAAAAAAGGAAACAGCGTACAATCGGTTTCCACCATGTTTATAGCTGCAGTAAAATTTGACAATAGGGACACCTCAAAAAAGGGAACACCTCCTCAAAAAGAACACTTTATCCCAGAAACAAATATCTTAAAACATTTTCATTTTAACATTATTTCACAACAGTTGACACCTCTACCTCTCTTTTGCCTATTAAGGACAGTATTCTCAACCCCAAGTGAAAACTCTACCTCCCAAATGGGAACCGGCTGTGCTTTTTTTTCACAAATGGGAAAAAAATTATATTTTTCCGTTTGAGTCAGTTTGACGGTTTATTCACAAAACTGCCACAGAGAAACCGCTCCCTGGGTTACGGCTTGAAGCATTTGTTTACACAGCTGCCTCCCCAACCTGACAACGCTTGTCAATCCACACTCACAGGTCAGGTAATTCAGGTCTTGTTTGATGATCAGATACTTACCAGTCATATTCACTGGTCTTTGGGACTCACCTGAAATGCTTGAAGAGGCATGTCATTACTCAATTCTAATTTAAAGTCTATTGAGATGAAAGCAGCAGTTTTAGCTAGTTGATCTGAAAATACCCCAACGCCCAAGACAAATGCAATAACCTTGGAAAAGGGTAAATTTTTTCTTGTCTCTTCCTAGCTTTTTAACTAACAGTAAATGTGGGTATGCAAATATGTTTACATTTGTCTAAAATGGTAAATCTAAGCTTGTTTTATTTGGTACAAATGCATGTATATGTACGCCCAGTTGGTGCGCACCGGGCTACTATGTTTACTTTTCCTCAGTCCCAACGTTCACTGTATTAGACAGGTTTTACAGTATACTATTTCATGGGACGAGTTATGAAAATTAGTCAATATACACAGCGAGATACAATTCAAATGTCATCTAGCAATGAATTAGAGGAGCATGGAGAGGCAACTGAAGTAGCATTGTCAACATACAGCATCAAGCTAAATGTTAATAAACCAAAGTACATGTCATTTGAATGTATGAGTAATAATAGAGTCCTTAGGTTTATTAGATTGGAAGCCCGCACTTCAATTTTCAAAACTGTTGAGGTGTCTTCAACATAAATATATTATGTTCAGCCAATTGGATAATCTTTATACCAATTATAACCTTTGCTAGTTTTTTATTGACTGAGTTGTGCAGACGAACGTAAAGTGAACCAAATGTGAAATGCTATGGATGAGCCGAAATGAACTGCTATGTACATGGCTCTGCAAACAATGTTTAAGGCTGCCGCTTCAGTTCATTGAACAGTCAATTCACTATTAGAAAATTAATATTTTTAGATGCAATGTTCATTTGATTGACAATGTGTCAGTTTTTTTTTTTTTTTTTTTTTTTTTTTTTTTTGATATAGCAGGCACTCAGAAATAGACCGAGATATTTACAGATTACCTTTTTGAATGCTGGTATGCTTAAAGTGAATTTCAATCTATTTGCTCCGACACCAGTGGTCAGACAGTGCTTTATCCTTGCCTGCCACAGAAGTGGCACAGATTCAATGCTGATAGGAAAAGTCACTATGTTTTTCTGTTTCTGTGGCCCGCAGCATAACTAAAGTACTTTATAAGATGGAATAATTTTATTTATGACAAAGATGCAATTTACAAATTTGCTCTATACATATTGCTCTTTATTTGACCTATTTTCAAGTGTACAGGTCCAAATATATAACCTTTTTTACGTTTCCAAATAAACATATATATATATATATATATATATATATATATATATATATATATATATATATATATATATGTATATATATATATATATATATATATGTATATATATATATATATATATATATATATGTGTGTGTGTGTGTGTGTGTGTGTGTATGAATGACCATATCTATTATTCACATTACACATCAGATCTACTTTTTTGTTATAATTTCTTAGATTATGAGCACATGCCTGAAGTGCATGTCACTTGTGACAAACGAGACAACACGCCAGGCCCTCACAACGTGTCTTGCCTGAAAAAGTGGTGGACAGATGCAGGCTGTGTTAAAAAAGGGTTGCGAAGTCCAACAAATCGAATCGACTTCAAGTACTGGAACTCTGAGACTACTGGAAGAGTGAAAAATGATATGAAGAGCTACAGAGACCGGGCAGACAAAAATGAGTACATTTACAAGTTGATGTGCCTAGGGCGCAACTCCTATGGTGAATAATATTTCTCTGGTTTTGTACCCACTACACTGTGCATTATTTTGTATGCAAGGTTGTTATACATGTTGCCCAAAGGTAGCTCATTATGTGTATTTGAATGGTGACATTTTCCTACCTCCAAATGTATATTTGACACGTTAAGTCCCTATACTTGGCACTAAATTAGTTTCATATAGCCATTACCTTGTCCTGAAACACCAACTAAGGCAATTTACTTATCAAAATGCACCAATCCTGATGCAAAGGCGCTTTTTATATAGCTCAATACATGAATCTAAAACCTTCAAAATGGGAGAACTGACCATGGGCATACATATAGGTGAATATGAATAACAGGTGTCAGAATAAAGAATGTTTTTATTTATTGATTACACTTATTTAGTATACCCAAGGCGGAAGATTCTAGACTAATGGGTAGCTATGTGCCATATGATCACTATCAAGAACACATACAATGAATATCAGATGCATCTTCAAGTGACTTGTAAGCATCATTTTGAATGGAAGTGTAGTTTTTACTATGATGAGCCAAATATATGTGCTTCGTTGCTTCAGACCAATGATCCATTTATCTGAGGCCTAATACATAGAAAAAATATGTTCCATGTACTTTGCATTTTATTTGGCTATTTTATTAAACAAAACATTATAGTCATATCTGAGAGCAATATCCGTGTTTTTTCTGTAAAATCAACACGAACGATTTGATCTATGTCTGAATACCTGCCATCTCAGGTTTCCCGGCTTTGGAAGGTGCCAAAGAAAAAGATAAATATTAGTAAATACCTCTCACGGAACCCAAATTAGAATGGTTACTTTAAAACTCTTTCTAATTGATGAAAATCAGCCAAACCATTCTCGAGTGAGATCCTGAAAAAATATGGGATGTCTGTTGAAAATACAACTGCAATAAAATTACATTTTTGTTTGTTGGCTCACATGATGAGGTTAAAAGTTTATTGCACCAAATGTAATTACTACCCCCTTCGCTTTTGCTGTGTGAGACGTATTTCTTTAACACTACACTTGATTTTATTTGATTTTATTTTATTCAGGCAATCATCATAAAGTATAAATACACAGAGTAAAATATCTAATAAAAGGAACTTCGAGTAAAAATAAAAACAGGTGAATCATCCAAGCTTTCATTAAATGATGACTACCTGGGATAAATACACAATAAAGTCGTTAAGACTTATTTCCATTGTGGTCTCTGGCAGTCCCAAGACTGGGTGGCTCGGAGTAGCGAGTTTGGATGAACCAACAAACTCTGAATATCACAGATATGCTTATTTTAATATATTTAAAAGTAAATTAATTGAAACTTATTGTATTCACTGGATAGCATGATATTAGTTAGATGTTTCTTAACTGCAGGTTTAAAGGTAAGGATCAAGTCCTTGGATTTAATTTCTTAGGGCAACCGATTCCACAGTTTTATAGAAGAATATAGGAAGGATTTCAGTCCAGGCCCTCCAACTCCTGAGACCACCAGGGAATCCACGCTTGAGCGAGTAAAATGGCTGTGAACGTCACCGGTGCGGACCATATTTTCTTTCATATAATCTGGACAGGTGCCCCTCACTATTTTAAACATGTGTGTCAGTTTGTTTTGTTCGACTCTGCTAAAAACATCCAGCCATCCTAAATCGGAAATTAGTTCAGCACCAATATGGGTTCTTACCTGCCATTTATTAATAAAACGGATCATTTTGTTTTGACAAACCTGGAATTTCTGTTTTGTTTTCAAGGTCACAGTGCTGTGCCAAGCCGCACACGCGTAGCCAAAGTGAGGTTGGATTAGCGCTGAGCAAAAAAGGTTTCCTTGTTCTTGTGCTCAGCCCCAATCCTTGCCTATACAAAAATTTGAGTTTAGAGTTGATTTTATTCAAAACTGACTCTGCATGAAGTTCTCAAGAAACATTCTGGTCCAGCATCATTCCCAGATATTTGCCCTCAGAGGATAATTTCATTTCTTGATTATTGCATGTGATTTTGAGAGACGATTTTTTCTTAATTGTAGGTTTTGTGCCGAACAAGATTGATTCCGTTTTGCCCAAATGAAGAGATAGCTTGTTATAGATCAACCATTGGTTTAGTGAGTGAAGTTCAGAAGAAAGAGTATGTTCTATTTCGTGAATGGATTTGGCTGAGACCAGTAAGGCTGAGTCATCTGCGTAAAGACGAAGTTTGCAGTTGACAGCCATGGGCATGTCATTGACATATATTCAGAATAACAGTGGCCCGAGTAAGGAACCTTGTGGCACGCCACAAGTGACTGTATTTGCTTTAGAAGTAGCACCTTTGTAATAAACAACCTGTGAGCGATCAGATAAATAGGAATGAAACCAAGCGACTGATGCAGAGTCCAAGCCGATTGATTTAAGCTTTCGACACAGTAAACCATGGTTTACTGTGTCAAAAGCTTTCTGAATGTCAAGCAGGACCATCCCTGTGTAAAGGCCTTCGTCCATATTCATTCTTACATAATCCGTCAAATGAATAAGACAGGATTCTGTTGAATAGTTGCGTCTAAAGCCAGACTGCAAATCATACAGAATATTGGACTTGGACAGATATGTCTCTGGTTGAGAATAAACAATCTTTTCCGGAATTTTTGAGAAGATGCACAATATTGAAACAGGTCTATAATTACCTGGATCATTGCGACTATGTTTCTTGTGTAAGGGAATAAGTTAAGCTGACTTCAGTTCATTCGGTACAGAGTCGGTTGAAAGGGACAGATTTACGATGTGTGAAAGGGGTAGAGCAATAATTGCTTTACCCTCCTTCAAAAATTTAGCGGCAATATTGTCCAGCCCAGTGCTCTTACATTTGAGTTCGCCTATTAATTTCTGTAAGTCCTGTACTTGTATACTGGTGAACGAAAAGGAGTCCGCTTGAACTCCTTTCGAGATATAGAAATTGTCAACACGATCACTGTCAAACAGTTTAGAGGTGGCTGGCAATTTCTCCATTAAAACTGAGGCAACATTAGTAAAGAAGTCGTTAAACTGCTGGGCTATGCTGGAATTTTCAAAGACAGTATCGTTATTATCCTGGAGGCATATTCTAGGATTTTCTTCTTTGTTATTTACATAACCAAAAAGTTTAAGATATTTCCATAATTTTTTCGAATCGCCAAGATTTTCTTGGACTTTGTGCTCGATATAGTTACTTTTTTCTACCATAACTTTTCTTTGTACTAGGTTTCGAATTGGTTTGAAAGCATTATAAAATTTGATGTCACCTGTTTTCCTAAAAAGAAGTAAATTTCGGTCTCCCTCCCTCTCTCTCTCTCTCTGATACAGTCTAAAATTTCTTTTGTCATCCATGGTTGAGTTCTCTAATTGAGACGAATTTCTTTAATAGGAGCCAATTTATCAAGGACAGACAGAAAAGAAGTTTTAAATACATGCCAAGCACTATCAACATCCGAGCAGGATGTTACACTAGGTCAGTCCAACGCCTCAAGATTCTGAACAAGCAGATCTTTCAAATAATTCTTGAGCGATCGGATCTTGATAGTGTTGTGTGAATTGAAGTTACCTTTGTGTGCTTTTCTGGAACAAAAAGTCAGAAAATGGTCACTAATCCCAGTTGGGATGACACCCGATTGGGTGACTTTTTGAACGTCAGACACTAATATGAGGTCTATAGCAGATTTAGATGAAGGTGTGACCCTAGTAGCGTCCACAATCAGTTGGTGAAGATCAAACATATTACAAAAGTTTTCTAAAGCATTGAGTAGACCATGGGATGAAGTACTTTGGTTTCAAATATTGACATTAAAATCTCCAAGTAAAAAGCATTCCGAATCGACGATACATACACAATTCATAAGAGTGAGCTCAAGTAATTCAAAAAAGTTGCTTTGATTGGGCGGTCGATAACACACAGCAACAATGAAAGGTTTGGTCTTGGGTAATAAGATTTCAATCAAAGACTTTTGATGCATTGTCATGAAATTATTTGGAAAAATTGTATCAACAATTGAGAATGTCTGGAGTGGGTCCTGCAGAAGGTCAAAGAGTCGTTTCTTTGAACTGCTTTAACAGGGGAAAGGAGGGGCGAAGACTGATCAGCTTTAATGGCTTTTCACCCTTGACAACCACCTGTGCCTCAATATTGCGATTGAGCAAAAATGGCGACTGCAAAAAACAAACACATGAGCAGTGACTGCTTGTCAAACATGCTCGCAAGTATGGGAATATTCACTGCTGGGTCAATTGGTAAAACCTTTGATTGTTAAAAATATGACATAGCTCATGGCTCAATTTATATACCAAAGTCATCAATCTACCTATATCATTTGGAAGAAATGGCACCAAATTCAGATCCCTGGGAAATTATCAGCACAAACAAAGCTACTACTATTAGACGAGTGGCAAACAGGTGAAAAGTATCATATTCAAGGAGTTTAATTAACCCACCGTACAAAAATTTAAGACATATTATAACAGGAAGGTAAACATGTGTACATTATATTTTGCCCTGTTGTGGTCATCCAGCTGTGTGCAGTGACCACGAGAACTGAGGTCAAAGGTCAAAATTGATGGAAATTATAGTTGAAAACCAACATTCATAAATTAATTAGAACCGTGTTACATATGCAAGCTGAAATTTGAAATTAAGTGAAACGTTAGTAAACAATATTTTCTGCAAAAAAAAGGTAACGTTGCTACTCATATATAGGTCAAGGTCATTTCACATAAGCCCAAATGCTAAAATTTGTAAAAATTTTGCTAAACTTTTCTCTTAATAAATCTGGTGAGAGTTTTTGTAACAAATTGGCTCATATTTTATGTTTATACCATAGATTTGTATTTGTTGAACAATTTGTCATACAAACATTTAAAGCTATAATTGATTTGATCCACTCATAGACTACTTATTCCAAGGTCACCATTCTCAAAATCTTTG
This sequence comes from Hermodice carunculata, assembly GCA_964020975.1. NCBI lineage: Eukaryota > Metazoa > Annelida > Polychaeta > Eunicida > Amphinomidae > Hermodice > Hermodice carunculata. The sequence continues at coordinate 45,656,604 of OZ026618.1, read as the reverse complement.
CTATAATTTGTAAGAAGGAGACCTTAATGATATGAAATTGTAACAAGCCCTGTACCGAAAATGTATTTTGTTCACTATATGTTAAACTGTATTCTTTGCAGTATATTGGATATATGTTTTATGTGCCAAGGTCAAGGTCACTGGGGAAATAGGCCTATCTAGTTTGTGTACAAATGAGCAAACATCTAATATACATTTATAGAGCTTGTATCATGAATATGTCTACTGTGCCGTCTACAGGTAGGTCAGGTACCGTAGGTGCACTATCAAACCAGGCAAACCAATTTTGCAATGTTTAGGTAGGTAGATAGGTAGGCAGGCTATCAAACCAATCAAACCAAATTTGCTGGTAAAAGGTAGGCCTATTCTTACGCTGAATGTGAAGCTATTCTTTTAACCAACTGACCTTCTTGTTACAGCAATCATTTTATTTTCTTTCCTTTTTCTTTGTACATATGTACTTTGTGATTTGAACAACAATGATAATGAATATGTAAAAGTAATTAATTTAGTTATGTATTGTATTCCACTATACCAACTAAAAGGGGTCCGCACCACCGACTGAATCGACACAGACACATTGTACAAAAAGTTGTATTCAACAGTATTGTACCTCTTTTTATGGAGCTGGGTGGCTGACTGAAATACTGCACGCAAATTTTGGCTTACAGAAATGCTGCCCATGAGTAGTTTTTGATAAGTTATAATATTATCTCTTACACCTAGTCACAGCTCAAGACGTAATCAGGAACCATAATGTTAACGTTGGTGTGCATTATACTCTATGCTGGCAATTAGCTGGTGGCTAAAAAGCTCCTGGCATTAATTAAGTTCAGTCTTTTCTGACTCTACTTATGTATTTTACCTAATTATACACATGTAATATAATTTTTAAGCTGCTAAAACACTCGTAAAACAATAGAGTCATTTTCAGTTGATACCTGAAGAGAACTGATAATGGACTACAGACTAACCTATGAACTTAGCTTCTGTCATTTCAAGTAAATAAGGTCACCTAGCAACATTACAGAAAGAGATTCATTTTTATAAACAATGTCCCGATCTGGCATTTTAAGTGAAGTAAAAGGTTCATTATTGTAATCATTGTCCACAACTGTCATCACAAAGAAAATATTCATTATTGTTGTAACTGTTATCCAGATCTGTCATTTCAACAAAATGTTGTCTAGGATCCTAGCAACATTATAGAAAGACCTAGACCTTCATTTGAACCTTTATCCAGACTCATTTCAAGGGAATACAGTCACGAAGCAACATTATAGAAAGACCGTCATTGTTATAACCATTCTCCAGATATGTCATTTCAGGTAAATTAAGTCACCAAACAACATTATTGTAGACAAATATCACTATAACCATTGTCCACATCTGTGCTTGCAGTGTCACATGGGGCTTATTTATCAGTCTTCTGGGTCTGATTCAGTGACTGTTCCCTGATGTGTCAGTTCATTTTCACAACTTTCTTCAGCTTCACACAGACACTCTTCTGTGCAGCTGATGCCAAATTGTACACATGTACAGTCAATTCTACATCCAGACTGGACACGACATATACACCACAGTTATTGCAGCATTTCAGCTGCTGTAATGGAGTCAAATAGCTTTGGCTTCCATTCCTCACCATCTCTGTACCATCCACAACCATCAGGTGATAGAGGCTCAGCCCATGCTTCATGTGCTGACATCCAAATTTTGGTTTGGAAACATGCACGCTTCACGTGTTGAAGGAAGCTTGGCTCCGATGGAGGTATTTTGTGAAGTGGTGTGTCATTATTGACAATCTTCACACGTAAGTCACTAAGGTCTTGGTGTGCACCTTTGTAGATTCCTTTTACATCATACAGGGAAGCAACAAGACATCTAGATGCTGCTATGGAAGCTTCCAGATCAGAAGTTGCCAGAACATCAAGTGGTGGGAGGCGATGGGCATCTGCCAACAGTTCCACTGTTCTTCATACGTTCTTCTTGCCTATTCCAAAAAATGCCGACACACTGTCACAACCTATTAAGGCATAAATGGCTGGTAATAATCTTGGTATATCATTGCCTAACTCACGACAAATATCATGCACAGGGACACGTCTCCTGTGGTCAGCAGCTGCAGTAACATTTCCCGTTTGGACCAAGAGCCCCTTGGTGTTGGTAAGGGAAGGGAAGAAGTGGATGGCTAACACAAGTACATCCGTATCTGCTGACTTGATTGTCACTCGGCCTTGGATATTCTGTGCACGAAACTGCGTGTCTGCTTGCACAGTATGGAACAGCATTCTTGTGTCTGCTTCCTCTTGCAATGAGTATAGTTCTGGGATGGGCTCAACTCCTTGTGTAGACACGCATATTGTTATTTCTCCATTTGTGTAGGCACCTGCAAGATAAATCTTGCGCTCTGGATGATCTACAAGTTCACGTGCTCCTTGAGCACGTTCGCAAAAGTATTTGCATAGAAAGTCAGTAAGTGCTGACTTGTTGGCTGGAAGAGCCATGAACTTTTGCCACGGTGGAAGCTGACGTCCTTTAATGACCTGGTATAATTTTCCACCTGATGAAGCTGAACTGTGCCTCTTTCTCTCCTGGCTTTTCACTGAGTATTCATGGTCATACTGGTCAAATACATCTATTACTGTGTCTGCCTTTGTGCTGCAACACAGTAGCTCCAAAGTGTATTTCTCCGCTAGATCCCTAAATGTGCGGCATTGTGAGTGTGTGTATGTATATGTGTGTCATACTAAATATCAAGTTAGCACCATGAAAGATATTGAACACATGCTGGAAACAAGGACATGGACATGGAAAACATCAAGATAATAGGACAGTGGGATATGCATTAGCAATGGCTAGCAAAGCTGATCTACATCTATGTGCTCTGCCTGAAATCATCAAGTCATCATCATTGATGAATATCGCAAACAGCTGTTACAGAGAAAAATATATGTAAAGATAAACATCAAATGGAACGAAGTGTGCTATGTCAAAGGAACACTACGACCATTGATTTAAAACGCTCAGCAGATAGAATGATCATAGGTACTATTCATTGTTTCTTTGTTTATATTTTTTATTTTGTATTTGTGATCATATTTAAACCTGAAATATGTAGTTCTAATATATATTTTGAAGGACATGCAAAAAGCACGAAAACAGTAATTAATTTTCATACATGTACCAGAGTCCATCTGGCCATACATTACAGTGTGCAGCCAGAATGGAACTATGAAAGGAAAACCCTAGTGTTACTAAATGACACTGGTGTTGTTAACCAGTTTCCATAGCAACAACACACAGATATGTGTGGACAACAGGGCAAACTGTTATAATGGGACCATAAGCAAAAATGCAGAATATGAGTCACATTTTGGTATGATGAATTTATTAACATCTACAATTTCAGGATCATGCCACCCGTCTGTTCTGACAAATTACAGTAAAGCATTTGATGATGGTGACCTTGGAATGAATAGCCAAATGGTGTATTGAATCAATTAAAGTGTAATATTTTTGCATGACAACTAGTTCCACAGATACCAATCTATGTTTTGAATGCAAAACATAGTCCAGTTTATCATGAGAATTCTCACCGGGATTATTAAAACAGGAGTTTTGCCTAAAATATGACCAATTTCAGCATTTGTGCTTACTTTAAATGACCTTGACCTAGATACAGGTTAAATATGTTACCTGTTTTCTAAAGCTTATATTGTTTACCAACCCTCCAGTGAATTTCAAATTGTAACCTGCATATGTTACTGAGTTCTGTGCATTTCATGAAAGTATACCTTGAGCCATAATTTTGGGTCAACTTTAACCTTTGACCTGAGCTTTCAGGGTGACCGCACACAGGTAGATGACCACAACAGGGCAAAATTTTGGCCAGAGACCATAAGCAATAATATGAAATAGGTGTAACATTTTTGTACGGCAGGTTGATTAAATGCCACATTTTCAGGATCATGCCACAAGTCTATATATTGTGTACGTTTTGTCGGCAGTATCGACAATACTATGCCGCGATCATGAACTACAAAAAAGAAATGGGATAAGTCAACAGACGAGAGAGTAACTGCAAGTAGAGAAGAGAAGGTGAAAGAGACTGAAGTGAGTGCATGCGGAGCGGGGCAGAAGCTCAGTGTATCCTGTCGTGCAAGCTTTGATCCCGAGTAGGAAAGTGATGATGAGTCTGCTTCCTATTGGGAAGAGGGGAGACCAGATCCCGTCAGAGTTTTACTTTTGTGCAGCGGTGGTGTTGACAAAGACAGACGAGGATGAATCAACATCAAATGATGGCACACAGCTAGGGAAACCAACCGGCAATCGTGTGATTAACATGGAATTATTATGTGGATTGATCACAAGAATGGCTGCGTATATAGGGTGTGGGAGATTTAGAGCTACACAAGTACCCCAGTCGCCCTTGTGGGTGAACATCCTACCTTGCTTTGTTGTGTACCTCGAGTGACTGCTCTGTGTCCCCACTGTGGCAGTGGACTGGTAGAGGCTATGTATCTTGGGCTCCAGAGACAAATGAACTGAGTGTTTTGGCTATGGTAGCTGTTAGACATGGTAAAACAGCTGCAGCTACTTTTTCTAGCCAGATGAATTTGCTTGCACCAGTAGATAACAGTTCTTAAGCTAGACATACTAAGATGTGGTGTGACATGGCAGACGAAGCCCTGCAAAGTGAGTTCCATAGGTAAGTGTATTGATTAATGAATGATAGTTTATGAAATAGGCCATTACATTGTTCTCTTTTACGGGAACGAAAACGGAAACTCTGAGTATATAGTGGTATCTTATGTTAGTTACTTGTAATTTGACGCAACTCTGTTGGGATGGGAAAAGCATTCAAACAAATCTTACTTGTAGATAGGAAAAATGGTGAAGCATGTAATTTTGATCACTATTATGACTGAATTTATCTCAAAACGTCACAAAATAGTATCTATATTCAATATCTTATGGCTTTGGGAAAGACTGCACTGGCCTTTGTTTGTAAAAATACTCCTCTTTATTTAAATGGACTAACTTTTTGTGTATCAATAATATGCAAACATAGTAGATAAAACTATTTGTTACAGGATTCAACTTCCTATGAGATTTTCTGTGTGCATGCTTTGATTGTCTTTGTGGTGAACGATAATCCACAAAGAGAAAACTGTTTGTGTTTGTCCACAATAAAGTAACTACTTGGTGGAATAGCAATCCTTGTAAAATTTGAGGAGTAAAGTAATAGTAAACTTGATTTACTTCATTAATACGTGCACGATAGTCAGCACAAGGATGACAAACTGCTGTCCATTTTATAATTCAGTTATGTCCAGGGGGGAATGAACCTGCACAAAGGTTTATAAAATATTATAGCATGTTGAGAATTTTGAACAAAGAAATGTTTAAATTCTTCCCTTTGTGACAATTGGACATTACTGCATTTGCTATAATTGTATATATTTGCATGCATGATACTGTGTTTTACCAAAAAGCTTTGTGCAGGTTCATTTTCCACGAATATATATGTGTGTGTATATATATATATATATATATATATATATATATATATATATATATATATATATATATATATATATATATATATATATATATATATATATACAGTCAGGCCGCCTTTAACCGTTACTTGATAATTCGGCACCCTTGAAATTTGGCAGCAATGAGCTGTGAACGGATTTCCCCCATTGATTTACTACATGATAATCCGGCACCCTTGAATTTCGTCACCGGCATGTTAATTGCAGGACAAAAGGGCTTTTTTCACTGTCATTTGCCTCTGTAATCCGTCACCTGATTTTTAATGGACCATATACCTTGCAATAACATACTTGATTGCGCCGTACCGCAAAATCAACAATCACCTGACGTGTTCCAAACAAGTTCCGAGTTGATTAGACGTTTAATTGTTCCCGCCTTAAATGGTTAAATTTTATTGCAATGGCCAGAATCCAATGAGAGATTTTGCGGTGACGAGGTAGTAAAAGTTTCGCGCATCAAAGAACAGTTAAAAGATATGAAAAGGGAGCGCAGTAAACAAAATAAATATTTTGGATTTCTTTGTGCCAAAATAAGCTATTAAAGGCACAATATGTCCAAACGTGTGTGAGATTAACATTGGGGTTGGGACATTTATGCTCACTCGCTCCAGTAATTTTGAACGTAACATTAATTGTACATATGGATATAAATACACTGAATGAAGTGTGGGGGGTTTTTTCCATATAATTTGCACGTTTCGTTATTAAAATTTCATATTTACTCATTGTCAGCTGCAAATTTGGTCTCTTATTCTCTATATATCCTGGTGGATTATACTGTGATTTGTTAATCTGGCAGCCCTGTTAATCCGGCAAAATGACCAAAAACAGATTGTGCCAGATTAACGCGGTCTGACTGTATATATATATATATATATATATATATATATATATACATATATATATATATATATATATATATATATATATATATATATATATATATATATATATATATATATATATATATATATACATACATACATACATGTGTGTGTATTTCCATGCATCAATTGTGTTGTACTATAGAGGAATATGTTATTTAGTACGTAACAGTTTTTTACCCGCAGTACCCTGAAATACATGCAAACAGGGGTGGGGTTTCAATCAGTGAATAGACTGTAGACAATGTCTGTGTATCAATTATGTGAATGGCATTCATCTGTAATGATTTGGGTATTGCTGTTGTTGGGTAGTTCCTCGCGCACCTTGCATGATGCTGTGTGTGCTGTTATGATCAAAGCATGCTTAGACCGCTAAAAATTGGGGGGGGGGGGGGGAAGGGCTCCGTCAGTTCAACATGTAAGGCTGAGGTCCTTGTTGCTAATATTTATAAAATAAAAAGGTGACGTATGTGAATTGGAATCTTGACAGGTCCTTGTTTTTTAAATTTATGGAAATGTGTTTTATCTTCCATCATGGTGTTCAGTATGTTATTTCAACCAGAAATATAGGTATAAGTACCTCAAGGATCACAGCTCTCTTTCTTCTTGCGGTGCTCAGTCCTAGCAGTATAGTGTACTGAGGCTGACTTGCTAGTGTGATACCCCTGTGATTAAGTGTAATCTGTCTATGCTATAAAACCTAAAAATCAAAATGATGGTGCCTAAAGATTCAAACATTGCATTTATGATGAGAACATTTTCGTGTGAATGATTTTAACTGTGGGTGGTTTATTGTTAGCCTGAATATAAGAAAAATATATAGTTTCAGAAATGTCAATATTAAGGATGTCATCAAGTAATCAAGAACATGAGGCACACGAAATACCTTGCAATAAATATATAGGAACGGACTCTCATTATTCACTTGTCTGAAGATGAGGGGTGTCTTATTCAAATGAATTGTATATACGTGTCAATATATAGAGAGAGACCATAAATAAGTTTCATCTTTTCTAAGAGTGTAAAAAACACGCACTGAATGTTGAGGCATCCAGGGCAAAGGCACGCATTCCATTTTGGGAATAGATCGACATTTTTTTCTAAATCAGTTTTACTTGAATATAGAAAGAGAGTTTTACAAAATCAAGGTGCGTAAATTGTGCCCAAGTAATTTGATTTGTGAGAGCAGTGTACATGGTTTCAATGATAAATGTAGATTTTGACTGGAAAATTATTCAATTTGCGAATCATAATATCATGGTCCCATGACATCAAGCATCATGCACCATATTAACCTGGGTCACAGTCTCTCCAGTGATGAGCTGCAAGATCTTGTCTTGGATGTACTTGTCTCCATCGGTCTAATGTGATTCATGTCCCATAATGTACTTGATCAAAAGGTAATAAATACATATAGACTGTGACTGAGATAAAAATGAAACATGGGGGGGGTTTCATTACAAAGTTTGATCAAATTAAATCTGGCTTCTTTGAAATTTATTCTTAATATATTTTTATTCAGTGCCATTGAAATCTCGCGTTCGATGGAGAAGCACAACATCAGGTGCAACCGCTATATAGGTGTTGGAGACTGGTCCACATATAAGAGTGTTTGTAGAGAAGAGCCACATGGACTTTGTCCCCATCAAAGGAGGAGTGCAAAGGACATGTGTAAAAGTGGATAGTAACCGGCTTGTTTAGACTGCTAGAGAGAAATATAGGCACACGCATTGTGTGAATGTAGTACATTGATTCTTCCTCTTGTACGACCAACCAAAATTTCATGAAAATGTTGTGGCATTAGTCGGCAAACCAAGCAGACATATTATACTGTAGGCTACATAGTATAATTTAGGTACATGTCTGTCTTTGAGGTGGTCTTATAAGAGTGGTTACCTTAGCATTGTTTCAAGTGTATGATGATTTGTTACAGGATTTTTGCAATATGAGACAACGTGGCCTCTAATTTTGTAAACATTTGCCAGCAAAAAAGAGTAAAAAAAGTATGAAGGATACCAACATGTCTCAAATAGAACTGTGGAAGCAGTTATGGTATCAGTAATGGAAGTGCACCTACATTTATGTAACTGGGACTTAACAAGAACTGTAATCATAGATAAGTTCACTTATAAAAATAAAATATGAACATTATGCCATGAAATCATCTTAGATTTTGGCCTATTTGTGTGTGCATGTATATATATATATATATATATATATATATATATATATATATATATATATATATATATATAGATAGATAGATAGATAGATAGATAGATAGATAGATAGATAGATAGATAGATAGATAGATAGATAGATAGATAGATAGATAGATAGATAGATAGATAGATAGATAGATAGATAGATAGATAGATACTTTACCACACGAAACCATTCCATTCTAAGAGATTATACTTCTTTGCTTGGAAATTAAAACATACTTATGTTTATTCATTCAGGAAAACTTCTGTCAGATGGTAAACAGCTTGGGGGTCGGGGTGGTCTTATATCAGCTCGTGTGAATGCCATCCAAGCATTCTATGGCATCGTTCTGAGAACAAATGCTGAAGACTCTGAGAGGATAACCAAGGATACCTGGGCCATACTGGGACATTATACAGATCCACCATATATATATATATATATATATATATATATATGTCTGTATATATATATATCTGTGCATACATACATACATACATACATACATTGGAATGTGCATTGTCCACCTTACTTGTCCATATTATTAGTCTAGGACTATATTATATAAAGTATCATCATCAGTATTGCAGGATAAATAAATGTACCTGTTTTTAAATAAGGACACAATGTACAGCCATTTGCATTCAGGAAGATGTTTGATAGTAAGTCTTTATAACCAAACAAACATTGGAAATATCAATATGAAAACATTCAATGACAGTTATCACAAATTCCATAGTTGTGTCAAAGATCAAAGCATCAAAGGCGAAAGTAACACCCCTACATTCAATTCAATGTAACTTAGCATATACTTTCCATTAAGGTGAAATGTTACAGTAAATAGATTGTATATAAAACACTGTGTATGTGTATGTGGGTGTGGGTGTCGAAAAATGCATCTCTAGACATGTGTGTGTCCATACACATAACAGGGCTTGGAAATATATCACATGATCATGACAAACACTCGTAGCATTATTTCTGACTTTCAAATCATAACACACAATTTATTTGGATATCTATCGATACAGAGTATTTACATTGAATGTAACTTTTAACATTGCAAGTATATGAGAGAGCCTGGTGTGTTATGAGACCATAACATATGAGCCTTGCGTGTTATTGGACAATAACACATGGGTCTTGCCCACATTCAAATGAGCCACGCCCGAATTTGTTTCCGGAACTCAACACTTGAACATGCTAGCACTAAAAGCCCAGAAAACATCTTAAAGCAAACTTGGGTCATTACTTTAGTCTCATGGTATCTTATTTAAGGCTCTTAAGATGGTCTTAGATCTTTTTCCTGCCCAGCCAGAAAAAGAGAAAGTGGGTAAGACCCAGTAAGAGGAAATCAAGTCTTGCTATGACTATGAGTGAAAGGAGTGAAAGGACGGAAATTTCAGTTGAAGGTTTCCCACTAATGATCCATTTGTTAATTCATTTGGCTCTTTAAACCTAGACTTTTCAAATCATTTACATTAAATGCGATGTAATTGATTTGTTATTAATACAGACCTACCCATTAGTAGTGATTGCATTGGCTGTGAAATACAGCGTTTTCATAATAAATAGGCCTATTTTTATGGCTGAAACCAAACAACGTAGATCTGGCCAGTTTGCAGGTGTGACGCAATTAATAGCGTGACTCTTTTACGTCACGTCTTTACATTTGCGTTTTACTTGAAGTTGAAGAGCTGGTTTGATCTGTTTGACCTGATCAGTCCGTAAGGTAGACCTCGTCGGGCTTGTTGTAAGACCAGGCGCTGCAGGTAAGTGTGGGATGGTTTATCATTTTATTATTCTATTTTGGTAGGCCTAATCATGAGTGTTAGGTGTAGTTGCATTATATTTATATCATGTGGGCTACGTTTTTAAGTAGGCCTATTAACAAAGGAACATATTATTTGCTTCATTCCGCAATACATCAGCTCGGGATGTTTGTATTGTAAATGTAGACATGGTGCCGCCAGTTAGCAGAATGACTTGTCCGGGGATTAATGGCACCGAAACAAGTCTTGCACTGGTTCCCCGCTGATGACCCGATTTTTTAAAGGCTAGTAATGCCTAAAACTTTCTTCTAAATTTCAAATTTTATGAATATGATTTGTTCCTTTTATAAATTAATTTGCTATTATGATTTAGAACATTATAGTTTTTCAGTGAATGGTACAGAATAGGACTTTGCTCTTAGAATATCGGACTTGATAGTGTTCAAACGGTACATGGGCTTACAGAATTAGGTTTGTTAAGTTCATCTTTGTATTAAATAAACAATTCACATTTTGCAACTTCTCTGAAATCCGCTGGGCAGAATCACTTTAAACTGGTTGTCATGTGCTATGAGTGGGTGTCAATCACATTTGTTCAAATGGTGATGCTTCAGTGGTTTGGGGATGTTTTCGGAATGGTTTTGTGCATCTGTGGGTACATGTTATAACATTTCTGTGCCTATCTGCTTTAATATCTACCACACTGTCCTGTGTTGCCATGGAGACAAAGAGTCTCACAGGCAGCCTTCTATCCATGCATGTAAGGAGGGATGGTTTGGAAGGTTTGGGACTTGTAGCAAATGGGATTGGGGGGGGGGGGCACCACTCCCAACAACTGTGTAATGAGGTTGTCAATAAAATACAGAGAATCTCTTTATGTTCATGCAAAAACAGACCTGCTCCATGCTTCAATATGCACTAGGCAGGCTCTGGTTCCCACTAGTGGTTATATAGACAGAGCTTTTAGTGCACCATTCCTGAGACTGGTGTCTTGCCTGGTCCCCTTTTTTGCCTGAGGCTATGAGTCTGTAGTGCTGATCAGTCCCAAGGGAGCACAGGCATTGGACTTCTAGGCAGAACAAGCCTGAGTCTACCCCATTGTTGAAAATAGACTACCTGCTGAGTTGGCTAGCCCCATCAAAGTATGGTCTTGCAGTCCTCAATGACTGTTTACACAACTTTGTGAATTTTGAAACTGTATGGATTTGTGTCATCTCAGTGTGGACACTTACATTCATTTTCTTGTAACCAGTGAGATGAAGCCTGTTAATTCATTGCCAGTAGTGAGAAAGAATGGTGCTTGTGTCAGTTCACAGGTACCTGTACATGTAATTTCGTGACAGCATCTCTTAAAAATTTGTCTATGTAATAAAAGAACAAAGACAGTTTTGTATTGCATGTATTCACATCTCCTACAATGACAACATGTATACACTGAACATATATATGGGCATGTATGAATAATGTATATGTATATGTACATGAATACATTTATTTTCATAAGCATTAATTTTTATGGTTTTTGAACTTTGGACCTTCTACTGAAACTTTTAATTCAATATTTTTGTTATAATTCCTATCAATGCCATCTTAAAAATATATTTCGCTGAGTTCTAATTTTCACAGTTTTGAAGCATCAGTGAATTGAGCGAAGAACACAGTGAAATTAAATGAACTCACAGTGTACTCATCCATACTGCCAAGAAGGGCTGAACCTCTGAGCAGTGGGCACTTTCCTCTGGTCCCGAGGGTGCCCACTGTAGAGTGGTTTCACTGTATGAGTAAGCACTCTCTCTCTCTCTCTCTCTCTCTCTCTCTCTCTCTCGACCGACCGACCGACCGACCGACCATCCCAAGATGGTAAGGAAATTTTCTCCAACCCAATTTTTGCAAAAACCACCAAACTTGGCATGGTGACTTACCTAACCAGTGAAATTGTGCATCTCATTTGGAATAGTCATGATGCTTAAAATTATACAAATTCGGGGGAAGTAAAATTTTAAAAGCTGCATGTCTTCCAAAACCGTCGCAGACAGACTCTAAATTTCAATGTGCACATAAAGGTTTGTGACACCTGCCAATATAATGGACAGTACATTAGTTGTAGAATTTCAAACTGCGCCAATAAGAAGCATTGAAAAATTTAAAAGTCCAATATCTCCAAAACTATTATAAATAGAGATGTCATTCCAACTTAAATTCATACATTCGTGGAAAAGCCACATCTAACGAACCATGAATATGTAAAATATAAATATTGAAAAGCTTCAAAACTATTATAAAGGTGCCATCCTACTTTGTGGCATAGCTCCATCCAAAGGAAAATAAAACAAAGTTGTAGGCTTTTAATTTATCCAAATTAGGCAAATACCCAAAATTAAAATGTTGAATATTACTTCAAAACTATTATAGAAAGTAGTTTTATTCAAACTTTACTTTTTAAGTTTGTGACATGGCCACATTCAATGAACCAAGAACCAAAGCTGTGGCATTCTAATTTATAAAAGTTAGGCTAATACACAAAATTTAGATTCTTTTAAACTATGGCAATGTGCAGCATTTCAAACTGTTTTCACTTTGAAGGCACCCAGATTTGCTGTGAAGCAAATCTTCTTTTCTAGTTGAATTTTGTAAGCCTACTCTACCCCCCCCCCCCCCCCAAATTCACACACACACACAGCTGTGCAAACATGCTTGTCCAGTGCTGAGGAAGTGATCCCATGGGAGTTGTCTTCCTCTGTTCCACTCCATTCCACCAGCCTCACTTAAGCACATTTTGAGACAGACTTGCACATTCAGTGGACCCTGTCTAACTAAAATTCAGATCTCCAGCTAGTTAGCTGTGGCAGAACTATTTTGTAGCCACACTGAACCCACACATGATGCATTTCCCTTAACAGGGTTTGGTTGCATGGTGAATATGAGCTTTTTTACATTAAAAATTATTGAATGATGAATGTTCTATAGAATATTTCAACATATGAATTTGACTTGATATCATATATTATATATGATTAGTGTAAATCATTTTGTGTCAGTATAACAGATCATTTTACATTCAACACAATGTGCCTCCATTTCCCCCATTGTATCAGAATTTATTCAGACTATTTACATGACAAAAAAAACTTCCCTCACGTAGTTGCACAAGTTTGCCAGAAATACTGTCTATAAATGCTGAGACCATAGTTTTGTGACACATGATGTGACTAAACTTGGTTAAATTTCCTTGCATGACAAAAGGTATCTCTTTGTTGATAGTGAAAGAATCTCATACAAATATGAGTGGAAAGGCTGAACAAACCCTATTTAAAAACAAAATTATGAAAAAAGCAAAATTTTTGTTTTATTTTATATATTTATTTATTTATTTATTTATTCATTTATCTATTTATTTATTTATTTATTTATTCATTTATTTATTTATTTATTTATCTATCTATTTATTTTGCAGTGGCAGATTAAACATCATGATAGCTTTCATCACACCACATACAATGATGTACTTTGTGGATGTGTAAAAGTATTGCAGTTTTTAAATTTGCATTTGTGTGGCCCAAACTACCACTCTATTGAATGTGGAGGTGGTCCTGACAGCCTGCAAAAATACTGATTTTGATACAAAAAAAATCAATATTTCCAATAATAAGCAAAAATGAAGATTGGTCTTGACACCGCCCCCACCCCCACCATACATACTCTGTGTACTAATGTTAAAATGATAATAAGGTTGAATGGCTCCTATGCATGTACATGCATGTATGTACATGTACTTTTTGGTTGATTCAAATATACTAAAGATACTTAAAATACCTTTATTCAGCCAATCCGGAAATAAAAATCACCAATATACAAAATTTTTAATATTGATATCGCTTAGGAGATTCTCATTAAGACACAGTCATGTCTCTATTATGGGAGCCACCCAGAATAACAAATAATATAAACAGTAGAAGATCCAGATCAAGTTGTGAAATTGGTGAACTTCGAGTCAATTCCCAAGGTCACAAAGCCACATTACTGAATTTGGTTTCTCTTCAATTACTGCAGATTTTTTTGAGCCAGAGCTTTTATTTTGTAGAGGTTTATTGTTTTCTATTAGGGTTAAATCAGCTGGAAAGACGGGTAACCTTGACATAATTTCCAAGGTCCCAAGGCCACTTTAGTGAATTTGGTTTCTACATCCACTTCCCAAGGGCATGAGTGCCTCATTTAGCACTATCAACAGAGTAATGAGGGAGAACATAATGATGGTAGGGGGTGGTGGGCAGGCATCTATGGTTTCCAAACATGTCTTGTTATATGTTGCTTTTGTTCTGTCACCCCTGACCTGTAATATATGCTTTTGTTTGACATGGGATCCGTCGTGTGGTGATGTAATGCTACATTTATTTTTGTTGAAACATCCAGAATCCTAACATGTAAAACTGCTGTTTCTGATCTCTCCCAATCAGACACTTTTGTTAGTGTGTAGACGTATTTCGGTGTAGGTGTCGCAGGTTCAACCATGACATCATGGGCTGCTTTCCAGTGGTGGTTGATCTCTTTGTCACTGACCAGCAAATTGTAAAGTTGCTGCCACATCCAGATGTAACCAGGTGTAGTTATATTACATCCCCCAGTGTGTTGTTGAAACAGCAGCACAATTTAAAATAAACAAAGACATGTTGCAGAAGGTACACTGTGTGTGGGGGGGGGGGGGGGGGGGGCGGGGGGCTAGTATATATGCTGGTACTAGAAATAACTTTGCCCTGATACAAGGTACAGAAAATAACAAATGTACAAATAATGGTTGGTACACAGTATGGAACATAAAAATGGTTCCAGTACATAAGTACATCCAATAAAAATGCCCAGTATGACATAATGGAAAACCCCTTAACCCCCCCCCCCATCCACCCCCACCCCATCTGTGCAGACTGTTTTCACTATGTAGAGAGAGAGACAGATAGAGGTGACTGTGTGGATATATCTGGCCGACCAATGCAAGGTGCTGTCACACTGCTATATGTTATTTCACCAGTGAACTGCTGACTGCATGTAATTAAGCCAGTATTACTTTAGCATAGCATACATGCTTGATGAATATTTCTAAGGTTGAGAGGACCGGTTTAAAACCACCAGTTGCCTTTTATGGGTGACTGCCTGTCTCAAGTCAGGAGTGAAAGTTGTTTCTTTGCATTGGTATTGGAAAAGAAATGTTGATACTTTGGCAAGTCTGGAAACTCTTTGCTGTCATTGTTGGGTTTTGGAATTAATGAATATCGATCATGTGGTTCTGTGCTATTTGAAAATTACTTCATGGGCTATGTTGTGCTGTGGGCTTTGTTCTCCGACTCATAGTTATAGTGGAGGTAGAGTGTGTTTATAATGTTCCAGATTCATAAATATCACAAAAACGATGTAGGCCTACTTTACTCTTTTACTTTAAACTTAGCTGACTGACAAGTCGGGAGTACTAAAAGGTGATAGGCCTAACAGGTCTCTTTTTATTTTTGGCAGAAGAAATGAAATTTGTGTTTTGGGTGGTAAGCCTAAACATTTTGGAAAAGAATTGGTGTCTGCAGTTAATGATGAATATTTCTAAGGTTGAGAGGACCGGTTTAAAACCACCAGTTGCCTTTTATGGGTGACTGCCTGTCTCAAGTCAGGAGTGAAAGTTATTTCTTTACATTGGTATTGGAAAAGAAATGTTGATACTTTGGCAAGTCTGGAAACTCTTTGCTGTCATTGTTGGGTTTTGGAATTAATGAATATCGATCATGTGTTTCTGTACTATTAATTGCTTTTATTTTGAAGTTCTCCATCTTTGTTTGTGTATGTACATGCATCTTTTTAACAGCCATACATAGTATTGCAGGTTGTACATACAAATGCAATATAAAGCACAAAATTGGACCAGCTCATATCTAGAGTCAAAATGCAAATTACAACATGTAAGCACTACAACTTTCAAGAGCATCATATAAAGGAAAGGTTTTGTGATGAATAAAAAGCAGTAATAGAAATTTTTTGTATTTTTCCATGCATTTGTCTTTCAGTCTTGATCTCTTTTTGTGCCTCAGTTGGTGAATTACAAGTGAGACAGCTATGCAGGCAATGAAAATGTGAATGTTTAAAATCATGTTTGTTTCTTCATTTTCTCTCACACTCCATCTATGTTTGTATATGTACATGCATTGTAGATGCGTCCACTTTATTGTCCTGGGTTAAAGGCAGGTGAAACTGCCTGCATAGCAATTTTGAACCTCAATTGATAAAAGCAGTCTACTTTATGTGCAAGCTGTGTGTTTAAAAAAGAACGAACACTTTGATGTTTTAGGTTTATAGACCTGCCTATCAAAGTACAATGTAGCTAATAGGCTATTATGAATGACTGTATATATACATGTGCTGTCACAGTTGTTGGACCACAAGTATTGTTTGTTTAAACTTTCAACACATGGCCCTCCATCAGTGATAAGCTTGTGAATACACTGTCCACTATAGTGGCCAGGTGAGGTAAAGTTTGTGGGTACAGCATACATGAGTGGGAGTATGTACTGTACATGTGTATCTCTAGCTAGGTAGATATATCATATACTGGACTCTGAGTTGATTTTGAAAAGGAGGACAGAGGATGGAAAGTCAGTGGACATGATGCTCAATAAGATAGTGCATACATAGAGTATACTGTTTTGTGACACTTTGTGGATATCCGAGTGCCTACATATTACAAGGTCTTCTTATATCTGATCATGTTACTTGTGTTAATTACCCTAACCCCAAAACATCTTACCAGATCTTATAATAGTCTTGTCACCCCTAGCCTTCCTCTTATGCTAATGAGCCAGCTACCAAATGTCTTTTTAGGTCTGAATATGTTCTTATCATCTCATTATGCTAATGAGCCGGCCACTGAAAGTCTTACCTGGTCTGAAAATTGACTGACTGACTCTGCTCCTTTCACTCATAGTCATAGCAAGACTTGATTTCCTCTTACTGGGTCTTGCCCACTTTCTCTTTTTCTGACTGGGCAGAAAAAAGATCTAAGACCGTCTTAAGAGCCTTAAATAAGATACCATGAGACTGAAGTAATGACGAAAGTTTGCTTTAAGATGTTTTCTGGGTTCTTAGTGTAGGTAAATCGAATCGGATTCTGGTCATTCCTCTCAATTCTATACACTAGGTTTCGTGTAATCGAGCACGAAAGGTAAGGGAGAAATGATAATATAAGCAGTGAGGTCACATTTGTGTGTGTTTTGGCATAATGACGCGGATGATTTAAGCTAGTATCGTGGGCGTGGCGCACGCAAAATTGATCCTCGTTTCATAAATGGTTTTATTATATACTTGCAGGGCACGAGCACAACCTTTACAATCAGCCGTTGTGGAGTTG
Organism: Hermodice carunculata; assembly: GCA_964020975.1. Classification (NCBI taxonomy): domain Eukaryota; kingdom Metazoa; phylum Annelida; class Polychaeta; order Eunicida; family Amphinomidae; genus Hermodice; species Hermodice carunculata. Next base: position 45,638,804 of record OZ026618.1, on the reverse strand, counting down.
ATGAAACCACTGTTTACCACCTTGACTGATCAAGCACTTCTTCAGCCCTGCTCACAGGGAACCAAACAGAATGCCAATGAATTTCTTCATCATGTTTCCTGAACAGTTGTGCCAAAGGCCTTGTGTCATTTCCCGCATCGGTTGTTACTAGTCATTGACTTAGGTGTGTTGCGGTATAACTGGGGATGTAGTGTAACTGTCTGCTTGTTGTTTTAGAGCCAGGATATCCAACTGAGCAAAGTGGCCCTTGCTTCCCTGTCTTTGCTGGACAGGAAACATTTCATGGACTGTGTATACAAAGCAAGTACTGGTGCAAAGGAAAGGAAGAAGGTTAGGCGAAATAACCGTGCAGTACAAATGGACGACTTCAGTTAAGATATTGGCTCCACATATGCATCTGGGAAGTTCCACACCAAGACCACTTCCCCTAGCACACACGCACCATCCAAGTGTAGGAAATATAGACAGCCTAGTAAGGGACATGGCAAAGAGTGCAATGGACAATAACCATGAAATTATGAGAAACGGACTATCATAACTTTAGTGACTGTGGATCTTATGACCTATAATGGTTAATAGTGCCTGAAAGATGTGTGGCAGATACTGATGTGTCATGGACAATGTATCAGCTCAGAAATACTGATAGTAATAATGATATGTACGTTTGTAAATACCAGTCCTGTCTGTTCTAATGTCAATCCTGTACACACTGTACTTTGAAAAGTGGCAGTCTTTGTTCCCGATGTTCTATGATACAGGAATAACAGGGCCTTTTATTGGAAAACATCACATTTTCCCAGATTTGAGCATTTATTCACTGAAATCAAGGAAAATAAAAAGATAAGGTGAAATAGCACAAATCAAGTAAAAATGTCTAAAATGAACTGAAGACTTTCTTCCCTGAAACACTAATATGTGGTTGTCAGTATGGTTGTGTTAAACTGTAGAAATGGCCCCATTCAAGACCCTTTGATCCCATAATTGAATGTGACTGTTCTCATTCTTGTTATTTTTTTGCTGTCATAGATGGCTATATCTGTCATTCATAGAATGTATCTTATTTATTTATTTTATTTATCTATTTTTTTATTATATTTTAATTTTTATTTTATTTATTTATTTTTTTTTTTTTTTTGCTACGGCATGAAGCATGATGAAGGAGGCCGCAGCAATGATGTAAATACATAACATCATTTTATTTCAAGAAATTCTATAGAGACGGATACCACTGTATAACATTCGAGGACATGACAGGGTAAGAATTCTTCCCAGTTGAGGATACAAGTATTTTTTTCTTTTTGTTTTTGGTTACATCATTCTTGCGTTGTCTAGCATCAAAATGTCTTCTTATCTGGTCATCTTACTGTAACATAAATGAATGTCCATACGCTACAGTAGTAAACACAATAGTAGGGTGACCAATGTGCTATAAAGCCACCCCCGCATGGTCGGCAAACCGTGACACCTGGCTGAGCTCCATGGTGGCCAATCGGTGGCCTGACCATCGTTACAGGTAAGCCTGATTGACAGCTGATCGACTGTCCATTTACATAGGGCAATAAACACAGAGCCATGTGAGTGCTTTGAACCAAAGGGTAAAAAAATTAGCTGAAATGTCACCTTTAAATTTAACTTTTCTCTTCCAACTTTTTATCTATCCTTAAGACCTCAGAGCTATCAGTCCAAATCAAGTAAATTGTATTTTGGGAGTCTGGGATGATTTTAGCTTTATTTGCGCCACCTTTATGTGTCAAGAAAAGAAATGCGGCCCCTTAATATGACAATTGTAATAACATAATTTGAAAGATGTGACAATAATCAACTTTAATTTATTTTACAGCTGAATGTGATGAGCGTGACAAAGCAACCTACAGGGCACTCCCTGGCCCATACCATATAAATTGTCTAGATCGCTGGTGGAGAGATGCAGGATGCCATGAAACAGGTCTAGCTGCCCCTCTAAACAGCCCACATCATGTAGATATATGGAATCATTTGCCTATGGAAGCTGTGAAACGAAATATGAGGAGTTTAAGGAATTTGGCGAACATTAATGATGGAAATGAAGGATATATGTCCAAACTATTTTGTTATGGCAAAAATGAAACAAGTAAGTTGCATCCAAAACATAATGAGGCTCTTTCTTTCATGAATCGAATTTGACTTTGACCAAATAATTGGCTGTTGCTGTCACTATTCTCATAATTTACCTTTCTTCATTGTGGCTGTTGGATTCATAATCGTTGATGTTTAGGGATGCTCTCCTGTGCATCTATTAATATACTCTTCAAAAATGTTGTGCATATCGATGTTAGGATCCCTGTCAATAAAATGTTTATGCATAAAACGTTATTTTTATGATCAGGACATCAGAATGCACCCCGTAAAACACAATTTGCTTAAACACATACACAGAGAGTCACGTATGCATAAGCACAAACCACAAATTTCAAACATGGTTCACTTTTAAAATTCGTGAGTTTCTTGCAATGGACTCAATCTGGAAATCAGTAGTTCGAGTCGTTTTTTCAGCTTGTACACATGCAATGCATCCTTTGCGCATACTTTTAATCAGTTTCTTAACGTCTTTCTGGGGAATATTGTTCCATGCATCCACCAGCAGGAGGGCTGTTTTGTGGTGTCACCTAGCAAATGATCCTTTACAGTTCTTCTAATCATATCCCAAACGTGTTCCATTGGATTAAGATCTGGGGATTGTGAATGCGAGTGCATGCCATTGATACTTTCTCCCTCTAGGTATTCATTAACAAAATTTTTGTTTATACTGAAAAGTTAAATCCGTGCTGAGCACATGGGGTTTGTTTGCATAGGCATGATGATGAAGCATTGTTTGCAGAGTCATTGGTCCTTGACCCCGGAAACCAATTGACAAGGGTAACTCATAGGGACCAGGAAACCACTAGCCGTGGAGAGAAGAATGGGCCAGTTCTGACTAATAACTAACATTGTTTGATTACTTTGAAATTCTCTATAGATGTAAAAACAAATTAATACAATCCACTAACTGGGACCCAAATATGGAAAGCCGCATGTGAACCCACACCCAAACAAGCCAAGTGTGATGTTCCCAAGACAAAAAAGTCAAGATTTCAGTCGTAAAATATACGTTTTTAATGAAACATCACAGAGGTAAAACTACAAGTTTATTTCACACAATGACAAAAACAAGGGACAGAAGAAATGAGTATGTGTCATTTTACAGTCATAAATGCGTAAGAATTGGCAACTTTTTCTTTCAATGCAACTTTCTCGGAACTGTTTTTTGCTCAACCTCTGCGATTTATGTCTCGCCTCACAAACGTATGAATTGCGATATCACATTAAAATCAACGGACATTAAAAGAAAAATAACATATCCATGAGCGGTTTCCAGGATTTTCTTTCTGATAGCCCCCTCCATGAATTTTTGAGTCATTTAAAGAAAGAGAATGAATAAGCTGTCAGGGAAAATTACAAATTTTATAACTTTTTATTTATGCTATTTCAGGACTTACCATTGAACTCAATCCTGGACATGGATATATATTTTAAATTTCTGATGATTTCAAAGTGAAAAAAAATTGTGCAACTTGGTTTAAACATATTTTTATTTAGGAATTAGATAGCAGGTCGGAGCCCCATATTAATTCGTCTTGCGGACGAAAGGGCCAGAAACAGGACAGACAAAACAGCACAATCTTCTGGTGCGCGACCATGCAGGGGTAACATAATGAAGAGGTGGGACGACACAACACAAGACAGATATTGGGGCGTCGTAGTTCAGGGAAAATTGTACCTGTTACGAACTTGTTTATATATTATTGGGTTTTTAAGTGGTTATTTGAGGGGCAAATCTTCCAGAGCTTCTGATAATTTTTTGCACATCCATGATTTGTTGTTATAACAAGATTGTCACAAAAGAGATTAAAGACATACTTAAATATTACTTTTTCCATTAACTTACCGGTGCAGCTTAACAGAGCGATGTCTCTATAGTTATTGCATAACTTTGTATCACCACTTTTAAGTAAGGGGGCTACATGGGCTCTCTTCCAGTCAGTAGAAAATGTTTGCAACTGCAGAGATAAATTAAAAAGTTAAGTTAATGATTTATAGATTACAGGGGCAGCTTCTTTGAGTAGTCTGATGCTAACTCCACCGGGACCAGTGGCCTTTGTGACATCTAAACCTCTGAGAACATTGTCATGTACAGTAGATAAGACGCTTTGGGCGTGTGTTGGTTACTGGAGGTAACCGTATTGCAGAAGCATCAAGTATACCTTGACTTAAGAAAAAAGAATTGAATATCTGAGTCTTAGATGAATTGTCAGATATTTGTTTTCTTTCGGATAGAAGAGAAGGAGCAGCAGACGACTGATTTTAATTCAAAAACATATTCAACGGTTCGCCACCAAGCTCTGTTTTTACATTTTCAATTTTTAAGGGATGTGCTTTGCTTAGTGTTGTATTCCAGCTCTGTTTCTCGCAATTGGTCTTGGTAGCTATTACGTAATAGATTATATACAAACCAAGCCTCACGCTTATCATGCTGATTTGTTGTTCTTTTGGCCTTGTGAAAAGCCTTCATAACCTTTCGTTTGAAACATCGTAAAGAAGAATTATACCAAGGTAGATCGTTTGGGCGCACAGTTATATTTGTGTTTGGTATACAGTGTTAACCGTTAGTCCATGCCGGGCAACACTCATCAATATTGTCCGAAACATAAATATTGTCCCAGTTTATTCTGTTCAGATAGTCTCTAAGAAATCAGCTTTGTTGTATTGTCAAATAAATCGAGGGTATGAGGCTTCTTTCTTGCGCCGGAATAAAAGTTTTTGCAGTTATTACGCAGTGGTCACAATTTGCGATGTGATGCGAAACTGTAGGCTCTTTGACGTAATTGGGAATGTTGAAGATGATTTGGTCTAAACACGCAGATGTGTCACAAGTTGTAGGAGTTGGTTCACGGATGTGAGAAACCAGTTTGTTGGTTGCACAGAAGCTGTTCAGTTTTAGGCCGGATGGGGTAAGAAAATCAGAATGAATTCAAATCTACAGTGATAACAATATTTTGTATGTTTGTTGATTTGGCAACATCAAAGCTATCTTGCAGTTTATCCGAAAAAGAAATGGGAAAATTCGGTGGCCGGTAAATAACACCCAAGAGGAAAGTATTGTTATGTAGTTTGATCTCAGACCAAAGTAATTCAATATCAGGAATTTCTAAATTTGACGCCGAATGGCAACAAGATTGTGAGAGACATAAAGAGCTAAGCCTCCACCAAACTCACCTGTGTGGTCACGTCGCATAATATTATGAAAACCAGCCAGCTCAAGGTTGGCGTCCAGTGTATTATTTAACAAAAAAGTCTCAAATAAAGCAATAATATCAAAATAGGTGGCACTATCGCTGCGTATGTGCCTCAGTTTATGCTCTGATAAGCTACGAATGTTTATCTGGCAAAGTGTAGTGTCACAAAAGCCACCGGACCGTCCGGAGTTAACATTGACGTCCCCCGCGAAGAGAATTAGACAAAGACAAATTACAAGCAGAAACTCCTTTAAGCGAGAAGATTTTCGAGATAGCACAGAAAAGTTAAAGATATAACGATCACTTTGTATCGATACGTTTTAGGATAAAGACTACATAATGTATACCCTATCCACAAGTAAAATAAAGGATAATACATTATAAGGCTGATAAAATTGGTAGCTGTAAAAGTGTTGGAGGTGGCTCCGCGATCCTGAGCGGCTGCGCACAGATTAAACAAAAATATGTCTTTATATAAGACACCTAGCATTGTACACAAAAAGTAACATACATTGCGAAATAGGTTTTCTATGAGAAAAACTTATTTAAGCCATAAAGGATCGAAGCAAACATAATAGACCACAAAACAATATAATACTTTGATCAGTTTCCTATACATTATGTTATGTGGATGTGAGTCCACGGTAGGTGAAGTACAACAAGTTTGAAACCACAAAAAATTAATATATGAAGATACGAACTACAAAATTGGTAAGTAGGCTGGGAATACACCTGAGCACATACCGATATAACAAGCGTGAAATTAAGAAAATGCGTAGTATGACACAGAAGATGAGGTTGACGATAATATTGAATATATAGTCACAGAGAGTTGAATAGAAAATTTATATGGTGTACTTAAATGGTAAAGAAATCTGATGAATATGTCGGCATGGTACAGACAAGCAGGCTCAACAAAGAGTTAAACCTAAGGCCCCAACGTTCAAAATGTACAAGAACATTGTGCAACTTCTGCACGAAAAATGTTAAAATCCTACCAAGTCAGACAGAATGATATAAAATCTCCAAAAAAATCTAATCCTGCCAAAAACCCTATGGATACAAATCTATGGATAAGTAGTAATCAACAAATAAATATATTTAATGTACTTGTGAAAAACATAAATGGGTAATATTGATCTAAACTTGCCAGTTTCACCGTGCACTAGCTTCACAGATCCACGTTAACGTTATGTTTATGATATTTCTGTGATGGTAAGGGCGTTTAGTTTATAGGGCATCACAGAACAAAGTCTTGCACTTGGAACCTTACATATAATTTCCAAAATATCATAATTGAAGCAAATTTGCTTCATGTAGCCATAAAGTGTCTGACTGTGCAATGTTATATATAACTTGAAATGCACTGTATACTCTTTGTCCAGACAGGGAGACGTTCTTTTCATTCAAAGGAAGCAATTACATCGTGGTAGACGCAGGACCATCTGGCATTGCATGGAACACTGCTGAAAATGAGTGTCAGAAGAGAAAGGGGCATTTAGTTTGCTTTGAAAGTGAAGAAGAATATAACTTTGTATACAGCAAAACTAGAACCCTGACATTAATAGGTGAGTCAAAACAGTCAAAATGTGTGCACCTAAAGGTAATATCTGTGACAATTTTGTTTGCGAATTTGATGACTATAAAAGACAAAAAGGCTTCAATTCCAGGTTATAAAATTTCACTTGGCGCAGCTTTGTTACATTTTATTGCAAGGACAAGCGTGTCATGTATTTGTATTCGATTGCATGGGAAAGCAGGAAGAGAACAGTTTAATTTTGGGTTTGTTTGTTTTTTTTTTTTTTGTTTTTTTTTTTTTTTTTTAGGAATAGTGCCGGGAATTTAATGTCACTATTGTACTGATCCTTGAACCTGACATATAACTTCAAAGATATACAAATATAAATATGATGAACTTTGATACCATGGAGCAGGCTGTTGATCTAAAACCACTACACAGGCATCGAATTGTGTGTTATGTTCTTAACCCTTAAAATAAGGGTATTATCACACAAACATTTCAAAATGTTTGTCATGGACATTTGTTTTGCGCGAACCACCAGCAATAAATGCCTTATAATGCTATGATTATTAATGTCTTTTTTCCCTAATCTCGGCATCCGGAAGGCTTTTGTCAGCAACCCCATAGATATACACCGAACATCATATAATAAGTGATCCACATAAAGGTGTGAACATGGCAAGATACTTTGGATTAACCAACCTGCAGGTCAAAACACGGGAAAATGGGGATGACTGATAGTATTGCAGAGTTTCATAAAAATTGTTCCTTGTATATAACTAAGTGTAGCTCCGATAACATTCTCGAGTAATTTTAGCAACTTCAACAGTAAAATGTTGAATCATGACAAATATGGCATGCCGATGTTGTCAACCACTTGCATTGTTATACTGCAGAATGGATTTGTGAATTATAAGTTCTACTTCTGATCATGTGACAACTGATCAGTATTACAGATTTTTCGATACTGTGAAGTAATAATATATTTCTCAAAGTGCCACATGTGCAACATCTCCACGTTTCTGTATATTCTGCTGAATGTCCCAACACAGTATAAGGGTAAGTGAACTTTCTGTGCAGTATATTTTGTTTAACTTTTCTAAAAAATGTGTTACTTGATTTGAAGTCCATGCTACCCAACTTCATCCCATTGCCGCTGTCATTTGGGATTCTATAGTTCTTTCCATCAAAAATTACCCCAGATGAGCCTGCTGTCTACTGTTGTGTGACTAAATGATTTTATTTCAAGTTCTTGCTAACACCATCTTATTCTTGGAGACGAAGTATATCAGGATCTGCACCTTTAAGGCCTCAGAATTTTAAACAGATTTCTTGTAAAGCACAAGAGTAATAGTTTAGTTCAATGGAACCCTTCTCTACCACAATGGGGAAATGGTCCAAAATGCAGGCATACAATAACTTGCAAAAATTTAAGGGGAAATCAATATGTTTATTGTGTCATTTATAATTTTTATTTTAAAGTGAAATGGAATATTTTTTGACATTAATGTCTTTAATGGTTTATTTTAAAGTGAAATGGAATATTTTTTGACATAGTCGACGTGGGGGGGGGGCAGAGACTGAGCCGCACGCACAGGTTCCGCGACTTTGGCTTTCTATGGATGAAGTATTTTTCACATTTCACCCCGCAAAACTACAAATTTTAATTATTGTACAGTTATCAACATTTGTCAGAAATAAGTTTCATGTCGATACGATTATTTTCAAAGATCTTATAATCTGCTGTACAAGAGGGTATGAGTTAGCATTTTGTCAGCATTTCTTTTGAGAATGATCGATGAAAAAGTGTATTACCTATTAAAATTAGAGCATATACCAAAATGCAGTAGCTGTGTTCAATAGAGTGCATAATTACAGAATAATCTATTTCTTTGGTCATCATTTAAAACATCAATGGCTGATTCATTTTGTGAGCTACAAATGTCTCTCAAGCAGGCATCAAACAGAAAAAGAAGAAAATTGGTTCCTAGATAATATATTCATCTTTTAAAAGACGGTTATTGTAAACAGATTGATCAATTAGTCTTTTAATTGATGCTGCCCCAAAATGACTGATAAGCAGGAAATTTCATTCCGAGAAATCGTTGTTGAAAGATTTGAGGCCCTTTGGCCGTATTGTTGGCCGAAATGACAACACAGCTGTACAACCCCGGTCAGTTTTGCTTGCAACACTTTGACGGCATGCCAATCAACACCTTCGATGTATAGTCACCAACATGAAATTATGTTTATTTTCTTAAAAATAGTTATTCACTGAAATGATATCAAAGGCAGCCACACTTGCAAGCTTGTTGCTGAAGTTTCCCAGGCAACCGTGGCAGCTTCAAAGGAGACTCGAAAGCAGATTAGCCACCTGACCTAAAGGTGCGATCACCTTGATCCTAGCAACATTGTTTGAAAATGGTGCCGCTTGGACAAGATGGGCTTCAGTTTCAAACTTTGTTTCAGTGAGAAGAGTGCTCGACAGACAAGAATTACTCCCTCATTTCTCCTCTTCATGGATCAAAGAGCATCATGTCTTTATTAATGGCAGAGATGGGACTTCGGCCATTCGGTGGCTTGGATCGCTTGTGATCATATCGGACAAAAAGAGGGAAAATTGGCATACCACGATCAGGGAAGAAAACAGAAAATGAAGCAAACAGATAGCAATGTGCACATAAAATTACCAGACATACAGTATGTGGCTGGGGGAGCACTTTAAAGATTTTTTTCTTTATTTATTAAAGGTTAAATCTTAAGATTGCCACTCTAGACAAGGTGGACCTTGAGTTGGATGCCATTCTGTTCATCCACCTCTTGAGTTTCTCTCACTACCTATCCAGTGCTTGTAACCTACAGTTATATTGATATGTAAATTAAACATACAAATATAAATTTGCACGTTGAATAATTTCCCAATACTTCTTGGGGCCTTTTCACACACACATTTATATATACATATATATATATATATATATATATATATATATATATATATATATATATATATATATATATATATATATATATATATATATATACATATATATATATATATATATATATATATATATATATATATATATATATATGGATGGATGGGTCGGTGGGTGGATAGATAGATAGATAGATAGATAGATAGATAGATAGATAGATAGATAGATAGATAGATAGATCTTTTCTGTGGCGTTTTTCTCGACAGGGTAACTGTTGCAAAGCTTGATGCTTAAGGCACTGTGTCTGGCTTTGTTCCTTTGCTTTTGCCATTTTGTAGTTTGTCAAGTAAGTTGTAACATTTAGAGAGAAAGAGGGGGAGAGAGAGAAAAAGAGAGAGCAGTCATTCCGAACGCATGTACCATTTATCATACACAATGCAAGATGATAGGGCTTCATAGATGTTGATAATGATGAGGTGACGGCTTAGAACAATTGCTGTTGGTGATAAATTAGAGTTTAAAAATTGAAGAAAACACGTAAAGTCTTACATATGTTGAGAGTCCATTTGTTTCATCGTTGTATCAGTAAAGGACTGTGCATCGTTACAAGGGATAACTTGCTGCGTTGATTTCCTTGAGTAGTTATTGATCAGACACTAATATCTGCTACTAATGCTAATATAATGCGCAATGACCAGAGCAGTGATGTCTACTGAGTCTTGCAGTTTGTATGATTGAGTAAAAATTTCTTGCCTGCCAAGATGAACTGTTTTGCTAATGCAATTCTGATACCGCACTTCAATTGCCAATTTAACAATAACGCAAAATGAGACTTATTTGCAGGCACAAAAGTTTCTAATTAGGCCTTGCTCAAAAAGGGATAGGGCTTTGCACCAAAAGAGGGCATAGGCCTAAAATGTTTACAGGTAAATAAACGGAGATGGTCTCTACTTAAAAAATCAAACTGACTGAGCTAAATTTACTTCAATGTTTTTATTTTAATGCTGCTGCTCAGCATGTTTGCCATGCATATTATGAAAGGAGTACACGCATTTCAGATGACATACCAAGAAAAAGCAAAGACGTGTGTCACAACTACCATCCATTCCAATACATTCACACGTGGTCAGGACCTTAGCTAGGACTGCCGAAACATTCTCCCGGGTCCGTCAAGGCAGTCACAGCAACAGCTCATTTTCAAATTGACGCGAGCAAAGTTTCAAGTTATTGTAAGCTAAGAAGCACACATAAATATTCATAGCAAACCAAAAGTCTATTTACTTAAATGCGTCGTATTTGTCTGTAGATAAGCAGTCCAGTAGTGCAGTGGGGAATACTGTATCGTTGTGCTGATAATTTTTGCCACCAAACCGTATAGCAAGTTCGTCATGGATTGGGAGAGACCATTGGCTTGTTTGACTTTACAATATGTTCAATGCCACGATGCTGAATGGGTATGAATACATTGCTTGAAACACTAGGAGGAAGAAAATTATTTGTCTTCCTTCATGGTTAAACTGCCTGCATTCACTTTGTGAGTCTCAGGTTGTTTTCAAGGCGCCATTCTGATTCCCTTCAATGACAATTGGAATGGCAAAACATGAGCCCATCGATGTCATTACCTCCATGGCCACTTGGTCACCACTATAAACCAACTGAGTCGTGGTGCTGATCTGGTCAAGTAGTTAACATAATTATTCCCAGCAGAACACCTCAATCGTTACAGGTGGTTGCTTACCGTTGCTACGGCAGCAGGTTATGAAAAGCAACTGATTGCTATGCAAACTTTTGCAGATTATGTAGCATACGTACAGGTTCTTGTGACGTGGTCAGGATTTTAGGCGAAACTATTTGGCGTGAACCACGCCGTGATAAGTCAGTCATCTGACTGTAGCCTACCCTATACCTTGTTTATTATCCAGCGCGCAGCATTACCAGGACATGCCCACACGCACATTTACTTCCAAGATTTGCTTGTTACACTATTTTTCCATGAATTATTAAGTGACCGGCAATAAGATATTGGTACTCAAAGAGACCCAATATCCAAATGATCAGACTCTCATGAGCACCGGAAATCAAAGCATTTTTGCCGCAAGGGATAATAAGTTTTTCAACCGGCATGCACATGCTCTAGCCAGCTTAAACATGGCCACTTTTTTTTCAATCACATAAATTTTACTTTGGGGGATTCACATTTTGGGACAAGAAGTGTGACATGCTTAACTTTATGAAAATGAAAAAACAAACAAACATTTTGTGTCGGGTCATGATTTTGCCGTTATAACCCAATCCCCATCATTACCTCAGAAAACAAAAACCAAAAAAAAAAAAACTAAAATCATCAAGTTTGTACTGGATTATGATTACTACATTATTTGCAGGCTTGAATGACCAAGAAGTGGAAGGAAAATTCCATTGGTCATGGCGGATGGAAATGAGCTTTTCGCGATGGGCAACTAACAGATTAAGTAGAATGGACAGGGAAAGGCCACAACGCTGGACTGGGAAGGAGTTTACAGACTGTGTGGCTATGACAGAGGAGGGATGGCATCAGATACTTTGTCTGGAAAAGTATAAAGCTCTGTATGTGTGTGAGCTTACATATAAACATGGTAGGAATATTACACATTTTTTGCATGTTATTACATAGTGTTTTACTTTTTACATCTTTATTCCATTTATCCAAATGTAACAAGGTTTGTCTATTTTCTGGAAGTGCTTTGTTTTGAACAGCAAGGTAGAGAATAGAGCCTAGCATTATCAAATATGCTGCAGGAATGAAACTGATGTGCATTTTCGTCTCTTGGGACATTAATAGGCAATGATAAGAATGAGTATAATGTCCTGGAGGGATAAATTATCGGAATATCAAGCTTAAATGTTAAAAGCAGATCTTGAGATTCTAAACGTTGATGTATATAATCACCTGGTTTTAGTTAGCCTTTCTCTCGAATTTTAGTAACAGACATTGCACATCTACAACAGGCATTGCAATTTACCTGGATACGGTAAGAGCATCCCAAGTGTGTAATGCTTATACTTCTGAACAATAGGTTTACAGTTCTGGGTACCTTTATTGTGGAGTGCTGCCAATGCGGTGCAACCGTCGTGTGATTGTCATGCGACCGATGTGCAACAGTCATGCAATTTGTGCACAATTAATTCCCAAGTTACTGCCAATTTTGGTGACACCATACCAGTTCACACGTGTTTTGTGCCCTTAATTTCGAATTCTCCCTTTGTCTCCAGTCAGTCACAAGTTAGTTTGATAGGTCCCCAACCCCTCATAAATTTGCCCCACATTTCTTGCACTTTCTAACTGATGGATACTAAATTGAGAAGGGGTTCAAACGTGTTTGAGGCCCCAGCAACGACTCTGTGACTATTTTTACAGAAAATTTGTCTCACATTTTTTCCACACGTCATGTTTTCACATTTGTAAGTAGTTCAAAAACCTTTTAGGAACCCTTACAAACCTGCTTGTGATTTTCAGCAAACCCCTTGTGAATCACTTATGAAGAATATACGAATATAAGACGCCATTCAGATGTGGTATCAATTGCTGCACTATTTCATGAAACAACCCAGGGGAAATCCTCAGAAAGTTTTCATATTCTTTTGGGTCCAGTGCATGCAATTTCTTGAGCAAGAGTTCACATTGTCCATATTGGGGTTTTTCTAGAAGCCATCCTCTAACCCAGATAGAGCTTTTTCTTGGTTTCTCTTTAGGCTCCGAAACATGTTGAGTAGTTACCCTCTGAAGACCCTTTAATTTATTTGGGCTGATACAGCCTATGTCAAAATTTTACAGAGGAACGTGTACAATATGGACAACAGTAATTCCATATGTATATAGGTTAGACAGGGACAGGTTAGCTGATGGAGAATGACAGTTCGGACTGTGGAATAGGGTAATGACTACTAGGAAGTGGTTCTGGGCAAAAAGACACAAATACAATTATGTTCGTCACTCATAAAGAGACATATCCCAGCACGCAGTAAATATTCTTTCTTCAGACAGGAATAAATGACTACATCATCCAAATCTGTGATGTGCAATGAAGTGAGGCTAGAGAAGACACCCTTTCATATGCTGCAACGGTGACACCCATGTAGGTTTTATTGTTTTTCGAAATTCCTAAACAGGTCTTAAATTGGCACATAAGATTGTCCTAATCATGCCCTTAGAAGTTTGCAAATTATCGTACCTAGTTACAATGGTTCACAAGCTAGTCGTATACAGTCATAAACGAGTTGTATTGGTTCTTAAATGATTCCTCAAGATTCCCAACCATTCTGTAGAGATACTTTTCTCTTCTAATACTGTTCTCAAGTTGTTTTTGAAATAGTTCTTAAACAATCGTAAGCTTGTCATAACGTGGTCGTAATTTCGTATCTGCTTCATAGAAATGACGGGTTCTTGGCCATTTTGTCACAAAAATTACAAATAACGACTCTTGAAGGTTCGTGTAGGTTCATATTGAGATTTGTCATAGTGGGAACGGGGCTTTATATAGTGGTTTACACACTAGAACTCGTTTAAAGAATTTTCTGCGAGTGTGTATCTGCTTCCAGCCTACTTTAAAGGGTACCCGATCACTTGATGTAAATTCCATAGCACCAGTACAGATTCTGGCTGCTTCATACTGAATTTCTTCCAAAATGTCAGAAAGTTCTTGAAAAAATACAATTATCAAAAAAGACACACCCATATTCCAAAATTGGGCTGACCATGGACATATACAAATTTTCCAAGGTTTTCCAAGAAAGTTTAAGTTTTAGTCATTCGAAGGGAGAAGGTCGTTTACTTGCTTCAGTGACGTTGCACTTTACATGCAGGTGCCATGTTAGGTCAGAAGATAGGGTTATGCCTAGATGGGTATGATGTGTGACATTGGGTATTGCAGAATCGTCACGGTACAGAGTAGGGTGGTTTTCTTAATTCTGTTACAGGGGAACAAAACAGACAGAGATTTTGTGGCACTGAATACCATGTGCGACATCCAACCCCTGGTGCATGGGTGAGGAAGATCAGCATTAATGCGAGCACCAGAGGCCTCATGATCATAGATAATCTCAAAAATGCCAGTGTCATCACCAAAAGGCCTGGTTTTTACCTGTTGTATCCTCCACGAGGACACTGATGTAAATAAGGAATAGAAGAGGCCCATGGATGGAGCCTTGGGGCATGCCAGCCTCTATGGGTAACCATGAGGAGCAATGACCACCTAAAACAACCCTTTGTTGGCGATTTTTGAGATAACTATGGAACCATCTGATAATGGGTGGGTTGATGCTACGTTGTGGTATCTTAAAGAGGAGGCTAAGATGCCATACACGGTCAAATGCTTTACAAATGTCGAGAAAATCCATACTGGTCTCTTTGCTACGCCATTGTAAATATTATCAACAATGCTAACTAGTTGATTTATAATGGAGTCGTCGGAAAAGAAGCCGGAATTGTGGCTAGTAAAAAGGTTATTTGTGTTACATATTCATAAAGTTTGTTGTACACCAGTCTCTTGAAAAATTTACACATTACGCAGTAAAAATATTGGGCGGTAATTCGATTTTAATTGCATATCAAATTTCTTATGAACAGGGCAAGTATTTGACTTCTTCCATTTAAAAGGAAATTCACTCGCAGACAGTCAGCTGTTGATCAATCTAGTGAAGGATTTAGATATACAAAGAGCAGTTTGTTTGAGGAAGAAATTACCTAGCCCATCTGGACCCCTTGCAGACATGGACTGGAATTTTCTCAACATAGGTCTCATCTACTGTGCAAGGTTCCAATCTGGCATCTGTGCGCTATTTAAAATCAGATAGCCGGGGTGAGCGTTGTCACCAACGGAGATTCTACACTGACTGTTTAAAAATGGTTCAAGACTTCAACTTCCTTGGCATTGTTGGTAATAATAAGGTGGTTCTTAATAAGAGTGGGATGTTAGGATGCAACTTGAAGAGGAGGGATGTTTGGATGTAACCTGCATCCAAGTACAGACTTTGACAGATTCCATAATTTTTTACATTTATTTCTTTGCTGTCGAGCTCTGCCCGAAGTTTGGAAAAGTAGTCTCGGATTGATCCCTTGCTGGCCGAAACACAAATATTGCAATTATTCTTAAGATATCATTTATAATATTGTAAAAGTTTACCTGTAACTAGAGATGGGCTCCCGTTACTTTTTCTTTTTCGTTTTTTGTGTGTGTGTGTGTGTGTGTGTGTGTGTGTGTGTGTGTGTGTGTGTGTGTGTGTGTGTGTGTGTGTGTGTGTGTGTGCATGATTTTTTTCACTCACGATTGTGTTTCCAAATTAACCGTTTAGTATTACTAGTAACCGAAGGTTTGTCTCTAGGTCTGATAAGAACGTCTTTACAACGGACAAATTCCTTTTCAGTATCAAAAAAGCTTAGTTCAGGATTCCACGTCATCATCAAGTAGATTAGTCAAATCCAATGCCTCAAAGAGAAATGGACATAGATTCTTTCAGGTCATCAAAATGCTCTCTTTTGTAGTCCCAAACGGTTTTTTCCAAAGCTGTGTCATTGGGAAAAGAAGTTGAAACAGTACAAAATACAGCAGAGTGATTGTTATTAGAGATTGGAGGGAGCACACTGCAGTTTACTGTAAATCCGGGTGACTTGGTTTTAAGGATATATAACTAAGTGCTTGAAAAGTCGTTGATCAAATGAATTTATTGATAATTTAGAACAAAATGATGCTGCAACAAGGTTGACAAGCTTTGGCCCTAATTATAGAGAAAGACACTTTGTGCAGGAACTAATCTCTTTCGATTACAAACTGACTAGGTGGACGATAGTACGTCCCAACAATAACATTGACAATGTTGTAATTCAAGGTCGAAAAGGCGGGTCTTGGTAATGGGTCATTGGCATAAACGACAATGCCACCACATTGGCTTTCCCAGTCCCACCGAAGTGGAGGCTGGAGGCCTTGCGTAGACAATAGTTGACTTGAGTAGCTAGAAACAAACCACATTCCAGATAAAACTTGTTGTTGCTGTCGTTGTTGTTGTTGTTGTTGTTGTTGTTGTTGTTGTTGTTGTTGTTGTTGTTGTTGTTGTTGTTGTTGTTGTTGTTGTTTTTAAATATTCTACAGTCCAGGATTTCCATAAGGGTAAACCAAAACAAATAATGAAGAGCCATCAAGGCGTGTCGTATGCTCAAGAAAGAAGCATGTAGTTGCAACAGGAAAAATAAACCTACAAAAGACAAATGTGCATTAATATGGTTTGCAGTGCAATGATCAAAGAGAACCTGTAACAGTGCTTTTGATGATAAAAAGTCCAATTGCTGCATTTATTGTTAAAGGCAACAACAGCTCATGACTGAATCAATATAAGTGAACCTTACCTGGCACTGCTTAGGTTGCTTGGGTACATATATGTACTAATGAAATACCAAAATTATCCCAAAAGCATTGGATTGTTGGGAAGTTGGGATCGTTAAGGAAAAGCTTTTAAGAAAAATGATGTAAATGATATGGTATACATGAAACTTGGCAAACAGAAAAACAAAGAAATGAGAAACGTATATAAAACAAAAGTGAAAATAACATAGGGTTGACTCTGCCACAAAGTTCTGGACATAATATATTATGCATCTGGACATAATGACAATTCACACGTCGAAAATGTATCAAAAGGTCTGCCCTATGACGGAACAAGGTGTCACTTCAATATGGACTTCAGTGGAAACAAACGTCTCAGGATATGTCATGGAAAATACCCAGAAGTAGGATACTATGCTGCATACCAAGTACTTGAATGCACATCGAGCATAAAGAGCAAGTATTTGTGACGTTCATAACGGTTCTGCAATGTTTTAAGACAATGACCTAGAGTTAAGGGATGTTTTTACGTATAATACTATTATCAGGTCAGAATATATATATATGTATATATATATATATATATATATATATATATATATATATATATATATATATATATATATATATATATATATATATATATATATATATACTTGTGAAATTGCAATTTAACAACGGCAAATGACACTTGTAATTCAGACCAACACATTCGGATAAACAAACCAATTGAGATATGAGTAAGCGCCATACGTAAGACCACATGCTTACATAACATATACCTTTCCTCCCATAAACAGTTCTGCAGAATTTATAACAGGACACAATCCTGACGTTTACATAATTCAGTTTGGAGAAGTTGCATGTCGAACAGACGTGAACCAATTCGTCCTACGATGAGGGAAGGTGTCAGTGCAATATAAACTTAATCATAATGAGAAAAACATCTTAGAATATATCATCTGAAAATATTACTGGAAGTAGCCTACCATGCTTTCATGCAACATATTCGAATGTAATTTAATTGCGCAAAGGACATAAATTCGAAACATTCACGAAGTTGTGGCAGTGCTATGAGACAATATAAAATTGACAAAGTTAAGTGATGTTATCGTGAATAGTACAGATTAAGGTGTGTGATTTTATCATGTATGGTACATATTAAAAGAGTGGAGCCCGTTTTGACGTGTCAAATTTATATTTGACAATGAAACATAACAAAGTCTTGCTGTAATTCTGATCGAAAACAAAGCAGTTCACGTAAACAGTCATACAAAGACCACGTGTACACAACATGCAAAATAAACTGGAAAGAAACTACTCTGTTTGCGTGCAAGGTACCTGATTATAATCACGAACTGGTGTACAGGTGTTTGTTTGAAATATTCGTGACACTCTTGCAAGAGAGACGATGTAAAATTTACTTAAAGGTATCAATATTCATTCTGGAGTACATAATATTAGGTTGAAACACAGTTGTGGTTGTAATATTGCTAATTTACAATCAGACAAAATTACTGCTGTAATTTGGACCGAAAACATTTTGGTATGAACAGAGCCATTACGATATAAGTAAGCAGTCATACAAAGACTGTATGTGTACACAACATTTAAACCTACACATCTTTTTCACCACGATTCGGAAAGTTATGAAACCCGTCCACCCTATGATAAGGCAAGGTGTCAGTGAAATTGGCTTAGATGAGAAAAGCGTCTTACAATAAAGCATGTGAAGGTTTTGTTTTTTTTCAATTATTTTTATTGAGTTCCTCTATTTACAGTATACATATGGTACAATACATGATGCAACTTGTATCTGCCATACAGTATAGTACAAGAGAGTACATTATGTGCAAGATGTAAAATGTTGCAGCAACTTGTCACATATATGCAAGTATAGTGTTGTAATATATGAAAATACCATGTATAGTATATATATTCTTTTTTAACTTATTCATTATACATTTTTTTTGATTATGAAACACAAAATACATTTGATTCAAAAGGGTTATTCATAGCCATTGTACATGATACCCATGATGGTCCACGCATTACAGTGATAACTGCTGTAGATGTGACAATTAAGTAAAATTGCTTTTTGTAAGGTTTCCCATTTTGCTTTAAATTGTGTAGTTCTAGCTTTTACTGACTAATATATTCAAATACAGAACTTTTCCTTTTTAACAGAAATAAAAAAGAAATGATATTTTCAGAACCAAATCTTTGTGAATAAATATAATATTTTCCATACAGGATACAGTAGTTCAGGTTGATTTTGTTAGGAGTGTCAAACAGACCAAATATTATATTTTCCTGTGTAAATGTAACGCCTTGATTCATATATGTTTCCCAAAAATTAGATAACTGATTCCAAAAGGACTTTGAGGAAGGACAGTCCCAAAATTTGTAAACTATTGTTTCTCTATGTTCTCCACATATTTCATTGTGTGTAATGCCGATTTTATATAACCAGTGCTTGTTCACAATTATCCTCTGTATGATCTTGAACTGAAATGCTTGTAACTTTGTTTCTATTGTAGCTTTGAATGACAATGAGAAAACTTTTCTCCAAAACGAAGCAGTGTTGGAGTTCAGTTCTGGAAAGATATGAAGCCACCTTCTAGTGCATGAGGGTTCACTCACTTCTTTAGTTCTATCATTACCCAGTATATATCTGTGCATTTTAATTGATCAAGAGAAAGAAATTTGCCATTTACGAAAAAGCTTAATGCAGTATTGCGGAAAGTTATATTTTGTTGACTTTTAACAGTCTGCCTCCATTGATATGGAATAGCAGACCAAATTTGCAGATACTCAAGAAAGTTTGGCACAAACCAAAATTTTTCATTTATTTGTTCTGGTGTAAGAAATTCGCCATTCTCATTTACAATATCATTGATATATTTAATTTCTCTATCATACCATTTTCTATAAAAAAAATGGGTTTTTCTGCACTACTATATTATCATTAAACCAAAGCATTTCTTTACGTACAGAAATAGGTGTACTTGGTTGAAATAGAAATAAGAACTCATTCCAAGCTTGTAATATATGAATAAAGAATAATGGTATTTGTGTCCTGACAGAACCAATGGAGCATCGACTTTGACACAAGTCATGAATGTTGACACCATGAAAGAATTCTTGAATGACATGCTTCCATTTAGCATTTTCTTCACTGAGGAACCGTTTGACCCATGTGATTAATACTGATTTGACCTTTACCTCAAAATTTGGTGTCTTGAGACCACCGTGACAAGGCCTTTGGTGCATAGCCTTTGCTTTAATTTTAGGAATGTCACTGCCCCAGATGAATGCATCAATCTCTTTTTGAACTCTTGTAACCATGACTGGAGTAAGTGGTATTGTTGAGGCACTATAAACTAAATTTAGAGATGCCTAAGGATTTGATAACTAGTATTTTCCCAATTAAGGATAAATCACGCATTTTCCAGATGTTTAAAACTTCATGCATTTGTTGGAATTTGTCCTCAAAATTTTGAATATATGTATCTTGTTCATCATTGAGAAATGTTTGCCTAAAGTGGAAAAGTTGCCTTTATTCCATTTAGCAGGTACATCTCGTGGCTCCCTCCCATAGTTACTCCCAATCCATATACATTCAGTTTTATCTAAATTAACTATTACGCCACAGCAGTTTTCAACATTATGCAAGAAATCTAACACTGCTTTTCCAGATTCTACATTTGAAACGAAACATGTAGTATCATCAGCAAGCTGACTTAATTTGATCTCTTCGGACCCAATGACAATGCCTCTTATATTTTGATTCATCCTAATATGAATGGCCAGAAGTTCAACGGCTAGTATAAACAAAAAAGATGACAGGGAGCACCCCTGACAAACACCTCTATGCAGGGAGAAAAAGGATGAAGTGTAACCATTATTAATTACGCAGCTGCTAATGTCAGTATACATAATTTTAACCCACTTTCTGAAATCCTCCCCAAAATTGAAAGTTTGTCAGACTTTGTCCAAATAATCCCATTTCAAAGTATCAAAGTATTAAAGGCTTTTTCAAAGTCAATAAGATGAATTAATCCTGGTATATTGCGTTAACTAGTTATTTTTATGATGTCTGAAAATTGCCTTATATTTTCTCCTATGCACCTGCCTTTATCATAGCCAGTTCGATCTGAATTAATAAGTTTTGGAAGAAATTTCCGTAACCTTAGTGCCATGATCTTTGCAACTATTTTATAATCTATGTTTAGTAATGATAATGGTCTCCAGTTCTGCAACTGGAGTAAGTTTTTATTTTTCTTGGGTATTAGTGAGATTATTCCTAGTCTTTGATCAACTGAAAGTATTCCTTTTTCAAATGCATAATTGAAGCTGTCAAGTACTAACTGTTCTATGTTTATCCAAAAAAAATTGTAATTCGACTGGAAACCCATTGCTTCCAGGACTTTTATTGTTGTTTTAGCATGTGAAAGTATTGCTAGAAGTAGGCTACTAAATTTTCATGCAACCTACACAATTATAATTTGCGTACACAAGGTATGTATATATTGAAAACATTTATTGCGTTCTTGGTATGGTATGAAACAACGTATACTGAACTTAGGGGTAAGTGACATTATCATGTATAGTACAGATTAACAGGTTGTAACACATTTGTGCATTGCAAAATTGATATTTACCAATGAGAAATAACAAAAGTCCAGCTGTAATTTGGGTCGGGAACATTGAACAAACAAAACAATTCACATAAACAGCCATACAAAGACCACATGTGTACACAACATGCAAAATAAACTAGAAAGAGTATATTATTGTATTTGTGTCTTTTTGTCCAAACCCACTTACCAGTAGTCAGTACCCTATTCCGCAGTCCGAACTCTTTACTTCCCATAAGCTAACCTGTCCCTGTCTAACTTATATACCTAGAAGTACTATTGTCCATATTGCACACGTTCCTCTGTAAAATTTTGACATAGGCTGTATTAGCCCAGATAAATTAAAGGGTCTTTAGCGGGTAACTAGTCAACATGTTTTGGAGCCTTTTGTCTGTACACGTCTCTCTGAGTTGCGGCTCCTTGTCTAAGCTAAATATTCAGCAAATACAACCCACATAATCTGAATAAATATGAACGTGGCAATTGATGAATTAGCTAAATACGTGAAGTTTTGCTTATAAATGCAGAGCTTCATATGAAAGAAGAATACCTGTCAAACAAACCATAATCACCAAATTTGCATAGTTCAGGTTCATATAAGAACAACTTGACTGAACCAATATGTACCCTTTCTAGCTGGACAGCTTATCCTAGTTAAACCATCTGCCATTGTTTAACTGAAGTGGAAACAAGCTGGGGCATTATATTCAGTCCCTGTGATTGTAAAATAAACAGTTGCAGCTACACCACCTGTATAAACCAAGGGAAATCCTAACGAGGACTGGAACAATGTACATCCTGCACCAGAGATGTAAAACAAACTCCATGATGACACCTACTCCACAACAATTAAGCTCTATTTCACTGCCAACCCTGAGTCAATGTGTCAACGTAATGTGTCAGGTTTGTGACATTTGAGAAAATACTGTCAATTTTGAGTATTTTTTTTATATTGAGTACATGTGCATTTAGGCATATCAGAAAAGAATGAAAGTCATTAGCATTTATGCCAAAAACATACTATCAAAACAATTTTTCGTAACAGGATTTTAAGTACAATTAGGCAAACATGTAACTGTCGTAGGCCGTGCCGCTTCTTGCTAGCTGTAGCCCCTGGGGGTTTACCTAACAGAAAACATGTAAGCCTAAAAATGTCTGAAAGTGAATATTAAAACAGAAAGATGCCAAAAGATAAAGTTAAGTAGCAAAACAGACCAATCGAAAAACTGTAAATTATTGTGGCCAAACTTTCTAATAATCTTTGGATATTAACAGTAGAATTATACGGCAAGTCAGAAAAGAATGAAAGTCATTTGTATTTATGTCAAGAGAATGCAATGAAAATATTAACCAGATATCAAGTACAATTAAGCAAGCTTGTAACTGCCGTAGGCCGCTGCTTGCTACCTGTAGCCCTTGGGGGTCTACCTAACAGAAAACAAGCTGGCCTAAAATGTCTGAAAGGTGAACATTTAAACAAAATGATGTCAAAAGATAAATTTAAATAGCAAAAGAGGCAAGTCTAAAATCTCTAAAATTATTAAAGCCAAACTTTCTAAACATCCCGGGATATTTACAGCAAAATTTGTAGAAATATTTGATCAAAATTACACCTTAAACTTGGTTCTAGATGCAAAGTCCTGAAATTTAGAACAAATACGACCAAATCTCAAAATCTGTGACAAAAATGTATCATATCCCATAGTATCCGAAATATTACTGTCCAGGAAAGGATAATTAACTACTTCAAAGTTAAACTCAACTATTTTGTGATAGACTTTAATACAAAACCTGTCGTTAGTGACCTCGATATCCAAGTCCAAAAATACATCTCTGAAACCATCTGAATTGTTACCCTCCAAAGGGATATCTTTTGGGTAAATTTCTTTAGCAATTTCACTGAAATTTTGTACATTTATGCTAGTAATGTCATCAATATATCTTGCGTTGTTTGATAATTTTGTAGCCATTAAAAAGTCCTTTTTCATCAATTTATCCATATACTTAATTCAAGCCAGGTTAAATACAAATCTGCCAGTAAAGGGGAGCAGTTACCCATTGGAATGCCTTTTATTTGTTGAAAAACCAATGGTCCGCATTGAACAAAAGTATTATCCAAAAGAAATTTTATAGCATCTATCAAAGTTTCAGCAGTGCAAGACTTTACGTTACTTTTTGAATATTTCTTGTGTGACCAATATACTTTCTTTGTATATGAATTGATATTGATGTATGGTGTACCATTATGTTTAAACATGTTGCTTATTAATTCTGAAAGAGAACTTTTGACTTCATCTATGGGTAGATTTGTGTACAGAGTAGAAAAATCAGAACATTTGATATTTTTTTGCTTTTACATCTTTGATTTTAGATACAAACTCGGAAGAATTGCTAATACTCCAGAAACAATTTATTTCACAGTTTCTAGAAATTGCATTACAGTATTTACGAAAATGATTCCTAATTGCAGTCAAACACAATGTTACTTCTTTTGATAATTGTTTTGTTGTACATTTTGCAGCACCGGCTATGAATCTAGATTCAAAAGGGTTTTTATGTAATTTGGGTATCCAGAACAAAAGTGGAATAGAGGAGTCCTCTTCAGTAAATTTTGATATTAAAATTTATTTCCATCTCATCTTCATGTGGATCTATCAAATTATCAATTGATTGTTCGTGTAATTTATACACGTCATTTCCTCTTATGCTTTCATGCTAAGTGATCGATTATGATCGAGAATACAGTGTATGTATATTTGAAACATTTGTTACATTTTTGCAATGTAGGGAGTTGATGTAAAAATAACTTTAAAGTTGGGTGATGTTCATGTGATTGTATAGTACATGATATCAGGTTGGAAATAGTTGTGTTTACAAAATTTCTTTTTAACAACCGGAAGCGAAAAAATGTCTTGCAGTAATACGGATCGAAAAAAAATTGTGTAAACAAAAATTACGATATGAGAAAGCAGCCATACAAAGACTGCATGTGTAGCCAACATACATGACCTAAACTTCTTTTTCTTCACAGAATCAGTTGCAAAAGTTTGTAACCTGAAACAGTCCTGACGTTTAGAAATTCAGTTTTGGTAAGGGTAGTTTTTCACCGGATCTGATCCGATCAAGTGTGGTAATGGTTTAGCTTCGCTGTTTGTGTTCGTAGGCAATTTGTAAAAACGGTAAAACTCACTGGATCCGTTTTTCATTACATTTTCCTATCCGTTTTTCATTTATTTCTGTAAATAGCAGACAATTCTAGTTCCAATGCTCTACTTGTGGCTTTTTATTTATGAAAATAACAGTGTGTGTCAAATAAGCAAAGTGTTACAACTTAAGCAAACCAATGATCAAAATATCGCAAGGAGGGAGAGAGATCTAACAGTGAACTGAGCTATTCACCATAACCCAACACATGATTTTGTTCCAGTCACCCTGGCCGGTGCTGTTTCACGCATGGTAAACTCCATTCTCAGTTTTCACTGTTTCAGTCCTCTGCCGTGAAGCGAAGAGACCATCCGACCGTCTTTGGTCCAGTAAGAATGAATTCGTATATCGCGTTGGAGACCTGGAGCAACAAACATAGTATGGGCTCTATTGCGTGTTAAACGTTCTGAGGCGAACATATTCTTATTTCTCTTTCTTGATAGAAATCCCCTTTTTCTTGCCCTATAGGAGACATATTTCTTTATGATTGCTGTGGGTTTGTTATGTTGCATTTTACCTACTCGGTCGGAACTGACAACCTCTGAGCGATCCGTATTGACACACAGACGTTTGATATGCTTCATCATAATCTCATCCATATCCTCACCCTCGGTTTCCGGATCTTTTGACCATATAGTCCACGCATTACACCTCCCATGTTGCTGTAACTCGTCTGCGTCATTTTAAAGATCGCCTATTGTCTTCTCAATCCTTTGCGCTCTCTCTCTCTCTCTCTCTCTCTCTCTCTCTCTCTCTCTCTCTCTCTCAGGTCGTTGCTGTTTAAGCCTGGATTTAATATCACTTAATTCTAACTCAAACTTAGTAACTTGACTCTTAAGGGCCTCAATTTCATCAGCTTGAGCAGCAACAACCGAACTGATCACTTTCTTCAGTCATCGTTCAATTTTTGGTCGCACATCACCGGTAGATTTTAATTCAGAAAACATTTTAACAAAGTCTCAATGTCCATCGTTCTTTTTTTACAATTGCTCTTGCAATTTTTCGCTAATTCTTTGGGGGGGGGGGGGGTATTTGGGGTTGGGTTTTTTTTGTTTTTTTTTTTTTTGGTTGTTTTCTTTCTTTTATTTTGGGCCTAATTAAAATAATCACATGTTCCAAAAGTGCTTTGCCAATCGCTTCCAAATTGGCCAGGAATACTCATTTTTTTCTTCTTTTTTTTTTTTTTTTTTTTTTCAAGATTTGACCTTTTTCATTTTTCAAATACCGTCAATCATATTATGCTAAAATTTGTTACAACCATACTTTGTAGAAGGTAAATCAAAGTTATCTATTTATTTTTGTATGAGATGTTGCTCCGGAACACTAATTTTGAACAGGTTTTTAATTGGGGTATTTATCTGTTTGGGATATATTCTCATTTATTACTGTGTACATTATGGCGATTCCAAGAGTAATTACCATTTCAAGATCCCCAAAATCCTCCATCAGATTCAGTTCGAACTTGGTGGGATGTATCATAGGCAAGTCTCCACCGAATGACTGCAACAAAATCTGTTCTAATGATATTTGCATTTTTAATAGTTTTCTTTTGTGTTTATTTATTATTTGGGAACAAAACATCCAATTAACCCTGTCTCAAACCAGTTAAGCAAGTGTTTTATAAACGTATGGTGATATAAGTTTGTATCCAATACCATAAGTTGTTGCACGGGGGTGCTGTAATAAAGATTGCAAGGTCTGAAAGGTATCTGTAGAGTAATAATTTGTTAAATATAGTTTTGTGACCATGCAACGACTGGGTCTCGGACCAGCAACCTTTGGCACCAATTACCCCGCCGAAAAACGGGAAATATTTCACAAACTTTCAGTCTCATGAAGAAATTGGTTTTCATATGAATAGTACATAACCCATTAACACTATTTCAGTGACGCTAGGAAAATAACCGTTATCTAATGTCGCCAGAGCTTTTATTGTTTTTTGTTATTCTAGTACAATTAAATGTGTTACTTAGAGAGTCCAAACAGACTCTAAACACTCAATCTGAAAACTTAAGCTTTGTTTCTCAGTAAATGGGTCACAGTAAGGTATAAATAAGGTGCAGTGATCAAGCAATATACAGTTTCTCCTAGCCGCATAAAATAGCTGCAAACCAAATGTGTTTTTGCAATACTTGGACAAAGTGCACATTCATAAATCAAAACAAAAAATTTTTACAGAATGTTGATGAGTTATTTGCCTTGGAACACATGTCGATGGAATTCCGTTGATATTTCTTCAGTATGACTTGATTTACCTTTGCTCGTTTATGACGTATATAACCACGATACTGTTCAAATCTCTCTTCAACTCGAACAAGAGGTAATACTTTTGCATCCAATATTTGATTTCCTCATTAATGTGACACTCCCATTGGAGAAAATACACATTCCTTCAGTTGCCACTTGTGGGATAAGGTGAAACAGGATAATATACACAGAAACAGGATAATATACACAGATGGGCACGGTTTCATAGGTAATTAAGACTGAAAGTAAGGATTAATAGCTTTAATTTTCTCTCTTGATTTTTGTCCTCATCTGACAGATGAGCAAATCTCTTCAGCGACATCGCTTTCTGCTGTCAACACAAACATTCACACAGCGAAAATTGATATCGATTGAAAACGAGGCTGACATTAAAAAGTCGAGGTTCTTGTGTTAAACATAAATGGGCGGGGATTAAGCAGCGATTTAGCCTGTTTCCTGCACCTAATAACGAGGAAAAATATAGAATAAATACCTATTATAAAATAATTGTAAATTCTATCAAAGGCACCAGGTAACAGCCGGTTAGATGGTTGCATTTGATCATTAACCAGATTTTGTTTCAGCACTAACCATGACTCCATCATGCAATTTATAACTATTCATTTATTGTATCATATACAGCTGGATAGAAATTGTCTGGGTGAAAATAAACAGAAAGTGTATCATTATGTATTCCTAAATCTAATGACGTTGAAATGTGATAATACAGCGTAGTAACATATGAGTGGTACGTGGTATTTTATGTTATTTATTGTGTACTTGACTATTTGCTTCCAGAATGTTTATTTACCACAAGAGGCGAATCATATCATGGTGTCCTGAATCATACTGCAAGCAGAAATGAATGTCAACGATGGGATACAAATTACCCCCATCAGCATGGTTTAACTGATATTGCATTTCCTCATGACAGTTTCAGTCGTTGGAAAGCTTCAAACTATTGTCGTAATCCAAGCAAGGCTGACAGACCATGGTGTTTTACAACAGATGAAAGATTACGAACAGGTTTCTGTGACATACCTTTGTGCAATTCAGGTAAGAATTTGTTTTGCCACTTTTTCATTTGATATGATCTGAAGCACACTGTCATACAGTGTAACGCCTTGTGTTTATATGCTACCCGGTCTACTTTGAATTATTACTATATAAAAAGATTCAAGATGCAGCTCATGTGCTCATTAGAATAGTCGATCCAACGGCAAAAACTAGTGCTGTGTATTTTTACACCATACTTAAAAATCTCCCGGAAATATGAAGCCACGCCCCCTGAAACTTGGACCCATATTCTCGCCCCCAAACACTCTTTGCTATCTATATATGACCAAATCCATAATGCCACGCCCCGAATATAACTGACTATGCGTGTTTTTCATATTTTTAGGTTTCAAATCTACCCAAAATCGATCATTTTTTACAATCACACGTCACGTCTGATGATGACCCACATTCTTCACATACCGCAGTAATTTGGCGTAAAGTGGAGTAATTGAAAATTTCCCACAACCAAGTGACCACCCTATCAAATAGTGAAATGGCTAATCTATCAGACTTAATTCGTGAAACTGGTTTTAAAGACTAATATATATCATTTTTTTATCGCTTTCGCAACATTCCTTTAACCCGGCCACCTGTCAATCATTGAACTTTCGGGTAGCAGGATAGCTTTGTAAACAGTGTGACGGCTGCACACACACTGAGGTGATTCCCGAATTTTCGAAACTATAAATGCAATATGCACGGATACGTTAATTTTATTTAATTAGTCATCCAGATAAGGTGGAGAGCGTGCTTTAACTTGAGGTTGTAAGAATTGTGACCTTCCTATGCATGACTCGTTGGTGCTGACATTCAAAAGGCATATGTAAACAAAGCCCATCAGGAATTACGAGACGAGATTAAGCGAGGGAAGGATTGGTTTCTGAGCTGGCGTAAATTTAGTGGAATTTTGACAATTTTAGACAGAATTTGATCAAATTAGAAAATGATTTGTCTTATGAATATGTAATGAAAACGCAGGGAAAGTGTTAGTGGCAAAGTCGGGCTATTGTCAGGAGGTTTCAGTCAAACTGTTTGAACGAGCGAAAATAGGTCAGTGAGCGTGGGGGTCGCCATTTTGAATTATATTATCATCGACGAAAATAAACAAACACAAGTTCTAGTATGTCGAGACATGGATTGCCAAAGAGAAGCAGGGATGCATGACGAGGGAAGGCAGCAAGAGGGAGGTCTTCTAGAGGAGGGAGACAGGTAGTAGGGAGTCTGGTCGAGTTAGGGCGGGAGCAGACAGGAGGGGAGGATGAGCGCAGGGTAGAGCTAGAGGAGGGGGGGTGAGTCGGACAACCACAAACAGCGCGAGGGGTGCTGTGTGTGGATCGAGTTCAGTGCTGCAGGACTAGCTTGCTCTCTGAACGAGGCGAGGGAGCAAAGTTTCTAGTTTAGGTGTGGGAAGTGCAGGAGGGTGGAGATTTCGGCGGCCCAGCTGGCAGGCCTCAAGATAGTGTTAGAGGAGGCTAGGGATAGTTTTAGGGCTGCAGCTGGTGTGAGGGAGGAGATCCAGGATAGGGTGGAGCAGGTGGAGGGGGAACAGGATGGGAGGAGAGGTCAGGAGGGAGGTGAGGATCAGGGGAGGCAGAGAGTGGTAGGGCCTAGCGGGAGGGGGGAACAGGATGGGGGGAGAGGTCAGGAGGGAGGCGAGGATGAGGGGAGGCAGAGAGCGACGGAACCTAGGGGGAGGGAGGGTCAGGAAGTACCTAGATGGGCAGTGGTGATAGGGAACAGCATAGTAAGGTAGATAGGGTCTTGTATAGGGTAGACAGGGAACATAGGGTTGGGGTGTGCCTTCCAGGGGCCAAGATTAAGGCTGTTGAGGAGAGGCTTGCGGGGGTTGTGAGCACTAGTGGGGAGCGTCCGGGAGTCATTGTGCAGGTCGGCACAAATGATATCTCAGACAGGAAAGAGCAGGGGGAGAGAATAAGGACAGAGACAGCGTTAGGCAGGTACGGGAAGCTTGTATTATATGTATAGTGAATATCTTCTAAACTATTTTAGATAGAGGCACCACTCCAAGTTCAATTCACAGGGTTGCGCTATAGGTGCATGCAATGAACCACAAACAAAAGTTGTAGAATCTTAATTTAAGCTAATTACGGACACATGAAAAGTTTGTTCTGCCGTATTAGTCTAAACTTGTCTGCACACTGGGACAAATAGTTCACCGCATTTCTTATTCTCAAAAGACTCGGCATGGAGGGAGATTCTCGTTGGTAATAGCCACGCAGGTCTGTGTATTGACGATTAAACCCAGAGCTAGGAACAGTAACTCTTCAAATCAGGGCCAGCCGGTGTTGTTGAGGTGACACGTACAAGGTCATCTGAATACCGTGCGGTCGCCACGATGTGTATCAGACATCAACTTTGTGTATTCCTTGCAACTAATACTATGCAGGCATAGTTTGAGTCCCGCATGAATTTAGTGCAAAGGGATGGACAAACTTTATTGTTTTTTTAATTTCTTCACATATATTAATGATTGTCAAATGTTATCATGTTAACATAGTTTGTACAGCATATAAAACATAAGAAAACTATATGCCTAGACTCGGAGAAATTTGAAAATTATGCAAACTGAAGTAGATGCTGCACAAGAAATTCAGATATAATTCAATTACCCAGATACCAAACAAACACGAGACAAAGTACAGTTACTTGGACAGGAATAAAGCAGTGGAATGTCTTGCATACTTGGAAAATAGAAAATCATAATTTACTCAAAACCACCTGGAACAAAACAAAGTATACCTCTTTTACTGAACCACCACCCCCTCTTTATGGACAATACGTCAATAAGGATAATAGGGACGTCGTGTGAACATATTAAATATCTTCTTTCTTGCCGTAGAAAAATAAGCGTTGCTTAGGGCACCTGTTTTGTAACAAACAGGAACCCGAACTATCGTTGCCTGATATGAAATGTCCAAGCAAAAAGCGATGAAGAAAAGAAGCATAATTATGCTATTATGAGTCATGCTATAGTCCAGTGGTTTATGCTGCATCATGTTTTGAAGTTATTCACAAGGGCGTCTTCGAGCTAAATTGATGTAACCAACTTTGTACTGTATGGTAATGAGACACTAAATAACCAAAACATACATAGTCTATCAATGAACGTGTGTAATGTATATTGATGAAGTTTGGTGATGTCAAATTTCGATTAAAAACTTAATATTTATTCATGGCCCCTGTCCAGCAGGTGGCTTGAGTGGAGCAGATCAATTGACTTGTTCTGAAGGTTTCGTCAAGGAGATACGATTGTCAGTGCAAAGTTAAACAGTAATTCACAGGTATAGATGAATTCACCAATATATGAGGAGGTATAGTTTATTTTTAGGGCATATCGAGATAATAATAATGGGAAATTGCACTACTGTATTCCAAGACATCCCCGATGATCAGGTGAAAATCAAATTGTAATTGGTATAAACAGTATATTCCCTGACGTGTTGTATGCATAAGATATTGCCGAAATGTTTTTCGTTGTAGGGAACCGTATCAAATATTTTACGAAGGACTTTGCTTAGCTTACATGGAAGTTCATACAGCTTTTCCACCAAAAGATATAGCTGAAAATCGGCTATTTATTTTCTGCATAATGCTATGTCAGTATGGGTAGATATACCTAAGCTATAATAAAACTAGTTGTTAAAAGTATTCTCACCAGTGCGCTAGTAAAACGCCGGGATTGCTCCAACAGAATATATAGTGCTTTTTACAAAGTCTTCTATGGGGTAATTCAGTTTTTTGTTAAATGTTGATTTTTGCATATAGTAAATAATCTCATTCAATTTACGTTTCGTTCAACCTTTTAACACGTGTTTTTTTAAATGTCCAATTGCTTCTCCACACCTGCTTCTGAAATTTTGTTCTTCTTACAATCAGTTGTAAATTAGTCATATTGTGGTGAATGACATTCTACAGCTTCTCTTAATCAAATTTCCACACACACAAATGTCAAAATCTCAAAGACCAAGAGGAAGATATTGGTAGAACACTTAGTGTCCACGCCTTTTTGGATAATTTGACAAATTGTTTTCAACAAGCTAGTCTGCATTGCACGCGTACACCACCACAGAGTATTTGTTTAGACACTCACGGCACACTGGTACTGTTATGAAATAATCATAAAATCACGAAAAGGTTAGGACAGCAGATTTTTTACCATATGTCGTGGTAAAAACGAGTAATTATACACCAAGCCAAAAACCTGATAATGAAATGTAAAGGCAATGTACCATATTTTGTTTGTGGGTTCAGATACTTAACACCTTCTTGCTTTTGGACTTGGTTTTTGGAACTTTGTACTGAACTGACCTGTCATTCAGGTCAGCTTATATCATGGTCCTTCATTCGACGTTGGCAACAACGGCATCCGCTTAGCTCTGGTGGTCAACAAGGCGCAAGGTGCATCCCAACATACAGAAGGGAAATGTACACAATGAAAGGGATCTTATGATCAGTATATTTTAAAATGCTATCTTGCCATTGTTTATTGAAATTAAACTTTTGGTGGTAAGTGTAGATATGCGCCAAATTAACAGATATTGTGAATAATCTGCCTTCAGTTGCCATGCGTGTGTCGACGCATGTTAGAGTTAGTCTTACTCCACAATCATCAGTTTTAAAAACTCATTTCATAAGTATATCAAATATTTCGGGGTTTTTTTTTTGTTGCGGAAGAATGTTTACAAACACCAACGGGCAAAGAATACAAAGGCAAATTGAACACGACGAAGCATGGACGACATTGCCAAAGATGGGACGTGCAGTATCCACACCGTCATCGCTTTAAAAGTGATGCTCCCTTCCCAGATAAAACCCTAAAAGAGGCATCCAACTTCTGTAGAAATCCTAGCAATGAGGAGAATGGACCTTGGTGTTACACAACAGACATCAGATATCGAAGGGAGTACTGCGAGCTTCCACTGTGCCGTAAGTTGACTTTCGTCCATATGATGTTATATCTTTCTGAACAGGTAAATGAGAACCATATAGAGAATAAATGCAGTGGTAGAGGGGCAAGAAAGATAGATGATTTCTTTGTGCCTTCTGTGTACTTTTTTAGACGTACTCTAAACAGTATAAAGTTGACAGTCGTGACTTTTTCAAGATTTACATGCCATCCTCTCAGCTTGACATATTTTACTGTTGCAATAGTTGAGGGTGTATATCTGTGGCTGTCATCGATGCCACACTTGTAATACTGGCTTGGTAGGGTGTGGTACATCATATGATGCAAACCTTACTCTTACACGCCTTAGGTCTCTTTTCCTCTTTGGCATAACCCAAATTTTATCTGTTTTCATCGCTTCCGAAATACATGAAAATATCGTCAAGAAAGATGTGTTAAAATACATGATAAATGTTTAATTGATGGAAAATAATTACCTAGTACATAAAATATTCGTCATGCAATTGTTAGTGCAAAGATATCCTGATTTTGTTTACAGAGTACAGTCCACATTGGTTTTCCTTTAGAAACAGTTGGTACTACATGCGCCATAAAGTAGAAATGAAGATTGATTGGTCAGAAGCTGACTCAGAGTGCCTGAGGATGGGAGGATACCTCGCTTCTATTTCAGATACTCGCGAACATAATTTTTTGAGTATTCATGCAGGGAAAATGCGTGCATTTATAGGTATGATGGAAATGCGATCACCAAAATGATCAATAAGATTAATTTGCCTGTCAAACAAAGTGTGTACAGGAAGTACTGTATCCATCTGCTCCTACTTTGAACAAAATGAAACATATGTGGCGTACATGCTCATGAACATGTGCACAGACATTTATTTGCTCTTATAAAAACGAGATAGTTAGTCATTTGTCTCCGATAATTTATCTATAGAAGGTACTATAGGTTAATTATATATATATATATATATATATATATATATATATATATATATATATATATATATATATATATATGTGTGTGTGTGTGTGTGTGTGTGTGTGTGTGTGTGTATGTGTGTGTCTGTGTCTGTGTCTGTGGTGCTAATTTAAGCTCAGCTATCCATCCGTCATGTAGGCATTCAAAATACACATTTTCGACTGCTTTTTCAAAAGTTGTCGTCAGATCCTTTTCAAACTTAGTGGTATTCTACCTTGGATAATTCTTTGCCACATTTGTCCAAATGGTCATGATCCATTGCTTTGTCTACTTTTTATGATTTTTTGGGGAGGGCGATCAAATCTTAAAACATCTTTTGCTCAAAAATCCCTAGTCTAATCGCTTGAATATGAGACAGCAACACTTGCAAGGACTCCTAGTTCTTTATTTGTTCACCTGATGGCTATGCAATTTATTTCCTATTTTTATGTGCTTTTGTATGCGTTTTTCGCTATTTCAGGCTTTTTCAGAGCCATCACTCAGATCAAGCTGGAACTTGTTGTATATATCTGGTGAAAATGCCAAACAAAGCTGCTAACTATGTGGCAATGCTGCGGATTCCTGATTTTAGACGATTTTTTGAATTGGGGTACTTACCAGTAAATGTGCCTTTCCTATTGAATACAGTAAAAGTAAATGGGCATTCTGATGCTAATTCACAATTTTCGACTTCTTTCCTAAAACCATCAGCCAAATTCACTTCAAACGTGGTGACAACGTACCTTGGGTTGATCTCTGCCAGTTGTGTTCATATGGTAATGCTCCAGTAATTTTTAGATTTTGTTGGTTTTTTTTGTTGGGGGGGGGGGTCTTTTTTGAAGCAATTCTTAAAAAAATTTCTCGGAAATCACTACCCAATTGGTTTGATATCATACAGAAACACTCCTACGTCTCCTAGTTCTCTATTTGTGTTACCAGGTAGTGCTACCATTTTTCTTAATTTTATAATTCATGTGTGTTTTCGCTATTTTTTGACGTCTCCAGAACCGTCACTCAAATTAAGCCGAAAATTGGAGGATATGTTTCTTGTAAAAGGATCAAACAAAGTTGTTCACTGTGTGGCACTTACTTTGAATTCCTGATTTTTAACGATCTAATTCCAATTCGGGGACTTATAGGTAAATGCACCTTTTCTGTTGATTACTATGTAAGTTAATGGGTATTCTAATGCTCAATTTAATGTATTTTCTCCACCAGTTAGCACATGTTCTTTTTAAAGTTCTGTTTAAATACTTTTCAAATGCTAATGCTCTCGTAAAATTTATTTTCACGGTTTTTACTTAGGCAAATCATTGAGATACTTCTAAATGTTATATGCACTGCTGTAAAGCTCCACACAGTTCTGTTCAGTTGCCAATTTTATGTTTTGAACAAGCTCAGGTCAGCTGAGCACGGGCTGTTCACACAGCCTTCTTGTTTTTAAATCTCAGGCAGATTTTGTAAAATCTTACTGCATTTCGTGGCTATTTCATACCACTAGTTCGAATTCCTCGTTCAAGCATGGCACACATAGCTAGGTGGATATGTACATGAAGACGGCAGCCCTCAATCTCTTATTCCGGACTGACGAAAATGAAATCTTCAAATTTTAATGACGAAAAATATCACTCATGGTTATCATATACTTGCCAGAATAATAGAGTATGAAACACCAGGTTTATAATAATAATAATAATAATAATAATAATAATAATAATAATAATAATAATAATAATAATAATAATAATAATAATAATAATAATAATAATCATAATCATAATCATAATCATAATGATGATGATGAATATTACTATTATTATCATCATTATCATCATCATCAACGTTTTTTACCAACAGGATTGCACACCTCCGACAAAAATACTATGCTGCGATGGTCTGACGGCAAACCTTATATTTTCTCTGACTGGGCCAACTCGGAAATTAGGCTAAAGAAGGTAAACTGGGAGCCAAATGCACTGCCCGGTAGTAAATGTGCACTGATGGACCTCGATGGCTGGCGCTTAGTACCATGTAAGCAACCTCTCAAGGCCACCTACCTTTGTGAATTTGACAAGGACTTAGGTAATTCTACCGTCTTCCATTAGACATTGTAATTACCTCTGCAGCCTTTAGGTTGCCTCCTTTAATGTGAGGTAAGGTGTACAAAAGCACACTGTACTTACCACTCAAAATTCCCATATGATGAAGAAGGTATCAATTGCCCTAATGACCCCTGCATTCTCCTCCAGGGATTTTTAGTAACTCGAATGGGAGTTATGAATAAAAGAATCACCATTTGTGTGAGTTTGAGTATGTGGCTCACAGGCCATTCCACGCTCAATATTTTTTCTTGCCTTAATGAATTTTCACTCCCGTTTTGTTCTGGGAAACCAATTTGTTTTTATCAAATATTTCATGCCTGCTGCAACAGGACCCTTGGCTGCTTGTTCCAATAGCCTTTCATGTCATCTTGCTATTGGTATATTGCAGGCAACGATCATCAAAAAGTGTTCCATATGTTGAGTAAAAAGGAGCTTTCTCATAATCTGCATAATTTTCTCACTTTTCGCCATGGCTTCTTGATGCGTTCGTATTAAGTGTTCACAATATGTTCTTTCCAATAGATGTTGTAAAACCAGAAAGTTAAAAGCTACTTTTAAATAGGGGCCGAATTTGTAATTTTTTCTTCTCACTGCACATCTAGGTTTTGTTGCCGGCGTGGCCTGTAATTTGCATCTAAACAGCCAGTGAGAGACGTGATCATATCCAACAATGACTAGCCTGTACCTCTATCAGTAACGTCTTGTCAGCTAATTTTGGTGGGAATTCTTCGAAATATTTTCACTTCCAGCAGACTCACGGGAACTTTGGGAACCACACATATATTTCTTTAAATTGATATTAGGCTACCATCATCTAATTTCGACACTGGTTGTATAAATAAAAGCTATAAAAAGTATCGAGTAAAATAGTTTTCTCGTTTGACCGGCAGAAATGTTTTATCACAACATTTGCAATTGAGATGAATTATTCAATCACAACTAGGCTAATTTAGAACACCTTTAAATATTGCGATACCAGGTATATCAAACCCCTGGCAATAATCAAGGATATCTTTACAACTATAAAACCGCATCAAATACACACACATTTCAACATCAATTATTTTACCTGCCTCTTTGTACTTTAGTGCTTTCATCTTGATATTCCACTCCCGCTTAAACTTTCGCAGCCACTCTCCTCGTGTAACAATTTTCTTTTTGTTATCTGTGTTATCTTTTTGTTTCACTCTATCATTCATTGTCTGCAATTGCTAAACCCATTACTATCTATATTTTAGTATGCAAGGTACTTAACGTATTGCTGTATGTTTAGTTTAATGTTTAAACAAAAAACAATGCTTTGAAGTGATACTGATGTCATAAAAAGCAAATCTTGCGTCCAGTGTTAGTGTCTATCATACCTGACTGATACCTATATAAACGGGTTATGTTTATCAACATAAGCATATTCCAAATGTGACTTGTTCATACAAGGTGTTTTAGGCAAATGGTTTATTGTTTCAGTCATGGTAGACAGCCAGAAAAGTTTAAATATGCTTTTCAATGCTTCATTAATAAATGCATAATTTATGCTACTGCGAAATTACTTGAACCAACCGTTTGCGCATCTGGGATATATCTTGGAAGTGAAAGAGAGGATCACTCTATAAATAAACTTGTGTAAGAGTTTCCGGATTTAACTGTTGTAACGTTCTGAACCTTTAAGGATAGATAAGACACCAAAAATAAATCCTACATTAGTCAATCCTAGCTCGAAATGTATTTGCGTAAGGATAACATATCATATGTGTGTGTACTCCTCATGATCCAAAAAAATTATATGTCCCGTATTTGGGTGTTTGTGATGTTAATTGTTGAATTAAAATATGAAAATTGAGCGCAAAGCATCCACCCCATCAATGTTGATATTGGTCATTTATTATTTGTAATTAAATCATAATTACACTCGCATCTTAATCCTGGCATATTGGCAACATAAACGCTCCGGGGATTTTTTATGTTTGATTTCGTTTTTATGTTATCCATCCTCAAAGTTTGACGTTTCAATTTTCCCTTTGATTTAAAGGATGTTCACTTTCTTCATTTCATAGCAAAAAAAGGAAGCAAATTTTAGAAATCGCTGAATCGTTTTTTGCAGTTCAGACTTAAAAGAATCAAAAGCCGT
The DNA here is from genome assembly GCA_964020975.1 of Hermodice carunculata. Lineage (NCBI taxonomy): Eukaryota > Metazoa > Annelida > Polychaeta > Eunicida > Amphinomidae > Hermodice > Hermodice carunculata. Next base: position 45,600,411 of record OZ026618.1, on the reverse strand, counting down.
TAACCGTATTAAATTTTGCCCAGCTGTTTTCTTGGAATAACCATTCTTAGGTGGGGTTCTCGTCCTATTATCCTTTCTGAAAAAAACAAGCTTCAAAGGCCTTTGATGTTGATCATTTGCCTCTTAAACAATACCATTTGCTCAAGTTGAGCTGATATTTGTACAAAACGTAGTAAACATCGTCTGTTAACATTTGGGGAGGTTGTCAATCAATTCTTGGCCAATCACATTAAAAAAAAAGCCTTTGAAGTACGGAAAACATAATTCAGCGATCTGTCAAACGGTGACAGCGACAGTCTGGTTTCAAAGTGTAACGTCATAGAGGCGGCCCTTCGGGCCCGTGTCCTCAAGCCTGGCAATGAAAGTTGTGTTGCCTTGCTTCGGGGGGGGGGGGGGGACCTACGGGTGCCCGTGGTCAGTGCACAGATGGCGGGTTTGGTCATCCGCCCCCTACCTCTTCTTCCCGTTTTTATGGATAGTATTTTATTGTATTTACTCCCATCTGTATACTCTATGTAGTTACGTTGTTAGACTTGTCTGTACACTGTACTTAGTAAGCTTGTCATTAGTTTACACATTGAAAATTTTCAACCTCCTTTCAGAAGGGACTGCCCAACAGGAAGGGGAGGTGGACTTTTAACATATATCCACACCTGTTTACCATGTATAAGGCGTTCCGACCTTGAAAGCCCAAGTTGCGAATGTATATGGGTGGACATTTCGACCCAGCGCGGTCAGTTCTCATCGGAAATTACTATCGCCCACCTGGCCAAACTGCAGAGATTCGTGATGCATTCATTGAATCTTTGGCCAATTCCATTTCAAGAGCAATCGAGGGTAATCCCCATATCTTAATACTAACTGGAGACTTTAACGACAGGTGTGTCGAATAGGACTCCACCCATTCTGATAGTGAACTTGGTATGTCCCTTTTTAATCTTGTGAAACAGTTTAATCTCTTCCAGCTAATAAATGAACCCACAAGAACAAATGAATACTCAACCAGCCTACTAGACCTCTTAATCACAGACTCACCTGGTGTAGTCCTGGACAGTGGAGTCTTGGCTCCCGTCTCTAGCTCTGACCATTCGGTTATCTTCTGTTCCTTCTCACTTTCCTACCGTAAAGACCGGTCCTTCAAGAGAGGCGTTTAGAATTTCTACAAAGCTGATTTTACAGGTCTAAATACTACATTATCTTCTGCTCCATGGGACACTGCCTTCGATGTTTTTGATTCCATTGATGAGGTTGTCTCTTACTGGTCCGACTTGTTCTTGACTACCGCCAAGGAGTATATACCATTTAAAGAAATTATTATTCGTCCCAAGGACAAGCCTTGGATTACAACAGAAATAGAAAAATTCATATGTCAGCGTAATTGGACCTGGAAACACTTTAAAAGTCTATCCAACACTCCTCGGCCTTTCACTTTTGATGTTTATGTTAGAATTAACCACTTCTATCAGTCTTACAAAAAACAACGTAGTCAACACAGTAAGACACTCAATCGACTCTTACTTTTCTAACTTACAATTGCAACTGGATGAAAAAAAAATAAACCCAAAACGATGGTGGAGCCTATCCAAATCAGTTCTAGGGTGCAAAATCCACAAAGACATACCTCGTATTGTTGAAGAAGGCAAGATTATCTCCAGTATCACTGAAAAATGTGAAGTCGTTAACACTTACTTCGCAAGCCAATGTACCACTTATGCTGACATTGATGCTCCACCCCTGCCCAATTCCACATATCACACTGAGGCACACATGGGCGATTTCACAGTAGATGACACAAGTGTCAGCAAAGTCTTATCATCACTAAGACTAAATAGTACAGAAAAACGTGATCCATATTCATTAATTCGAAACCCAACAATGACAGCAAAGAGATTCCAGAATTGCCAAAGCATCAACATTTCTTTCCTAATACCAATGTGAAGAAACAAATTTCACTCCTGACTTGAGACAGGCAGTCACCCATAAAAGGCAACTGGTGGTTTTAAACCGGTCCTCTCAACCTTAGAAATATTCATCATTAATTGCAGACACTAGTTCATTTCCAAAATGTATAGGCCTAACCACCAAAAACACGAATTTCCTTACTTCTACCAAAAATAAAAAGAGACCTGTTAGGCCTATCACCTTTTAGTTCTCCCGACTTGTCAGTCAGCTAAGTTTACAGCAAAAGTGTAAAGTAGGCCTACATCGTTTTTGTGAAATTTATGAATCTGGAACATTACAAACACACTCTACCTCCACTATAACTATGAGTCGGAGAACAAAGCCCACAGCACAACATAGCCAATGAAGTAATTCTGCCTCAGGCCCCGACAACATAGGGAATACTCTTCTTAAAAATACTGCAAACTCTATCAGTGAGCCTCTGGCAAAATTCTTTAACATGTCTCTTAATATCTCTCATTTCCCCGATTCTTGGAAGTGCTCTAACATTTGTCCAGTGTTCAAAAAATCAAACAAACAAATTAAAAGTAATTATCGTCCAATAGCCCTTCTTTGTAACGTTTCAAACGTTTTTGAATGTCTGGTCAATAATCATCTGTACGAATATCTCCTAGGTAATAATCTTTTGACCGAAAAGAATTCTGGGTTCAAGGCCAATGACTCAACTGTTAACCAACTCATCAGCATTCTCCATAACATCTATAATGGTCTCGAAAATTGCAAGGAAACTAGAATGATCTTTCTGGATATTTCTAAAGCCTTGGACAAAGCATGGCACGTAGGTCTTCTCTTTAAACTGCGTCAACTGGGATTATCAGGAACTATGATCAGGTGGATAGAAAGTTACCTTTCAAATCGTTTCCAACGCGTAATAATTCATGGGCAAATCTCTTCCTGGTTACCCGTCCAGGCTGGCGTACCCCAAGGTTCCATATTAGGTCCCCTGTTATTTCTTGTGTACATAAATGATAATGTCGATGATCTGACTTGCAATGTACGTATTTTTGCTGATGACACCAGCATTCTTGAAATCGTTCAAAATCCGACAGTCTCATCACAACACCTGAATACAAACCTCTCAATTATTCACCACTGGGGCAAACTATGGCGCACGATCTTCAATCCCCTTAAATCGATATCAGTAATTTTCCCTGCCAAAATCAACAAACCACATTATCCCCCTGTTGAGTTTTAACATAATGTTATGTCACATTTACCAGTGTGTATGACATTATGCATAATCGCAGTTGTATACAAAATCATGTATTTAGTATGTCTATGGTATATATATGGAACTATGTTACACAGCGTCACAAGTTTTGTATGATGCCTTCTCAATGATAGGGTCAAACTTAAACGTTTCTTTTCAATCGGTTCAGGTATACGACGTTAGATGGTAACGTTATGCATGATGCTTTCATGGTTTAGATGTGCGCCACAGGGGCCGACAATGACAAGGCGGTGTTGGAACACCCATCTGCTGGGTGCAATGGTGGCTCCACAGTGGCAGTGTGCACATGCTGCCATAGTGCTTCGGCCACGTCCAGCAGTATGCACTCTGCATCGGTTGTCTGGTCAGTACATCACCTTCAGTCGCCACCTGCGGTGCGCATACATGAGAGCATTAGCATGTAGTATCCCCAACTTGTAAAATGTGATTTTGTCTATGGTGTGAAGGACCACTGGGGTAATCCATCGCGGCACGGCCTTTTAAGTTTGATGGGACATCGTCTGACGATTCCCGTTCCTCTTCAACATTTAAAGTCTCCCTTCATTAGAACGCAAAAAAGCAAGAAAACTATAAAGTAAACCACTAAGGCTATGATATGTTAGCATGTTTGCATCTTTTCCCTGCCCACGAACATACTTTTGGCATGCTGCCTTATTTCGCATTGCCGCACTGATACCACTCTCCTTTTGCCATGGGCCGTTGCTACCTGCAGCCACGTGACAGGCTGTTAAGTATGATTGATGGGTGCCATTGTTCCGTTTGGCAGCTGAAAACCAAAAGAATGACACATGGACGTTCGGATGTCCACATGCCTGTGTGCTTTTTGGCCTTTTTCTCATATATCTACTTTAGTTAAAAGCTTGAAATTTTGACACCTAATAGAAAGGACATTCATCTGGTAAAAACCGTTAAAATCTCGAAATCGGCCATGCAAAGGTTTTTGGTGTCTTACCTGTCCTTAAGTGCATGAGTGGTATGGAATATGTGTCCAATAATAAAAACACAATCTGGTCAAAACTGTGGCAAAAGAAACCAATTGGGAATATTCCAGTAATGTGTTCCAGTAATTCGTATCTAAAATTCACGATTTCTACTGACGTTTGCTATCCACAGAGCTACGTTTCGAAACAACTTTAATGTCTACAGTAGAAAGAGACTGCCCGGATTTCATGTACAAGTGTGGCTCAGGGGAGTGTACCTGGGATTCCTACTTCTGTGATAATATTACAGATTGTCACGATGGATCAGATGAACGGAATTGTCAAAATATGAGTATGTATAGAGTTCATTTCCCCATCTTGTCATAGGTCTCATCTATAATCTGATGAAAGACAAATACAGAGACTCCAAAGGCATTAGTCTTAGTATTAGTATTAGTTTACCTACTTAAGTAACAAAAAAAGCGAAATTTTTAAGCTGAATTTGATTTGCCCTTCTTGTACTGTTTTAAGGAGATAAATTTCCTGAACCAAACAATATATTCGTTTTCCTTTCTTTTTGTTGGCACGGAAATGAACTACTCTGACATGCCTGTAACCTTTCAAATCATTCAAAGTCAAAATCTCTGGCCGTGAAAAAAGATTGAAAAATATTTGAAAGGGTAAGTATTGTACGATTTGTTTTGACGGATAGGTAAGGGATACCTTGGCACCCCATGTGCGATATCTTGAAAAAAAGGGAATGCTAATAACCTACACTTCATGTTAATAGTAAATTATTTTACAGGATCAGCTGACTTTTCGTGTGGAGATGGAGTTTATATTCACATATCTTTATACTGTGATCTCAAGAAGGACTGCAGAAACAACGCTGACGAAAATGCCTGCGGTACGTTTTGTGACGTATATACCTAAAGTTATGTGTTCTGACACAAATAATTGCTTCGATTTATGCTGTAAAAATATTGAGACGTTTTGACATTGACGCTTCCATGTATATTGCAAATATTTAAGTTTTCCCTTCCAGCTGCATGCATACAGTATAAATAATAGTGGCAACGTTTAATTCTAACACCTTAGCAAATTGTGACAACCACACTTACTGCATTTTAATTGCTTATCCAGAACAAATTTTAAAGTGCAATTTCTCACGCAAAATTGGTGTGGAAATGTTTATAGTTTTTCTTGATAAATAAAGCGTCAATGGTAACCTATGAAGTTTGAATTAACAGCCTTGCTGATGTACAACTGGTAAAAAGTATTTCGTTTAGTTGAGAGGTATTCGAATCATAGTACAATTGGGTTTGGCAACAGTGTGTAAAATAGTACTGTATTTTCACCAGGCAAAGTTTTCAGTGCACCGTCCCATTTTATTTTACTTTATTTCATTTCATTTCATTTTGTATTTTATTTTATTTTATTTTATATATCCAAAAATCCAAACTGGTATTTCAATTTTTAAAAAAAGTTTGCAACGCGAAGATAAACTCATACAAAGTTGAACAAATTACCAATAACAATATATGAAACATGTTTTTTCTTTTCAGTATCAATGTCATTATAATAAACCTATTCAACACACATGAGTTCAGTCCATACAACAAGTAATCAATTGTAAACTTATACTATCATGTTATAACACAGCAGCGTCATTTGGAGTTTACCTCACCTTTGAACTGACCTGACCTTCGAAAGGTCAATCTAAAGCTACTAATTTATGGAGCTCAAAACTTCATCGTGCCACCGAGCGTACAACAGACAATTTTTATCACAGTGCACACGCAAGTAATCACTTTGCGGACTTGGTCCGGTCACCAGCATACAGACATACGAAGTTCAAGCTTCAGAATTTCACGAGAACCAAGGAAAACATACCGGGAAGAAAACCAACACACATTGGTTACCTATCGTAATTAAGAATAACGGAAGACACGTCAAAGCGCCAAAAATACACTGGCTGTCATAGAAAATATTACCAGTCCCAGAATCCCAGTCTATTCATGGAAGTTCGTGCGGGAAAATGCTTCTTATCAGTGAAAGTGCTTTATCGTTTTAATCAACGGACAAAATCTGAATCTAAATGCGTAAGATTTATGCGGTCGATCATTAAAACTGAAACGTGTATTGTATTCATTCCTTAGGACGCAAACCTGGTCGCCTGAATGATTTTTATAACCTGGCAGTTTTGACCAATCTGTCCTTGAAGCCTATCAAAGCCCGTCGCAAAGCATTGGACTTCGTAATAGCTTGTGAAACGTTTTTATCTCGGAATGCACTCCACGACATTACAAAGATGTCATCAAGAATAAATATTGCTATTGTTTTACAGGAATGATATTACAAATTTAAACTAATACATACCTACGTGGCACAACTTATTTTATCGTGGTTAACCGACACATGTGATTCAATTCATTTTTCACATATCTACAAACCTTTGAACTGCATGTTCTATTTTACGAAAAGGATTTTTGACTAAGTGAATGTCTTCTCTTCAATTTAACGTAAAAAATCTACAATAGCATGAGAGAAAAAAATAGCATACCCCAAGGCCTTTCAGAAAAAACTTATCGTTCCCCTAAAAACTTTTATAGATCACCGGACCATGAGATTACGAATACATTCAGTTCGCAACTCAAAAGTTCCCCTATTTTATCTTTAAACAAAATCAAAAACTCCGCAACCATACTTGTCCCATTATACACATCTTTAACCTAATCTTGTAACGATTATTACACCGCAAAATCAAACCTTTTCAGCATAAACTTATCTCGTCATTTAAAAACTGTTTAATTTTAATTACCTCATCAACTTTTCACCCATGTGCTCAGTAATTAAATCTGGTTTAAGCATTTTATTACTGAGACATGCATTTTTTTTGGCCGAATACCTATTTCTGCAAACTTCAGCTACATGTCGCCAAACGTTGTTATGGAAAGTGCTCGGGTCTCCATAAAAATGAATGCATTAATCCTCTCCTTACTCTTCGTTTATCCTCGAAAGACAATTCATATATACAACACTTTACATGTACTAACTATAAAATCCTAAATCCCGTTAGATTTGGACACACACACACACACAAATGATGTCAGACTGCCACATGGTCCAAAAACCTCTTAATAATACTTATTTCCCCCCCCCCCCCTTTTTAACCATATACCTTTGAGGGAATAATGTATCAAAACGGGTCGTGAATAAGGCATTCTCTCAGGCCCCTATAAAAATTTAAAGCTAACATAATGACATAAATGAGGGATATCACAAGAAAAGAAGCAAGGAAACGGAGGAGTCCGTGACGAACATTTCTCAGTTTAACAGCCAAGACGAAACAGAAAACCTCGAGTCCACCATGAAGTTCCCTGCCGAAACAATTAACTTACCTCCCCGGGAAAAAAATGAAAAGCCCAAACTTTAGAGAACTCATACGCAATATGTTAAAATCAAAATCTCCCAAATGCCAAGGCAATTCAAAATAGAAAAAAGTCTACATCACCTTAACTCCTCCACGCGGCTACGGAAATCTCCCTTCAGAAAACAGCAAACCAGGGCTGCACCTCAAAGCACCGGCAGACATTAAGACCCAGGACCCCGATCTAGTGGAACGTGAGATATTTATACCAGGGTGCTAAAGACCCACCGTCCAATAGAAATCCTTGCCTGGGGGGCCAGGTGAAAAACAAAATAACGCACTGGGCAAGAATTTTTCACCTTACAAAGGAAAAGAGAGCGGAAAAAGTAGCATGATCAGGCATTATGGGTAAATTCATGTAAACAATAACATATGTGCTACTCTATAATGACACTGTACTGTCCCAGGAAAAAAACAGAAAGTAGAGTGCGCATAATACCTACAATTTCCCCAATTCCTCTTCATTCAATATTGATGGATGATAAACAAATACAAGTAAAACCAATCATTTTACAGTCGCACTGGGAAAAACTTTATATCACATATAAATATTTCACAACTGCTTCACCTATGGTAACTTAAATATATAGATTCGTTTATTATATTTAGTGAGAGGAAATATGTCGGAATAGCCCAATGTTACACTTTATGTTAAATTTCATATTTTCTTGTTTCTGTTCAAGTTTATGCGACGTGCAATGCTTCTGAGTATCGCTGTGGTGATGGAAGATGCATTTCAGTTGCCAGGAAGTGTAATTTTGAAAGGGACTGTATAGATAATTCTGACGAGGAGATGTGCGGTACGTGAGTGTCTCAAAGTTTCCCCTTTCTCTTCTGTGCGAGTCCCGTATGAAACGATTTCCTTCGTCTTGATATCTTTATTTACTTTTTTTTTTCTTAATTAAAATCATTCTACTTACGCAAGAGCTACATATGATATCCAGCAGTGTATCTTATCCTTGCATATATTTCCTACCTGTTATTGCCAACCACTGTTACAAAACGATGATTCCACAATGTGCAGAAAGACGATAGGATGCTTTTATCGGTATTCAGTGCAAATTACTCGGAACATTTTTCAGTTTGGACTGAAGATCATATGATATTAACCCCAATACTGTTGGTAGGAACGGGGGCCAAATAATATTTTTGAAAAACTAGACTTTCGTTCTTTGCTAACAGAAACTTTGCTGAAAGATAAGTTCTGAATTTTAATTGTATTTCTATTTTTCAGATAAATATGAAGTGAGTGTTGCTTTCAATTGTTATGATGGGTCATCTGTTCCACGAAGGTATATGTGTGATGGTAAAGCGAATTGTCCCAGTAATTCACCTGAAGACGAAGAATTTGAAACATGTAGGTACCGCAGTGGCAAATGCAAACACATAAGTGTATAAGTTGCTGAATTTAAACAATGTGCGTGTGCCTAAATACACATATGTAAAGTTATATCTGTGCTTTGTATGAGTCATCTTTAAGCTATATTACTGGCTGAGTGAGATGTTTTCGGAATCAACAGAGTCAATGTAATGCATTATTATTTGCAGTTGTATCGCTGTGTCACATGTTAAGATTCCAGTAGTTTTTAAATGAAAAATAAGCACAAGTCAGCCTTGAGAGAATGATATTTCTACCCATTTTATATTCACTGAAAATATGAAAGTTGACAACCAGCCTATCTCAATTAGCTTTAATCTATGTTAAACGTATTTTGGACATCCAAAACTACCAGTCAGACCATACATATTTTCGTATGTTTATCTTAAGTTGCCTGGTTTCCAGCGTTGCACCTATATGGAATGTTGTAAATAGTTCTATTGCCAAAAATAAAACCTGATGCACCTGTACTTGTGATGTAGGTTGATGTAGGAAGCATCTTTTTCGCATTGCCTACACATCATTATTGCAGCATTTACATTATATTACAGTATCATGTTGTAGTTCAGCACAGATTCCATTAGTTGCTCTCTTATATATATATATATATATATATATATATATATATATATATATATATATATATATATATATATCTGCAATTAGTGAAGGAAAATGAGTTTACATTTCAATTTTTAACCCTGATCTGTGACTCAGGGAACTGAATTTATAATTATATAAAACAAATAGGCAAAATTAACGACCAAGAAATTCGTGCGTGTGCAAGACTTATGCTGTGGCATGTTATGAATGCTTCTTGTCTGCAACCAGTTTATACATCTGAGTATTTCTAATCTTGCTCCATACTTATCTACAACTATACGCTTCATAAATGTAAGCAGTAACTCTTGTATATGTACATGGTGACACTTGTGACAACAAAGTTGGAAGTTTCAATGATGATGATGATGATGATGACGACGACGACGATGATGACGAAGACAATGATAATGGTATCACGCTAATAAGGTCGAGATTTCACAGAATGTTCCACCAATCATTTGTGTGTCTCCACAAGTGGTTCAATAACAGAAGTTCCTAATGTGTGTACTGTAGGCAAAGGTGCGACCTCATCTGGATACCAGTGCAAATCAGCAACATATAGGATAAGTACTTCTATGGTTTGTATGTATGACATTGATTATCTGGGGAACTACAGGGGCTGCCGAGATGGATCACATCTGGAGAATTGTGGTGAGTAATATACTATCGTGACTGAGTATCACTCGATTGACACATTTTACCGTATGTGAGCATTTCATGTGCATATATAATGTTGTTATATGGGAGCAATTAGTTTATACGTTTATTGCAAAATTTCGACAAAATTTGATGTGCTTTGAATTAACCCAACGGTATCAGATTCGTTTACCTTGTTACCCTACCTGTCGTTCAGGTATCGGCATAGCTATAGGTGGAGTTAATGTAAGACCGATCCAGATCAACAGGCCAACAACCAAGGGACTCCTGGGGGGCATTGCAGCCAAAGTGCACCAACTAAAAGCTGCTGACTCACTCAGCATGTGGTTCTGAAAGAGCTATTATAACAGGCTTGAAACGTGATGAATTATCCTTCTGCGGTGCTTATCCTGGAGATTGTGTCCTGAGCTACAGAAACGGGGAGTAAATTGTGCATATTGATATTACAGAAAGGAAAGCCACAAAAAAACACAACAGACGTTTTGACTTTCTGGTCTAGCTCATCTGTCGAAACAGGACATGGACATATTTTGTATATCGGGACATGAAATGAAAAAAATGATTTCCCCATTTTCAGCAATACATTTATAGCTCTGTTGGGAAGCCATTAAATTCTTAGATTGTTATTTCAGTTCTGCAAGGTCAGAAATGACGTCACTATAAGGATGATCGTTTGGTCTTTACGAATCAACAACACTGACACACACACCCGGACACATATATGCCTGGGTGCAGGTGCAAATGAAAAAGAAATCCACCTACTTCCTTAACCTATATGTATGTACATTCCAATTATATTTGCATTGCTGACATACATTTACTGCCCTCAAAACTGTGATGTGGTTTCTTTTGTGGATATTTAAATGTACAAGGCCGATTTTCTGTTGCTTTTGTCCCCGCAAATCTAACAATCATTTAAGGTTGGAGCTGCCAGCTGTTGTAACTGATTAGCTGTGTGAAGCCACGCTCACCACAACAACCAACTTCTGGAATTAAATGACGTTTAGCAATGAACAGAAATATTACACAAGTGTCATTTAATGGCATGGAAGAAAGCAACCACTATAAAACCAGGTGAACATTCACGTGGGATAAATGTGCACCTATCCAATAAACAGCAAAAGGCAAAATGGCACCTTCTTTTTACACATGAAAAGAAAAAATTATAAAAGGAGCAAAATGATACATGATAATGAAAGTATTAACTATGCTGGAATTTATTTGGATAAAAACATTACAATGCATTATTGGCACTAGTACTAATAGTGCAGTGGCTCTCCGCATCTTTGCCACGGTCCTGTGACACAGGTGGCCTAGAAAAAAAATGGAGTAGATGAGGCCGAGGAAAGCATGGTTATCCTAATCAGCTCATGCCATGTTTAACAGGACCACAGCCGAGGCAAAGACTCCACCACACACTCTCTCACCATTGTGGTGGGCCCGTGGTCCCGGATATATCCCCCGACATGTATCGTTTGTGTGGCACCCCCCCACCCCCAAAAAACCTTCCCTCAGACACCCTATCCCCGCCTGGAAGGCTCAGGCATTTCTCATGGGGGGCCCTATGAGAGCCCTTATAGGGGCTACCACCATTCCCTTTCCTAGCTGCACTCTGAAATTCTAATTTACACTGTTGCTATCTAACTCGATCAATTCATTTCTTTTCTCTCAGCACCCTACCAGGTTGTCCTGTACACTTTTAGTACCTTTCCTGCCTGTCAAAAAGCCACCCTTCAAACCTGAGACCCATGAAACACGTTCTTCTTCCACTAAAAGAACAAATCCAATGACGGACCACTGTTCTTTTTCAAACATTTGGCCCAAAGTGCAGTATTGTACACGTATGCCCGCATAGACGCCAATGGGTCACTTATTTGTATTCTGTGTATTGTGGGGAACTGCTTCCTTAAATTTTCTTGGCACTCTGTGTCACTTACCGGCGCATCAAACCTTGAATTTGTCATATTTTTGCTGCCGCCTGCATTGCAGTTGCTGTATTTGAATCAGAATGATATAGGTCCTGTGTTAAAAAATAAAGTCTCTAAATCCTCAGGGATATCATCTGGGGAATCATTTTGTACACCTCATCATCCTCAGACTCCACCATATGCAGAACGTCTGTTTCTTTAGACATGTTTATTTGAAAGCAAATGTATTTCATCAGTTAATCAGGACAACAGTATTGTGGAGAGAGGGCGTGTGTGCATGTGGTGGTTAACATTATAGCACGTGGATAGCCATTCTCATCTCTTACACGTCAACATACTGGCCGATCAGCTGGTGTTGCATCTGAAGTCAGTTTTAAGACAAGAATCGACATCAAAACATTTCAGCTACAGGCTTTGCCCTTCGCTGACATTAAAATGCTTCAATGGCCCACCTTGTTTTAAGAGCTATTTCTAAATGTAGGTCTGTTTGGACCTTCGCTATGCATTGTTTATACAGTTTGATTCACCCTGATAACTTGGATGAATTTAATAACGCATGCAGTGAGATTTCAGTGTGTAAAAAGTGTAGAATACAGTTAAGATACTCTTTTTTGAATATTCATTTCCATATGTTATACTTTCGATATCCCTTCCTATTAATAATAAAATCTTATTTGTATTGTTTTCCTTTTAGGGGGGAGGAAATTTTTACATCTAGGTATATTACCATACCTATGACTGGAATGTCACCATATTCATCAGTCCTGTAATGTCTTTCTTTCCTCCACTCTCCCTTTATTTTTTCTGACTTCCCGTTGCGTTTTACTACGGGGTTTTGTCTTGAAAATAATATATTTTTATCTTTTGGCTCATTAAGTGCAGATAGTTTGCACTTTTCTATGTGCGTTTTCTGGCTTGAACTTTCTCTTGTTAATTTGGGTTTTGTTTTTGGTTTTTTTTTTTTTTTTTTTTTTTTTTGTTTTTGTTTTTTTTTTTGTTTGTTTGTTTGTTTGTTTGTTTGTTTGTTTTTTGGTTTTTGTCTTAATAACTGAAGATTTAATCATTTATACCAGCATGTTCAAACGGCTCTTTTGGGCCTAATAGCAGCATGAGACCATTACATGTCAAGTTATAGTTGGAAAGAAATCCAAGTCCAAAACTGTGCAAATATTGACACGCCCATCAACTTGAACATCGCCATATATAGCAACAAGATGTATATATCCCTAAAGCAATACATAGTTTATTTGATATCTAAAGACCATAAGATGCCAAATTAGCATCATCCAAATAATAAAAGTCATGAAAATAGAAGCAGAGAACAGCCTTATGCAATGCTAGAGAAGCTGCACCGAAAATCTGAGCAAGCGAGAATAATCATTGATCAAAACCCTTCAGTCATCACATAAGCAAGATGGAAATCCAGACGTTCAAGTCTGACATACCAAAAACTTTATGATATTTTTGTATATCAGTGAACAAGTATCAAAGTACAGTCTAAAGAAAAACATATTACGCCTTGCTTGAGACAGATACCAACAAAAGTTAATATTTGACTCTGACTTATTTGTTAGCCTAGAAAACTCAGCATTTAACTTCATCAGCATCACCATCAGAATGCCTGCTCTCATCATTTATCTCATCAACCAGGCAAATGATTATACAAAGAGGAGCAACAAGCTCCTATCTTCCGTTTAGTTCTAAAATAAAACTAAAAAGAAAAAGAAACTCTGAACTTCCTATGTTCCAAAGCCAATCCGGTCAATGTTGTCATAGTAGATTGAATCTTCCTAGGCCTCCACATCTGAAAGAATTATTAAACTGGTCAACATATGTCACAAATAGGAAAACTTACATTTAAGTTTACCCTAAAGTAAGGATTCCATACATAAACATGTACCTTGTCTGAACGGGAAACCCAACAGGCCTGACTACCATAATTCCATAGCACTGAATAACTAATTTAAATTTGAACTGATAAAAAGGTTGCATAAGTCAGCCTGACCTTGTATATGCACCTAGAAAAGAATTCAACTGTATTCGTAGATAAGTGGTTTTATTTATATTGAACCATACAGTGTTACATAAATAGCACATTATTATACAAGAAAAGCAAACAAAACCTGTATGTCCAACGTGACTGTATCCAAAAGTTGATGGAATTTTGTAAAGGGTAGTGTTAATTGATTCGACCTGTTGGCGTAATTATTAACATTTGTGTGTTTTCTTTGTTTTCAATTAAATGCTGAATGTTAGCTGCGCCCATCAAAACAAGTGAGTAGTACATGTAGCTGTTTATCTAATTTATAAAATATAAGACAGGTATATGGTTAATGGAATTTTTAATTTAGAAACAAGTTTTCATGGTAAGGGTGTCACCTTGAAAATGACATTAAAACTGCAAGCGTTTATATTACTGTGACAAGAAAGAGTTGGGATATATAAATGCTTACCTCAGCACTTATCACAGCAGATGGATACATCTGGTTAAGTCGCTGAGTAAAATTTGATGGGGAAGATATAGCAACCAAAGCACATAGCTCATTAACGACGAGAGGAGATTAATGACCTGTCAAGCCAGCCAGCATGAAAGTGAACTGTGTGATTGTTTGGTTTGCTAACGTTTAGCCAGTGTTAGGCTAAACTTAGATTTGTTTCAAAATCTCCACTGTGTAGAAACTCTGGTGTTATATATATTAACACTTGACTCTCCAGGTCAGGAAGTATCTATTTTGACCTCTGTGTCCTGCTCTCATGTTAGTACATGAACTACACTTCCAGTAGCAATATCATATTTTTAATACAAGTCACCAGAGGGAGCTAAAACAGGAAAGAGTGAAGCAATCATATTATTTAGTGAACGAAACCATGGAAATTGTGTGTACATAAGCATTATATGTGAACTTATATGGTATGTGCATAGTATCTCAATATATTGCATCACTCTGAAGTATACAACACCAAGCCCACTTGCTTAGCCATGAGTGGTAAAATAACAACTGATCTGTTAACCCCAGAAAATAAAGAGCATCAAATTGGATCCTGGACTGCCTGCTTCTTCATTTACAACATGCATGAAGAATTAAAATACCAAATGTGATATACCAAACACTGAGACGAAGTTGGAGGATGGGGAAACTTTTTTCCAATATTTGTCTACAACTGTATGTAAAGTCAGCTGCCATCTTCTGTTTGGTTGTTTGTTTTGATTTGGAAAGGTTGCTGTATTTAATGAGTGTGTACCATGTCACTCAGTTGACCTGCTTTATCATAGTGAACAATAACTGAAGTGGTGACCTACATACAGGCACAGATGTAAACAAATGGGAAAGTTCTGATGTGGTCTAGGGAGACCGAAAGAGAAATATGATGTGTGATTAATTAGAAAATTGTAGAATACTGGTGAGAGTTCTCAGCCTGGATATATAAAGCAGTGCCTTTCATGACAGGGAGAAGAGAATTCTGAAACCCGACAAAAAATGTGTCTTCAAGCCAGTGGGGCTGTGAACCATTGCTATTGCCAAGGAGGTACTCATTTATACATTGTTCCCCCAAAGTGTGGAAGTGCCTTTGAGTGGACTAGTATATTTGGTCTTAATTGTACCACATTGGATCCAAACTGTACATCTGTGGGATTTGGACCAGTGCTGTGTTCTGTGTAGCACATTGGAAGAAAACTTTGCCTCTGTGAGATTTGGATCAGATTATCTGGCACCTACCACAAGACTTGGAACTGTGGGACAGTACCTGTGGAGAATCTCTCACCAGGAATTAGGATTTAGCTGTGGTCTGTTGATTATTTGCGTATCAGCATAGCTAAGTGTATAATTTCTTTCACCTACTTGCATACATGGAATGTTGATTGTGAATATATTGTTGCAGTTAAAGTTATCTAATATTTGTCATTCTTCATTGAGTCCACTATTACCCAAAATATTCTGAAGGTGGGCATCATAGCATTTTCTGTTAGCTTTACCTATTTAGTCAGATGTGTGAACTTGCCTAACAAGCCTATCAGAATAGCTGGCACTTTACATAATTTGGCCAGGATTACCTGGAATCGTCTGATTACTGCTCGATACCACAGGATTATTACTGGATTATGGGGTCATTACTGGTGTAGACTACACAACTGGTAATATTAAAACAACTTAACAAACCACACAAAGAATCTAGACAGCAATTTTCCTGTGTGTCTGTATGATTCATACCAGCTAAAGTAAGTGAAAAAAGCAAACAGTGGAGTTTATGCCTCAGTCATAATGAAGCAATTGCTTATACAGAAAAACAAGAAGCAAGAATGGAGATGTACTAAGCATTAAAGAGCAGAGGAGCCAATAGAAGCAGGTGGGTTTTTCCATGGGATAGAGATTTCATAATGACTATTTACCTCTTTGCATTCTTTGTCCCACAGGTTAATAACTTTCTTATCATTGACTGCAATGCTTGTTCCATCACAGCCTTTATTTTCCAGTTCCCATAATTTATTTATATTGTATAAGATATGAATCAGGGAGTATGGATGTTTCAGGGGCAAGAGCAGACACATAATTGCAAATGATTGTGTGTGAGATATTTTGCACTGGTATTGTGCCATTCAGTGCCCATCCTAATATATACCTCATGGCAAATGGCTCCGATTTAGCGCCTCTCGTAACCTCAATTGGGATCAAACAGTTGGAATCACTTGTCCAATGAGCATATCAATGCCCATGGACTCAAGATCTGTTGTCAATTTCAATCCTGGAAGGCAAGGTGAGGATAATCATCCTGATAGAAAGAACTCATAGGTGGAGCTGTGCTTTGCCACGTTTACATCAGACATCACAACAGATTCTCCATCACCAGTGGTCTTGTGAGATTCTTGCTATGAAGAAGCAGGTATCAAACCGGACATAGTACGGAGTGTATGATGAAAGACAGGACCAGACAACTTCAACCTATTACCTAAATTCTGTAAGCAAAATGTAGAACTACTGAATTTACCCAAAGATACCTTAACAAAAACTCTGTCATTCACATGTACCTTGACAAGAGGTAAAAACAATCTCCTGAATTGGTAGCACATGATACAATGTTTACATCAGTATGCAAGAATGCAGAGTGTTTTCTTTGACACACAAAGCATCTGCTATCTGACTAGCAATCCTCAACCATGTGATTTTGGTTAAGACAATTAATACGCAATTAATGGGCATGCACAAACGTGATTTGCTCGGGAACTTTTAATGCTTTGAAACTGGGACATCTCATTATGCTGTGCGCTTCTTTGCACATTTTAACTTGAAGCAGGGCTTACACAATCATATGATTGCTGTGTGTTTACACTAGTAGCCTTGGACACTGGATTAATCACACCTTCTACATGGTATTTTTCAGTTTTTTGCCTCACATATCCATGAGATTTAGGAGCCCTCCTTTTTTAACATCACCACCTGTTTTGGGTGAGCTAATCACTACCGGATCATCTTGGTGACATGTGGTGCGAGAAGTGACACGTGTCCTATGATCATTTCTAGACTGAACTCGACACAATGGATCATTCATTTCATCTGCAACAATCTCAATGAAATTGACAAGATCCTCAAATTTGAGGTATGTTTCAGTGGTACGTTACCTTCATGGTTTTCTTATGCCATCTGTTTTGGACAAAATTCAGTGTGCTGTAAATTATGTCAAAGATGACAGTTTGTGTATTGACCCGAGCCAAAGAGCTGACATTTGTAAGTACAAGAAGTTCACTCCTCAGTTCATGGCTAACTGCGCACCTGTTTCAAGGTGACTTTTCAGCCCTGGCCTTGCGCAATGATTTAAGTATGGTCTCCACAACCATGTACTTTGAGTCAAACAATTCTCTTACCGTTTTTCAAAGCAGAATCATATCCAGACTGTCCACCTATGATAGTCGCACCTTGGATTGACTCATGAGCTTCATGCGAAGTATAAAGTAAGTAGACAAGCGAGATTTTGATCAGGGTCATAACAAAATCGTTCAACGTTGACATCAAATGATTTAATAAAACTATCATAGTTCAAAGGATTTCCTAAAAATCTCTGGAACTCAGCCTTAGGGAGAAACAATAATTTGAATGTATCATTTTCACCACTTGCATATGCACCTAAAGACGGCCTGGCGCTCATTGAAGCTTGCGTCCTGGTCTGCAACGGTTTTACACTGTTTGGTAGCAACAATGTAGTTATCCTGCACAGACTGAAAATACTTTACATTTTCATCTACGTCTGGCTGTAAACACAAAACTTGTTCATGCAGAGAGCTTAATTCACCCAAAACACCTTTCAACCTCGTTACTAACTCAGGCACACCTAAAGTATCATCATCCTTTTGCTACTAGCAAAGTAATATGATTACATAACTAAATAACTTGGGCTTTAGCGACCCCTGGTGACTTCTTAGTATCTACCAGAGTTGGCATGTTTACAAGGATAGCACAGACAAATAGATTCAGATATATCTGAAGGATCTTAACCATACTATACACAGGAAAATGCAACACCGACCTTCTTACTGCAACGTCTTACATGAAAATTTATCCTACGATGGCAGCACTTGAATTTTCAGATCCTTGTAGACTTCCAACGGTTGATATAATGAAAGTAATATTGAAATCCATAAATGCTTTTTTGTGTTTTCTGTGATACACATAACAGGCAGTTGGTAGATTGTGGCTTGGATGTCTTTTATTAGATAATGAGAAGACAAACAAGTAGTACATATACATGATCGACACAGCATGCCTGACACTTTAGCCAACCACACTCTTACCCATTGTGCCAGACCGAACCCTTACCACTCATGCGTGACCAAGGGCACTTTACAGGCAGCATTTCCTTCCATTCTTCCATAAACTACAACATTAATACACAGAATTCCCAATAATGAAAACATGCAAATGACCATTATGATATTCTAACGATATCAATAACCGTTTCAATATATGGTGAATTAATTATACACATGAACTTTTCCATTCTTATGATTTACTTGAAACTTAAATAAAATGGCCAACATTAATCGTTCACTACATTAATCTTATGACAGTCTCAAATTTTCGCGACCAGGCTTTATCTATTAACTACAATATATACCACCATCTGTTAGCTTACACTGTAATTTAACCTTTTATGTACACTGACTTTCAGGTATTCACCATACCTACCTGCATGCATTTTTATGATATAAATATGTGCAACATGTATGTTCGTGCTTGAGAGTCATTTCTCATGTATTTCATTTACAGTTATATTTCAAGATTACATATTTATGAAGAATTAAGGGCTCATTTTTCACACCATGCTTTGTGTCAAAATTGCTTATTATCTATCTATCTGTTTGTCTGTCTATCAATCTATCCATCTATCTCTCTCTCTCTCTCTCTCTCTCTATATATATATATATATATATATATAACCAGCTTAAACTACCCATCTTTACACACGTTTATAGCTTGCATATATATATATATATATATATATATATATATATATATATATATATATATATATATATATATATATATATATACTGGAGCTATGTTAATGGCTTTATTTATGTCTGAGACAAGGTAGTTATAAAATGCGCTTCCACCTGGCCCAGCAGCTGTTACAGTCTAAAAAGCCTCTTTCTAGGCTCCCCTGTCACTGATTGGTCGATCAATCCTAGGCCCTAATCTAGAAGGTGTTTCAAACAGTAACTGTAACTCATTCCGAGAATTTTCGACATAGAGAACAAATACTACTTCGTGCTTTCCAACTGGTTTGAGTCAGACTTACAGGATAGGATCATATTGTAATCTCACTTATTTGCTACATGTTGTGTTTTGCAAGTGGCTTTCAAAGTAGGTAAAACATACTGGTATTGTAACGAAGCTGCTCTCAAAGCAGCACATCCAGGAAATGGCTGGCTCCAGAGTGAAGGTTTTGGTGCTCTGGCACAGCTTTGTCTCGCGACTGGCAGCATCATTCCAGAGAGGAAACCCAAGGATGCATTTGACTCTGAAACAATTCAAAGTCAGCGTGCATGGACATGAAGGTGCCTGAGCACCCGACACACTCAATTATGACGCTCTTCCTCCCGATTCCATCCTCCAAATGTTTACTCTAGAAGTAGTGATACTCCAGATCGGGGGCAACTGTATTTACCAATGGGAAGCCTCACAGGTGAGGGAGCACATGATGCTCCTCATTGAGACACTTCTGGGCTTTCCATGCATTCGTTTGGTGGTGGTCCTCAAACTTTTCCCACGTTTGTGTACCAGGTACATATTTGCGAATGTTTGCAAAGCATGTAGGGAGGAACTCGACGCTCCCTTGGCAGCAAGATTCACTATGTTGGATCTCGGAGAGAAGATGCTGTTTTGGGACCACAAATGACTTAAGAATAGCCCCTGAGCCATCTTTGAAGAGGACAGAGTGCGCCTCAGCCGTAAGATTGGAATACCAAAGTACTAGCCTACTGTTAAAGGAACAATCCTCCTTTGGGCAACATTGTAAGTCTGAGGTGAGAGGTTCAGTTGCCGCCATTTTGATAAGGGTATCACGTGATCACGGGTTACAGGCCAGGAGGGCCTGCGTTTATCCAGAAGTAAATCTGGTTGTTGTGATGCTGCTTTAATTTATCATCTTGTAATAGACATCGGTGGCTCCTGGCCTATGTTTCACCGAAAGTACATCTGGTTGTTGCGATGCTCCTTTATTTTCTAATCTTGTTATAGACATTGGTGGTTGTGGTTACGCGGCGTTTTGATTTTGCCAAGTAGATATCATGCTCAGGCACTGTTTAGAGTTAACAGTGGTATAACTGGCTAATTTTACTAATTATTGTTTTCTCTGTATGCACCTCTTGTGCAGTCGTTGTAGAACCGACAATCAGACAGCAGTTTGCATATGTCGTGTACATTGCGAAGGTTAAATTTTTCAGCACTGCATCACTTTTGTCCTCTCCCAGCGTGGAGTAAACCCTGTTAAGTTGAACTAGGGTCTATTTTCGGTGATGTCATTTTTCATAAAGGCTAAGAATGTTTTGATCATGTTTGTAGCAGAGGGATAGACACGACAATGGATATCACACTGAAGATTCTGCCGGGGCCAAATTCTGACGTGTGGTTCCAAAGTTGATAAATATTGGATCCATGTTTCATGGTCAGGACAAACTGGGACTCCGCATGGGCTGAGGCCATATACTTGGTCAGTGGAAAGCATGAATGTCAGAGTGTGTACCAACCATAATAGATATGCAGAAACTCTTAAGGACAACTTATTTCACACTTGACTATCTTTGTAGGTTCATAAAGGCATGAACAGAGTGTTAAAACAGTTCTTGTTCATGTTTTGCGACAGATGATGGATAAGCTATGTGGATATAATGCTTCAAACTCCGCACCGGTGGAGTTTGGACACGTGGTCACAAGGTTGATAAATATTGTTGTGAATGTTTAAATAGAAGGAGTAAACTAGTCTCTGCGTGGGCCGAGTCCGGGCATGTCCTCAGTGGGAAACATCAGTGTCACAGTGTGTGTCCAGTACCAAACAACCTGAATAAGCAGAAACCCGGTGGACAACTTTTTCAACTTTTTCAACTTTTTCTGTTTATGATAAGCATGCAAGAGCAGCATGCATTACATTATACTTTTTTGATATGTGCAATAAATGTACTCCTGCAACAGATGATCTCATATAGATAGAACATAGTTTTGCTTCCTTAGTAAATTCTATGCTGTGGGTGGGGCAAGACCTGGTGCTTGCCTTCTAGGGCCAAGCTCCTGGTTTTTGTGGCATTAGAAGCCCACAACTTTATTAATTCACCGAATGGGACGTCGAGTGGTTGCCTGTTTGTGAGTCCTCTGTGATGTGCCAAGGCACAAACGCAGCCTCTGTACTGCAGTGCGGGGACCAGCATACAGGAGGCCTGTCTCCTCATCCCAGTATCAAGTCAAATTTTAATAAAAGATGGAAAGGAAGTATTCTTAGCTCCCTGGCCATAGTATCAATCTAAATCATTGACTTTGTCTTGTATTGGTAAACGTAGTTTGCTCAGAATTTTTTACGGGTTATAGAGCCTTATGAAAGACACATATATATATATATAGAGAGAGAGAGAGAGAGAGAGAGAGAGAGAGAGAGAGAGAGAGAGAGAGAGAGAGAGAGAGAGAGAGAGAGAGACGTGTACTGAATGCTACAAAATGCGATATAAATTCAAACAGTTTATGCTACACTACTCTGCAGCGCAGATGTTGGCGTATAACATATGTTTTCTCAGACACCTACAGGAGCATTTTTGGCCGAAAGATCCACGGGAATTTCCATAGAAATATCTCCACAGGACAACTCAATAACCAAAAGAAAAAAAAAAAAAGAGACAAACAGATTTATGGAGAAACCACTTACAGAACATGGAGGACAATGAATGACGAAAAACGACAAGCCAATACATGGAAGGCAAACTTCCAATATCTGTATTGAAAAATAAAAAATCAATAACACATTGTGTAGACAACACCAAATATTCAATGTGATTATCAAATTAACAGGAAGTGTCATTTGTGAATTAATGATAAGACTTATTCTGTTGATTTGCTTCCGGCCAATCTTCTACATGTGACTTCGGACTTTCACAGTGGCTGCCTCCATTTTGCAAGGATGGCAATACATTTGTCAGTTGTTCCATACCAAAAAGACAGAATGAGTAATGTAAACGCTGGATGGTCTGCACGCCTGGTCCATTTTAATTAAACCTGCATGCAATAGATCCAATGTGACAAATATGACTTATTTATTTGTGTCGAGTCAGTAAATAAAAAAAGAACTTCAGAGTTAACAGTTAGTTCCTTGGCTTGTTAATTTGATTTGAGACAGCCATTACCGCTCCATGTCTTGGACTTATCATTAATTCTATTCAGTTAGAAGATTAATTATCTGGATATTTCACCATACGATCATATCGATTTGATAATATGACGTAATACGTCTGACATATGTTTAAATATACCATATTCATTAATAGAAATTAGAGATTTAGTGATATCATTAAATGAAATTAATGATATCAACAAATGCATTTGTCTTGTATTCAAATAAAAGAAAGGTTGTCCAACATTAGACATATCTTCAAATATATTTCATGAGATTATTTTATACATATCAATGTATATATATATACATATATATATTTTTATATATATATATATATGTATATATATATATATATATATATATATATATATATATATATATATATATATATATATATATAGTGTGTGTGTGTGTGTGTGTGTGTGTGTGTGTGTGTGTGTGTGTGGTTGTGCCCAACCGAAAATAGGTAACACAATGGAGCCCTGTTTGGAAGTCAAATCGCTTGGGTAAAAGATATCACACATTTAAGTGGACCATGTAGAGTCTATTTCTCTTGTCTCATTCAAATTGATTGGGGTATATTTCTATTGAGGGAATTTCTGATGATGATGTTGATGGTCAGCTACATAAACATTGGTGTGAGCATTAATGAAATACAAGCTATCAGCGTCATTGGACTATACAATGGCATATTAGTCAATTTAAATTGGGGCATTTATACCATATTCTTGTTGGTGGTCTTATATATATGCTGTTGCAGATAACCTGACTACCTTATTTGAAGAGACGAGGCACACAAATTACAGTGAATAGCATGATCGGTTTTGGTCACACTTCTTTTACTAACGCAATACATATATTGTGTATTGAACCCGACAATATTGCAATGCTGCAGGAAAGACCTGCTTTGATCAAACTGCGCATACGTGAACAGCTAAAACAACATTTTAGACATATTAATTATTCATTTATACATAATATTCAGGCACCATTTGTACTTAATTTATACTTTGCATTATCCGTACTTTCTATTACTTCTCTTTACCTTGGATCCAAGAAAACATACCATGAAACTCTCCAAACAATAACTTATTAACATAGGATTTTGTAAGCCACTTACCGGTTATAGCTACACCAAAATTTAATAGCACTCACAAATTGCCAATTTTTTATTCTGAATGCCATACAGTTATTATTTTACAGCCAATGCTATTTGTCCAAAATCGTACATCAAGTGCCCAGGAAGCTACTGTATACCTGTCTCTAAAGTCTGTGATGGAACTTGGGATTGTCTATTGAGGCAAGATGAAATTGGATGTGGTGAGTCTTTTTGCGTACACTGTACCAATATCAACCTCAGGTTTCATCAATATTTTGGAAACACCAATAAGATGTTTTAACAGATGTATTTCTATATGTATAAAGTACGATTACTTAAACATATCTGTCTCATTCAGCTTTTATGTCTTGTTACTTTGTTTAACATTGATCTTTTATTTTGCGTTTTTGGCTATTCCTTCAGAAAGCTGCTTTACGGGAATGAAAGTATTAGGATAATGGCGTTAGACGTAAAACATGTTTTGGGTTTTTTTTCAAAATTGCACTTGAACCATAAGGTGTCCTTTATTTTAATGCATGTTTTTTTACAGACAAATTCAAATGTGAGGGCATGTACAGGTGCAAAAATTACGGAAACTGCGTTATATTGGAGCAAGTGTGTGATGGGATTATAGACTGCGTACATGGAGATGATGAACAGCTCTGTAATATCTCCTGTCCTAAAGAATGTTCCTGTAAAAGAGCTGATTTCAACTGTAGTCACATCGCTTCTCGCAGTGTATCACTAATGCTCATGGGATTGGGTGCAGATGCCAGGAGAATAGTATCGACTGACAATAATATCACAGTGCTGGAACACATCTTGGAATATTCATACCTGTTTTCCTTGAACTTGTCACACAACATAATAAAAACAGTACAACCTGGAATATTCTCCTATACGTTGAATCTGCGTAAACTTGACCTCAGCTATAATTATCTAGTGAAATTACAAAAGGGAACATTTTTTGGTCTAGGTCGGCTGGATACCTTGAATATAGCAGGCAACCCGCTGCTTGCAGTGATTGAAGATGGAGCTTTCAGTGGACTTACATCCTTACACAATTTACAGCTCCTTCACCATTCCTTAGGAACATTGATCAATAAGCAGTTTTTTGGTTTATCATCCTTAAAGAAATTGCATTTAAGATGGGACAAAATACATACTATACAGGCTGGCGCATTCCATGGCTTATTACTGTTGGAGGAGCTGGATATATCTGGTAATGACATTATAAGTTTTGACAAATTTATGCTTGCTGAGCTCATGAACATGCAGACATTGATCAGTTCTGATTATAAGTTTTGTTGTGTGGCACCACAGCCACTTAAGAAATGCCTGCCAGAGGCTGATGTATTCTCAAGCTGTTCTGACCTTATGGCTAGTGAAACCTTGCGAACTTTACTTTGGATCATGGGAATTCTGTCTCTGGTCGGAAATTGCCTCGTTATTGTGTTCCGAGGTAGATCGAAAGCACAAAATCCAGTTCATTCTTTATTGATTTGTAATTTAGGTGCAGCAGATATGGTAATGAGTTTTTATCTTTTGATTATAGCCATCTCTGACCTTGCATATAGGGGGCGTTATATTGAACATGACAAGAAATGGCGATTATCCTCAATTTGCAGCCTAGCGGGGATAGCAGCATCCACGTCAGCCATTGGCTCACTGCTTATGCTCCTGGCAATTACCTTGAATATATTTAATGTCATAGTTTTTCCTTTCAGTAGCTTCAGATTACAAAAGAAAGGTGCTGCTCTTATGATAGTTGTGGTATGGATTTTGGCAATCGTACAAGCTATGTTTCCTGTTCTATACTATCCGTACTTTTTGGGGAAATACTATGGACGTTCCACTGTCTGCCTACCTCTTCATATTACCTCTGAGAGATATACAGGCTGGATGTATTCCTTTATGTCTTTGTGCCTTATTCCAGTATTTTCTACTCTGACTTTACTGGTATCTTATACATGGATGTATATATCTATTGAAAAAACTAGTGCCTCTGCAGGCAAGAAGTCACAAAATGTCCGGGTATTTCGTCAAATGGTTTTGATTATTCTGACCGATATGTGTTGTTGGATGCCAATCTGTATTCTTGGTAAGTATTCATTTAAATGATGTCGAGAGGGGGACACAGAGGTACTCTAGGCCTAGTATATCGAGAGAAAATAGCCTGTTATAAATCAATATATGTTTATAAAATAATAAGTTTCAACTCTTTTTTCAAAGCCAATAAAATAATGCACTGGCACTTTTTCTTAATGCAAAATATATCTTTTATTTTGGGCAATTAATGTACATGTTGGTTTTTGCCAATTTACAACATCAATTGCAATCTGCTATATCAGTCTACATGTTTATGTCTTTCACCTCCTTTTTGGTCGCAGGCCTGGTGGGTATTGTTATAATAATTGGTTGGAGTGTGTTTACTGGCCATTAAGCCTGATATTACATATGTTTCCTTTTGCCAATAGCAGAGTGTAATTATATGTCGTTCGAGCTCTTTCAGATCACTCCCCAGAAAAAGTATACAGTGAAGTTTTTGACATGTAGCGCATAATCATTCATTATTGCAAGAATGTAGTTCTCAACACACACACACACACACACACACACATATATATATATATATATATATATATATATATATATATATCCTTTGGATAAATTTAATCAGTGGAGGCCAAAGTAAATCACAAAGAAGGCTTAAAAGTCTTACATTTTCGCCTTAAGTCAGAATTCGACTAATCTAAATACAGAATAGCTCTACATTGAAACGTTCTGCCTACAAAAAAAAGACCATATCTGTGCCTGCTTGGATTGCCTCAGCATATGCACTCAGCCATGCCATTATTTAATGATGGATATTGTTTCACACCGTGATTTTTTCTATTGAAATCCTATGTTTCCATGTGTCACCTTTTCTGTGCAGGGTACAGGTAAAATTCGTAACATCGCTATCTACCTTTGATAACGTCTAGTTATTTAACCGTTATATGATGAATGAACGTATAAATTTATAGTTTTAGCAGCTTGGAATTAAATTTTCATTATGAAAAGCACTATATCTCTGTATTCCCATATTTTGAGTTCCTATAAATATGTGATTTGGCATACGCCAAAAAAGAAAAAAGGGATAATAAAACAAACAGAGACTGTTTCTTTCTATTTATAACAAAATAACGCTGTCTGTATTTTCATTAGCTCAGCTAACTTGTTAGTGTGCTGAGCTATCTTACGATCTTTTGCCTGTCTTTGTCGGCCTCATCGTCGTTGATCTTCTCTCAGCAATGCCCATTTTCGACCTCTACTAAGAAGCCAATAGCTGGGTTCACTTGAAACTTGGTGGGGGTGTACCTTGGGTAGGTCTCTACCAAGATTCTTTAAACGTTCACGGTGCTACGTTTTTTCCCCCTTTTTTGTGTGTGTGTGTGTGTGTGTGTGTGTGTGTGTGTGTGTGTGTGTGTGTTGTTTTGTTTTGAGTGGCCAATGACCTTGACATGGCACACAAACCCTTCCGAGAACTGCTGGACATTTATTTGTCCACAGGTATGCTTCCAATTTCTATGTTTTATATAACTAATTCTTGTGTGGCAAAGCTATTTTTGATGTCTCCCACAAACCCGTCACTAAGATTTTTCTCAAATTGTTAGGAAATATACCTTGTGGAATGCTCACAAAATGTTCACTAGGTGAAGATATACCACATGTCTGAGGTTTAACGGGTGGTTTTTTTTTTTGTTTTTTTTTTTTGGTTTTTGTTTTGTTTTGTTTTTTTGTTTTTTGTTTTTTTTTTTTTGATTTTTTTGTTTTTTGTTTTTTTGGGGTTTTTGTTTTGTTTTTTTCTTAAGTTGAAAATTTATCCGTCAATACAAACTTACATTTGCACTGATTACAATGCAAGGCAAAGGGGGTTGAAATGGCCCGTCACATTTTTTTTACGTCTACGTCTACCCCATCACCCAGATTCACTTCAAATGTGGTGAGGGTGTGTCTTGGGTAGGTGTCCAGCAATTTTCTTTAAATGATCGCAATATATGGATTTTTAGAATTTTTTTCCTGGCAACCTTACAAAATTTGTATCCAAAATGACTAAGCCAGTTACTTCAACATTGCATAAGTACACTTCATAGGACCCCTTAAACTTGCTTTTTCATCAAGTGGCGCTGCCATTATTTTACATATTCTTTACAATGACTGTTTATGTGTTCTTACTGTTTTCGACTATTTTCCAAAAATCGTCACTGATATTCTTCTAAAAGTTACTGGAAGTGTAGTTTGTGAAAGGTCAAAATAACATGTTCAATAGGTGATGTTATTCTGCATCTCTTATTTTCTACCAGTTTGTGAATCTGCGTACTAATCAGCTAATGTGTACATGTACATTCATATTGATTGAAATGCCAGTAAATGGGGATTACAATGGTTAGTAAAATTTGTGACTTCTTCAAAACCGTCAACCCAATTCACTTGCAACGTGGTGGAATGTACCTTCGGTGGGTCTTCAACTTTGTGCAACAAATCACGCTCCAGTGATTTTACAAAATCATGAAGTTTTTGTTCATTTTGTGGCATTACCTTGAAAAAATCTCCGAAGAAACCAGTTGCTTTGAAGTTGCAGAAGGACATTTGTGGGGACCTTAACGTACACAGGGGATGCTGTGGCTATTTGCCCCTTTTAAAAGAACCTTTTTATGCTTTCACGTTTCTTGACTTTTTCTCCCACAGGCAAGGGTTCATTACAGCATATATATTGGGAATGTACCTGGACTTAAGCTCCATCAAATTTGGTCACGGTATTTTGGCGTTATCATTTTCTGAGCTTTAGCAAATGATCAGAATTGGAAAAAGAGCGGTAGGGGGATATGTTCATGTTTGAAAGAGTGGTGATCATCTTAAAGAAAGCTGACCTTCAGAGCACTCTGAATTTGCGGAAGCACTTCACCATTTGCATGTAAAGTTAGCTGAGCACAGGACCATCACAGTCCTCTTGCTATCCTTTCTCCATAAACCAATACATAACTACGTTTCGTGCACACTAAATTGGGAGGAAAAAATGTACCCTATTGCAAAAACAAACCCACCATGTGTCCCAGTTTTCAGTGGTGGATATATAAAATTAATCAACATTTCACGGGATTTAAGGGAGATTAAAGAAGCACAAGCAGAAATGTGCGCTATTTACCCAAATTCCGCATTTCCATACTATGATGGGTTTCCGGATACATTGCTCATTGTGACAAATTATGACTGGCGCTTATTGGACTTTATAGTGAAACGGGTATTTGTATGGACATTATTGCACAAGTAACGTTCATTAAAGCTGGGCACAAGAATATTGTTCTTTATACTTATTACTCATTTCAAGGTGAAACCCTCATGGCACTCATGCACAGTTTAACAAATCATGCAAAAAGGCACTTTTGTCCATGTGAACAATGTATTTAAATACCAAAATTGATATGGGGATGGTTGTGTTAATGCAAACACAACAAAAACATGTTACATTTTGCAGAATAAAATTTAAAAAGCTTATATAAATCACCAACACTTGACCACTGAGGAATTTTAATCATAATCTACCTGAGGTACACAGCCAAAACAACAAAAAGGACCAAGCCACTTTCTAAAAATGTGGATTGGACACACGATGGCACCGTAATTTTAAAAAATATGACAGGCTAAATATATCAAAGTGCGATTCAATTCAATTTTTGCCAGACTGATTTTGCACTTTTGTGATCGATTGTCCTGAGAGGCTTGTATGTTTAGAATTTTATCTTGTTCTGGATCCATATTCAGGACTTGCATCACTCGGAGGAAATATCCGTCTTCCTAGGGAAATCTATGCCTGGTTTGTGGTATTCATTGTACCTATCAACTCTGTGCTGAACCCCTTCATCTACACAATATCACCTATTCTTCAAAAGGAAAGGTAGATATGTAAATTTATTCATCTGTTTATTTTCTGATCACTTTGTCATTTTAGGTTGATATATTTTAGATAATTCTGTTAATTCAGAATTCTACAAAGTAACATCCAATCACCGCTATGAACCGTGTTATTGGAGAAATTGTTGATATTGTTGGAATTATGACAAATCATTACATCATGATGAAATGCCTTTTTCACCAGTTTGTTCAGAGTGCTGTGTTTTATTATAGCTGGCATAACTGCAAGAACAATTTACATTTTGTGAGAAGTAAATGCGTGTATATTCAAAATACAATATTTGTAACGCGCAGCAAAATGAACACAAATATAAACTTTTGTACTAAACCAAGAGCATGTTGACATAACAGATAACACAGCACAGTCTGAGAATTCATTGGTCTTTTCTCATCGTGCATCTGTGAACCAGACGTGATACTTCAGCATGTTGGATTGGCTCATCACAACACCAGTCTCAAGACCCAATTACAAGGGTACCAAATTATGCTACTTTTCCAGTGCTTTAATGTACAATTGAAAATGGCTTTTGGTATTATAACAACTAGAGATTTTCACCATATTTTTTATCTGCTCATTATTTAAGATATTTCAGTTTAGCCATGTACATTCAATTTTGGGTGTTAAACAGGTCAAACACATTTTATTTTGTTCACTGTTATAATTTAATATGAAGTGATACCTCTTGTATATAATTTGTCACCGCTGTTTACTGAAAATATCCCACCTCTCATTAGTTGCCTTGACCAATCAATGAGTGCTAATGTTCAAAATATGAATCAAAGGCTGTGGGACATTTGCTTACGTTATGATTTGGTGATGTGCATCCATTGCATAAAGTATACAATGGTAAACTGCATTGAATCAAATTCATTTTAATCCAGTTGATATTGTTACCTTCACAAGTTTATTTCGGATGAGGAACTGAGAACACATATGTCATGTCTTTGTGAATGCATATTTGCATGCCCTATGTATATCATATTCTATATAACTTAGCTCATCGAGGTTCTGCATGCTGTACCTCATAAACCGCATTAGCAGTGACACTAGTTTGCATATCATTTGGGCGCCAGGCCGTGAAAACGTCTTACAAATATTAAACCAATGTAACATTCAAATTGGTAGAAACCGTTTGATATATTATTTCTAGACGGACTTTCAACTTGAAAATACAGAAGCGGAAGATGTGAAATGATACATCGCCTATTAAACAAGTCCATGAAATAATACGTTTCAAAGTCAAAAGCATCGGTACATTGTCATATGCATTGACACATGAATTAGGTTGGCTTCGGCAACGTATTTCTCTCTCTTTAATTTGTTTGAAGGTTATGCCAAAGTATGTGTCCTTGCACAGGAGGAAATAAGTCCTTTAGCCAATCTACAAGTACAGCCATGACAAGACCTTTCAACGCTCAACAAGGTATGCAATAGACAACATTAACTTAGTTTGGGTGGGAAATTTCTTGGAGGGAGTGTAATCTGGTAGTTACACTAACGATAATTCATTTATCCTATAATATCCAATACAAATTTAGGAATTGTACCAACCCGTGGACCACAGGATAAGGATGGCACTCATTCCACTTAAAACACACGATTCTGGTAACTCGTAATTTAAAAGTCTGAATACCTTGGGTTTCCAAAATGAAATATTTGCTGCACCGTTTGTGCTGCCATTTGTCGTATCAATCTTTTTTGCATATAATATGATGTTTCAGGTAAGTACACCATTTGGATTGATTGATTGATTTCACCGTTTCATTTTTACAGGGTGGCCATGCATCAATACCTAATTAATACTGCATTGTAGATGAGCCCTTGTGACAGGCACACATTCATACAATAAAGTGTTACATAGAAATATACAGATAAGACATAAAAAGATACTATAAGATATATATATGTGTGTGTGTGTGTGTGTGTGTGTGTGTGTGTGTGTGTGTGTGTGTGTGTGTGTGTGTGTGTGCGACAAAACTAGAAACACGTGTATGTCTAAGCTAAAAATTAACAGTGTGAGAAAAATAAAGTCCTATTACTAAAAGGGCTGCCTTGCATGGTATAGTGTTGTCAGGTACTAGGCGGTATCAAAGGCTAATTACGAAAGAATAGTGCTTTTATAGGCCAAATATGTATGTTTAAAGGTAGACAGACTGGGTGAAGGTCTATTACTCAGGGGTAAATCATTCCATCTGATGACACCAGAGATTAAAAGGACTTGCACATAGCTGTTTCATCAACTTGATTTATGAATAAATTTGGAACTTATCTTGTTTTATATAGATGGATTTCTGCAGAAAGGGAAAATAGTTTGTTAAATAGACTGGTGTTTGACTATGCTTACATTTGTAGACCATGGATAGAGTGTGTGAGTCTCTTATAGTTGTAAGCATAGCCCAACCCAGGGTAAAAACAGGCTGTTAGCGCATTATGTTTTGTGCTGCGTTCGAAGACTATGCCTGCACCTCTTTTGTGTAGAGTATCCAATCCATCTAAACATCAATCGTTGGAGGTCCAAATATAGATTACCATCGAGCTGTATAGCAGGAACGTTCCTTATAATGTAATGTGCATTCTGATGTGTAGAAGAACCCCTAAGCCATGTTAAATTGTACTAGAAATTTTGTCAATATGATGATTCTAAGGCAAGGTTTGATCGAACCAAAGGCCTCAGTATTTGAAAATGGGAACATTTGTGTACCTTCTTGAGTGCCTCCAAGAGCAATTTACACGTTCACTCCACTTGATTAATGCCCTGTGCCTAAAGTCACAGCAGTGGACTATGGTCACTGTATTTCATAGAACTTGCTCAGTCTCACTGATTTTCCCATTGGCAAAAAACAAGTAAGGGTCGTCTGCGTATGGAACACTTTAGCCTGTTTCAGGCACAAAGAAAGGCTATTGAGGAAAAGGATAGATAATAGGAGTCCTAGTATAGATCCTTGAGGCACACCAAAGGAGACTGTGCATTGTTTTTGAAGTCTTGCCTATACTGTTGACCACTTGAGTTCTTGTGAGTGGTGAAATACGCAAATGCAGCTAATGACTATCACATCAATCATCAAAGAAATATACTTGCATATCACCCTGAACTTCAACGAAAAACATAAAAAAACAAACAAAACAAAAACAAAAAACAAAAACAAAAACAAAATTAATACAAAAACAAGAACAAAAAAGTATGGTTGTTTTGTGTGACGGTGATCCAGGATGGACACCCAAGTCTATATAAATGCTTTGGCTGAATGGGGAAATATGAAAATCTAGACATGCTTCTCAGTTTGTGTTATGCCCCTGGGTTGTGACGTATATACCCATAGAACATGTTCACCTTGTGGTATGTACCTGGATGGTATGACACCCACAATACCAGGTAAGGACAAACCTCCTGCAATACAAATTGGTCCACCAAATGAGATGGTAGAAAAGAGGTTAGACATTGCCCTAGACACTCTCAATGGCTACTGGGATTGGAAAGTGTTTGACTCACATTGAATAACATCAATTTCAATATACTGTGGTAAGCCAACTGATCATTTCATCATCAAGCACAATGATGACTATAAATCTGTAAAATGTATGTTTACTACTGGTGTCAGGACAATTCAGAATGAATGTACTCTCTCTTAACTTAGAGAAGAATGGTTGTATTATATTAAACACATTGGCAGAAGATATGAATAAGCGTCATTCAAGAGCAATGCTTGTGGTGACAATCAAAGTGAAAGCCAGAATACTTGTTTCAGCTTTGGAGGTGTTTAGTCTACACACTTGTGACAAATGGCACTTGCCACGTGTCACTTTAAATCCACAAAATGAAGGACACAATATGACAATCTTGCAAACAAAGACAACATTGTCCTTCAGTCAGTCAGCCAGATCAGCATCTTTCCCTTGCACAGCATGGAAGCTGTAAGAAATGCCCGTCAAATGTTCACTTCAGCAACAGACAGTGAAACACATCGCTGTTGTTCACAGTGAGAAACTGTTAAATGCAAATGTTCAAAGTGACAAGAAACAGGTGTGCACTAGACCTGTGACCTAGCCTAATATACAAGGTACACATTAGAAAAACACCAGCAGGTCACAGAACACAAGTTCAAGAAAGGCCTCCAGCCGAAATAAAAATGATAATTGTGACATAAGACGTAGTACATAGGTGCAACATTCAAATGTGCCAAATATATTATTACGAACTAACATTCACAATTGTACATTTTGACAATTTACTATTATTATCGTGTAATGGCACAACACAGGCCAGAAACTTTTCAAATGTGCATAATAATTTATTAAAACAGTAACATTATGTGATGTTACACAATGGCACTACATTAACCAGAAACCTTTCATATGAGCAAAATACTTTATTATAATATTGGCATGCTGAATCGTAGAACCAGAAAATTTTCAAACGTTACATGCCATACAATTCTTCATAATAGTGACAATCTGAATAGATTTTGACGCTTTCTTCTTCTTCTTCTTCTTCTTCTTCTTCTTCTTCTTCTTCTTCTTCTTCTTCTTCTTCTTCTTCTTCTTCTTCTTCTTCTTCTTCTTCTTCTTCTTCTTATCATTATTATTATTATTATTATTATCATCATCATCATCATCATCATCATCATCATCATCATCATCATCATCATCATCATCATCATCATTATTATTATTATTATTATTATTATTATTATTATTATTCTGCCAGAAAAGTAGCTTAATAGCTCTCATAGTTAAACATAATGCACTTTATCGTGTCAGGGCAAGTACATAATGTACATAATGTACATAATGTACTGCATACTGGCACCAAAGAGGGATTTGATTAAAGACATGATTCTGCATCATAATAGTTAAAATCTTGTTTTTTCATAATTCATGAATGTGTTTTCATCTTTTTATCATTTTATATCAAAAGATATTCTATATAAAGTGTAAATCATTGGATATCCATGCGTGGAGAGTTTGATATGCATAAAATGGTGGTCTTGCTCATAATGTGGGGGGAAGGGGTATCAAAACCTTATGCATGTTTTGTTCATAGATGAAATTGATGCCTTATGGCCAGCCTCTAAGTATATACTCTTGACCAAAAGAGTTGTTGCTGTTGGGTTTGCTGGTCTGAAGCCTGATTGGAATGCATGTTGAATATCATTATCCATGACATATTGGGACAAAACTGGAGTGATTTTCAAATGCTTTCATTACCATAGGCAATATACAAATAGGACTATAGATAGAGGGTATATTGGTGGGGCCGTCCCTTTACACAGGTAATACAAAGTGGCAATTAAAGCTGATCCAGTCATCTCCAGTATTCTTGCTGGAATGCCATCACATGAATGCTAGTAGATTTCTTTGCAGACAAGCTCTGTAAAACTTCCCGAATCCCTTCAGATGATATGGGTTGAAGAGAGAATTTGAAATTCCATGTGGTTTTCAGAGGAAAGACTTTGGGCATTGAGGCTATGTTTCCAGCTAACGTTGAACCAATAGTGCTGAAAAAATATTTAACTCATTCCACTCTTATAGAAGACCGAGTCAGCCACTTTCCTTGGCGTGCTCTGGGCGCTCAAGGAAAGTTGTTGACCATGGGCATATAATTTGGATTGATCTTTTATGCAAGTTTCATCCAAAATTTTGTAAATGAATCCCTAAATTATAAAAATACAATTAGCAGATGCCATTTAGATATTAGCGGGAAAAGCGTCATTAGGGAATTCATTGATATCCAATTTAAAATTCTTGAACAGTTCACTTGCTAGGTTGGGCATGAATCTTATTCCAACTGGCCTATAGCTAGTCAGGTTTCCCCACGTTCTCAGAAATGAGGCTGTTGAAATATTTTATTTGGCAGACCTCATCGGAAAAGGCTCACTTGATTTCTACCATGTTTGTATTCATTGTGCAACAATTTTATATATTTGAAATGGTAGATTTTCCTTCTTTGCACTATGATATTTTTCTGAAGGCAATCTCCTTTGTACATAAGGTCCTTTATGGTGCCATCTACCAAGGGAGTCAGATCCTCCCTTATGACTCTTTTTATCGAGAAAAGGTGCATGGTTTTGCAGAGAACAAGTAATAGCTATGTGTATGAAATTCCATCAATCAATCACATTATGGAAAACTTCAATGATAGATCATGGAAAATTACTTCTCTCATCCAGAAAGATCTCAGCATCCAAGATCTTCCAGTTCTTTGAATTGATGTATTTTGGATTAGGCATAGGACTATGGCATCTGTGATTACAGTAACCAACTCATGACCTAAAATACAAAGCACTACAACATCATTATGGGAGGAAAATTCATGTGAGAAAAAATGTTGAATGACTGTCACAGTTAAAGCAGTTGATCTGGTTGATCAGCTGTGTATTAACTGGTAATCAAAAGCTAGATCCATTAGTTTCTTTTGGCATATTCCAGTTGGATTTTGCACAGGTAGATTAAAATCACCCAGTATAAGTATAGCACTATCTCTGCCAGCTAGACACTCAAGATTGTGCTCTAGATGTTGCACAAAAGTCAACACTGGGCGATTTGGTATTCTGTAACAAGATCCTATTAAAATGTTATTTCAGGATAGTAGCTTGAATTCTATCCAGACAGTCTCTAGTTCACCACTTTTTATATAGGTCTGGCAGAAGCTTGTGATGCCCTTTACCATAATAAGAAAATCACGCCCATGGTACTTCCATTCTTTCGTAATTATTGTTTTATAAAGACAAACATGAAATTATTCATTGATAACATGTCTGCTGACAGAATGTCACCAGTATACGACTAAGAATATGTAATGGCTGACTAATATTAAAGTTGTTTAAAATATAGATACTCCTGTATATGTTTATACGGTGTCAGGACTGATGTACAGAGAGCTGGGAGTGCACACGTAGTTATTACCTCTCGAGGCCCATGATTGGGAAAGAGAAGCAAGTATATAGAATTAGTAAAGTTATGACTGTCAGGTTTTTGGACTTATACACATTATGTCATATAAACATAATTTGTTTATTTGTATGAGTTCTGTCATGTAATATGCTGTCCATATGATTCATGAAGAAAACTGCAGTCGTATGCTTAATTTTGCTTATTTACAGGGGCAAATAATACAAATCACAATTTGTTCGTTTTAAACTGTGCGCATGACACACCAACGCTTCATGACTGCTTGAGGCTGAAACAGTTATCTGTCACAGATGTTGCTTTCATCATAAGGAATATGTGTGTATCCTTGTGTAGACTGGAACAGCTAAAGCTCTACCCAGTGATTTGTGAAGACAATATTTTGCTGCTGTATAATAACAAGGTAAGTACTGTGGTTACAATGTGACTTACAACTCCACATGCCATCACTTTGACCCTCAGGAAGAGCATGTGCTACTAAATTATAAAGGTATACACCATCAATTGAAATATATCTGCTACATGTCATGATGAGACAACCTAAGCATATCCTTGTGGTAACGTATTCACAGTTCATGTACACCCATGCACTTTCATCATCAATTTATGGAATTCACAGGAGCAGAGAACCGTTTATTTTATATTTCCTCATTCGTAATCGCACAAAACAACAGGGACACTATTTTGATTTTCTTTGTCAAAGCTTTGTGCAGGCTTTTGATGCGTATATATTAACTATTCCACTATCCGGCATTTATAATATCAAGATTATTTGCTATCCGGGAATTTCTGTCAGACTTGCGACAACTTTAACCAGATAAAGGGCAAGGTTAGCTAATTGAAAGCAGTTAGAAGTCACACAAAAATGCTTACTGTTTTCTTCCTTATCTAGAGTGCTGTGTACACATATCACTTTTTGTATTCCTCAACCATTGAACATGTGTAGTTTTATCCAATTTGCTGTGATCAATTCATTATACACAAGTATACAGCTGTATATACTTAGAGGCTGGCCATAATTGGCACTTGTTCGTACACAAAATATACAAAGAATACATTGCCCTACATACCCCACGATAAGTGGATCATGATTAAATCAAATCTTTTGGCCAATAATCTTATCTTATGTTGTCGTCACTTTAATAGTTCTGTCCCATATTAATTCTCACAGTGCCAACCACGCTTAAAGTCCATCTACTTATGTCAAACTAGTCTGAATTATCGATAGGATCCCACATCCGTATTCCTTGTAAAAAGACCTTTCATTCAAGTATCAGCATGCCAATACTTCGAGAGAGAATACCCCAGATAAAGAGCCTTTCTTCCTAAAGCTCGCCACGATAAGTTGTTGCCTCAGTCTATACTTTGGCACTTAAAGAGTGTAGACACTTTACTTTACAGGGTCCTGTACCGGCACTGTGTCACGCTTCAGCAACTACTCCAGCCGCCAATGATTTCAGTAAAAGCATCTTGTCTTTTGGAACACTACTAGCCATGATGCTTCAATGTGTGCAGCGTCAAACACATAAACGTTCTCCAAAAGAGACATGCCTCCAGCATCAGGAGTCAGTTCGATTTTGAGCTTCGTTGAAACCTGCATCAGTACAAGTTTGCGATGATGTAAATTTTTCACCCGTTCTGTATGTTACAAGTTTAATCACACTCAGAGACAATTGTTTTAAACAGAAATATGACGTTCTTATGTCTTCCACACAGACACTCACAATGCCTTTTGTGTATCTGGCTAGTCATCCATGCAGATACAAGTCGTATGTTGTGCCCATAATTATTGACTTAAGCTTACATCCTACATAAATCGAGGGGGCTTATTAACGTTGTTGCGTTGCAAGTGTATGATATATATATATATATATATATATATATATATATATATATATATATATATATATATATATATATATATATATATATATATATATATATATATATATATATATATATATATATGTATATATATATAGTGCATCTTGGCACAAAATGATATGTTATATTTGTTTTTAGACTAGACTCTGCAGCGGCCCATACAAACAAAATGGCAGACCTTCTGAATGTCATAAAGCGATATGAGTTCTTTACCCAACTGAATTACATTGTGCATTTTTTTAAACAACAATATTGCGCTGGGACCTCAGTTTCCAGCCTGCCAAACCAGCAGCAAGCCTTTTAAAAAGAGAAGGGAATTAGCCGTCTACTTAATTTATGTTAACACCTTATCAAATTTATGTTAACACTTTATCTAACTTATGTTAACACTTAATTTCATATATACCATACATTATTATCCTTCTTGTCCTTATATTATTGGAAAATCTTTGAGTGTGTTAAACAGTAATAGTGCATTGGTAAAATGTTTCCAAGGAACATGAAATACATGTGCGTCATGGTAAGGATACTGAGACAAAAAGGTTCTTGCTTTAAGCAAATAAGGTAAAGGGAAA
Source organism: Hermodice carunculata (assembly GCA_964020975.1). Classification (NCBI taxonomy): domain Eukaryota; kingdom Metazoa; phylum Annelida; class Polychaeta; order Eunicida; family Amphinomidae; genus Hermodice; species Hermodice carunculata. Next base: position 45,561,013 of record OZ026618.1, on the reverse strand, counting down.
TTAACAAAGCAAATTAAATTGAAAACCTTGTAATGTTTGTAACATTCTATATACATACAGTTTTCAGGACAACCAGCTTAGACATAAAGTTGTGAGTTTTAGTGGTATGGACATTATAGTCTGGTATACTATGGTCCACTCAGAGAGTGGATTCCCTTAAAAGTGAACATTCATCCATGTTTGGTTTAATTGATGACCGCAAGGGAATTTTTGCGCACTTCAGGGTATATAAGTTCAATACGGAACAAGCATAGTTGTCATATTGGATTTATCAGCCACAAAGCACACTGGTCCCCATAGCCTGGATTGATCAGATGATGTTCTAGCGTTTGTATTGTTTTACAAATGTTGGAGCTGCCGTGCCTTTCGCACAAAATGCATTGATTCTATTGTTGAGTCCCACACTGATATACCAAATCAAACCGGGGATAAGAGTTTTCGTTCTTATAACTTATAAATTATTTAGCAGAAACCATTATCAGTTGGCTGATGCATTTGTACAGGAATGGGGGGGGGGGAGATTCCTCAACCGTCATTCAAAAAATGATATTTGGTGTGACAAAACGATGCCACGCAGTCATCAGTGTGTATGGAGCCCAGACACGCTATTGAAAAAGATATGCATACTTGCTTTGAGAGACACAATTTGATCAAAACTCACTGCAATGAGCGAGATGTGATACAATAATACTGCATGCTAAGCACTATCACTTTCTGCCCAATTCAATTGTAAATCCTTGCTTACATTTGAATGTGCCCAGGTCATTGTATGGGAACGATTGATGAATTTTCTTTTTTTTTTCCTTCTTGTAGGAGAAATCATTGAAGAATATATTGTGTTACCTATTGACTTGTTTCTGTACCAATAATATACTCAGGTTGATAAATGAATATCCCTATATAACCAAGGAAACACCAAAGAAATTTCCTTTGCTTGAACTGAAATTTACAAAGCCAGGGGTGCCAATGAGAAGGCAGTTGACTGTTTCTCCAGATGTTTCCACTAAAAGAATAATCACTACAGTCCTTTAAATGACCATGAACTCTTGCAGATGGAAATTAATGTGGTTTCGACCTTTTTTCCACATTCTTTCATGCAAATATATAATATGGTATCAATGTATACATGTAATGCAAGAACACATAAGTTTAATCAGAGAGTATGTTATTTATGTTGTGCGTTTTATCCACAATATAACATTCAATTTTTAATTTGTAGATATGTGTTACGGCATTAAGTGTTCATTGAATGTCCTGTTGTTCTAATGCAGCCAAGCTACGAATAGATTTTGAATGGTTTATTTTAACTGTTAAATGGGACTTTCTGATACTCAAATTTGTTGAGGCGTACACAATCTTTATGCATGACTGATTGTAGCATGACAAAATTAATAATCTCTACTGTTATGTTTCCCAGAAAAAAAGTGACCAGGCACTCATGTTGTGCAATACCATGTGGGTCATTTTCTATTCAGTGATTTAAATTGCAAATGCTGGGTTTATTATGAGTAAGCAATTGATGAAGTGACGGGATTGGTTGGAAGCAGAGAGAAGACTAACTGCTTTAGGAGAAAACAGAAAGTGAGCAACCTCTACTGGACAAGTTGAAGAATCTGGCCTGCTGGCGGACCAGTTAATATTTAATTATAGATGATGATATGGGTTTAAAAAAACTTATCTTTTGCACCCATCAATCAACTGAGTTGACTCAACTGACTGGAACTGATATTTAATGCCCCTAGCATATTTATTTACTTCTTTGTAAAATAAAACTTTAAGCTGACTTGTTCAGCTTTGCTTGATACCCCTCTTTTTCCAAAAAATTTAAAAAGAATGCTTCACACGTAGCCGACGTATGATGGATGTGGGCATGTATTTTACTAAGCCTTTTAATCATGACTATCTCCTTCTGCTCTCTCTCTCTCTCTCCCTATATATATATATATATATATATATATATATATATATATATATATATATATATATATATATATATATATATATATATATATATATATATATATATATATATATATACAGTCAGGCCGCCTTTAACCGTCACTTGATAACTCGGCACCCTTGAAATTCGGCAGCAATGAGCTGTGAACGGATTTCGCCCATTGATTTACTACATGATAATCCGGCACCCTTGAATTTCGTCACCGGCATGTTAATTGCAGAACAAAAGGGCTTTTTTGAATGTAATTTGCCTCTTTAATCCGTCACTTGATATTCAATGGAGGATATACCTTGCAATAACATACCTGATTGCGCTGTACCGCAAAATCAATAATCACCTGACGTGTTCCAAACAAGGTCTGAGTTGATTAGACGTTTAATTGTTCCCGCCTTAAATGGTTAAATTTCATTGCAATGGCGACCCCAAGAATGATGGCTTTTTTCTGTAATTTGCACGTTTTGTATTAAAATTTCATGATTGGTAATACGTGTATGTTACCATGTTTTTATTTACTCATTGTTAGGTGCAAATTCGGTCTCTTCTTCTCTATATATCCTGGTGAATTATACTGTGATTTGTTAATCTGGCAGCTTTGTCAATCCGTCAAAATGACCAATAACAGATGGTGCCAGATAAACGCGGCCTGACTGTATATATATATATATATATACATACATACATACATACATACATACATACATACATACATACAAACATACATACATACATACATACATACATACATACATACATACATACATGGGAGAATTTCTACTGCTGTGAAAATTGCACATTTTCAGCAAGTGATTTCCGGCGTATTTTTTTTCTTATTTTCTTGGCTCTGGTATATCCCCCTTCTATTGGTCTTTGCAACAATTAAAGCCAGAGATAAATCTCATGTAATTGACTCCTTTCACAGAACCAGCAAAGCATAGACTTTTCTCACCTCCAGCTGACTGGAGAGGGCATCGCGGGGGTGAACACTTGTGGGCATAGGGTAACGCATGTTAAAAGTACTAATCTTTAAAAGTATATTTGAGGTCAATTATAGAAACATTAACATAAATTGTAAAACTTTTTGATTAGTATGCCTGTCAACATCAGTGATGTACCAGGAATTTTTAATTTGAACATGTTAGAAACTGTTTACAGGCAAAATTATTGAGACCCTCATACGGTAGTCCATATCTTTGTACTGACCACCCACACTTGCAAAGGTGTCAATTGGCTTCTAACACCTGTGGGGTTAATCAGCAGAGTAGTTTGTGAAACCTTTAAACTGAATATATTTTGGCAGTCTGTGCTCATGATGCCACAGCATATTATGGCTCTGTGGGATATTACCATCCATGCAAGTGTGGTGTTTAAAGGGCAAAACACCATTGTTTCAGTCATGGCAGACACGTCACTGATTAGGCAAGCTTTACTGCCGTAAAATAGTCTTAACCTATTGTAATAAGTGCCAAATTTTATGAAAGGTTTCATTAATGGTTTAGAGGCCATTTTCTTGCCATAATTAAACTTGCTCAGCTGAGATATTCGTGATATTTTACCATGTAAGCCTTGCTCTGTGGAAAGTGGGTATGTTAAAACTATACAATCAAGTAGTCTTACCCCAGCAAAGGGGCTTTCTGTAGCATTGGAAGTGAGAAAATCACTGGGCACAGTGGTCCACCTGTGGGGGAAAGTCCTGAATTATAAGCATTATCCTGTGACATTATGTGCTGAATGCTCTACTGTAAAGAGAGGGGAATAAAACTAACATCTTCAAGGTGTGGCTGTCTTTATTTCATGCATAGAGAGAGGTGATTCTGACACCTTTGAGTCAATTACCCGCATAGTTTTTGACACCTCTGCACTGAGTACATGTTGACATTCAGAAATGTCTGCTCACTATCATGCAGCAGCATAGTCAACAGTAGTCATTCAACAGTCATTTATGTATGTGTACGCTCTGAAAAGATCAACTCAGAACAAGGTTCTTGCTAACATTTCACTGAGGAAATGCATTTTTTCCCCCAAAATTGCCGCCCTTTACTGTAATAAGTTTCCCTTTTCTCACAGTTGTGTAAACATTGCTGCAGCTGAGTTGCCAAACTCTTTTCATATACACAGCTATCTGAACATGTATTCATATTTTCCCATCACCCGAGGTTTGTTCCTGGATAAGTGCCCATATTAAAAGTATACAAGCAAGCAGGCTTGTTCCCCAAAGCGGGTTCTCTTGTGAATGGAGACAAGAAAGCAGTTGTGCACAGTGGCTCCACTTGTGGGGGAAAGTCCTGAATTAATTCCAATTTGCATTGGTGTTGAAACGGTGGACCTGCTGCTAGTAATGGTATTGGAGGCATATGTTCCTCTAGTATGGGAAGCAATAGTTTCTTTTAGTATGATGTAGATTTCCCCTGTAGTAGCAAGTGGCAGAGGAGCGGTACTTTGTTACACTTCCAGATGTTTGTCAAAGTCTGTGCTCTGAACTGTTTCTGTTGACAGAAACAAAGATGCAAACCTCAAGCAGATTTTTCACGGAGTGTCTTTGGGTCTGTGCCTTGTGTCTGTGCCTGTGTTTATCTTCACTTTATACAATAAGACAGCTGTCGTGGGCTTTTATTTGTCCGAATGAGGAAAGAAACGATCGTATGCAGGGTCAAGTTAAATAGCCTTATTTGTTCCAATACCAGTGGGTAGCTACTTTTTTGTTGTGTTTGTTCACAATGACATCAAAATTATTTCTGCACAGCTAATGTGTTTATAATGTTTCACTCAAAACAGAAACACGTTTCACCTTCTAGGTTTTAGTTACAACTATACATATAGGGATATCATCATAACAAGAATCATACATTCATGAGTTTGTTTGATTTTCTTTTCATTTAAACACGTTGAGTGATATTCGGCTCGTAAGTTTTAAGATGCAAGAAACGTCGCAATTGTTTATGAATAGTTCACCAAGGACAAGGTGAAATTTGATTTTTGTATGCACAAGTCCGTCGCATCTATTAAATTTGGTCAATAATAGTATATCCAACATAGAAAACGACTTTGTTTCTTCTCTTTTGTTAAAGAACCATGGGGCTTCTGCAAGAGAGCTGTCAAAGCCTGCTAACAAAAAGGAGAGTTATCTTACCATTTTTGTATAAAACACTATTTATTTTCTTATGACATTACAGATTAAGGCATTCGGTGAACTGCTTTTTATAAAAGTAAATGAACTTTGTGAAAAACAGTTTGGAAAAGGGCTTGTCTTTGTGCTTCATGGGTGGAAAATTATGAATGGTTTACAAAATAAGTCAGCATGCCTCATATCAGTCTACAAAAGCATTAAATTCTTTTAACCCAACTGATATCAAGGGGTCAACTTTCTAAGGATGATTATTCTTTTACAACGTATTCAAGCCCCTCACATCTCAATTTAAAGGGGAGTCACACTTACTTATGACTTATTTGTATGTCCATTCACAGTTCTCATCTATTTATCCTTTACACGGAATCATTAATGTTTGAAAGGCACAGAATACCATCAATACGTCGATGTATTGCCCAAACTGATTTATTCATGTTGTCAAATCACTGGAGCAATATGGGAATGAAATACGTTGATTCAACTTTTGCGTTATGACTGTCTGTATTTAAGAAATTGTATATGTACTACGTGCTAATGGAAAGAATTTTTAGACATAGAGAACTTGGAATACTAGTGTCAGCTCCCAAATATGGAACTGGAGTGAACAAAATATGTGACGTAAGAGGACACATGTACGTGATGTAAGAGGACATATGTACCTGATGTGAGAGGACATATGTACGTAATTGCCCATTACATATTTCTTTATACTCCGAAAATGACCTTTTGTCTAGATACAACTTACGTATTGTCAGTTCTGCACGCTAGCCGACACTCTGATGGCAGTGTGATGTTTGCTGTCTTTAAGCTGGCAGTTCTCATCCCTTATTCATCACTGAGCCAGGTAATATGATTGCTATTCTGCCGTGGACACTTCAGAGATGGCTTTACCAATCACTGGCCAGGTGCAACAATGCACATTGCTTTATGTGATGAGTTCACAGTGTACTGTTGAAGTAGACACAAATGGTATATATTATTTTTACACCCTTTTGTTTATTTGTTTGTTTGCGTGTCTATTTGTTTATCCATTTCATTTTTGTGCAGGCCATGCGGATAAAAAAACAAAACGATTACAGAGCTACTTGCCCCCAAACCTTGTGAATTGACTGATTGGGCCGTTTTTTGCATCAATCAACACCCCAAACGTGAATATGTACATGTAATTTTCACACACACACACACACACACTTATATATATATATATATATATATATATATATATATATATATATATATATATATATATATATATATATATATATATATGCATACAATTGTCTGTCATATCCAAATTAGATAAGAATACATATACATTTCTCACAAAATGTAGTACAAGTAAACCAACAATAGTTGACCATCTTTTTTCAAATATGTGTTGTTTACCCTGGGAATTCAATATATGCTGTTCCACTGATATTTTATGTTTAAGATAATTCAAATATTCAGCAAATAAAATTTTCCCTTTTTATCCAATTCTTTCTGAACATAATATTTCGCAGTCAATAGACAACTGTTCAAAGTATAACATGATTGTTTGCGAAAGAAACCAAAAATAACATCTTTTAGGGATAGAGAGGTTATTTCCCTTGGACTATATTTATTGTACCAGTCCATGAAATAAGACCAAAATATGTTAACATACCAACACTTCCAATATCTATGTATGATAGTATTTTTTCCTGAGCACAAATTACAGTATCTACTCAGAATCTACAAGGCCCATTTTATATAGTCTTGAATTATAAACAACAAATCTATGCAAGATTGAAAACTGGAATGCTTGTAATTTACTTTCCACGGTGCATTTAAACGAAAGGCTAAATATGCTTTCCCATTCTTCATTTTCAATACAAAATAGTTCATGCCATTCATTTACACAAGCAGGGACACCTTTCAAGTTATTTGCAATAATATACCAGTAGCAATTTTACAAGTTATATGATTAATGTTTTTTCTCACACTACCTATCATGAAATATAGAGTAGAAGGGCCTTCTCTAAAGTGTACATAGGGTGAACGCAAGCTTTTGTTTCCATTCTCTGGGAATGGTTATTCTGAGTGAATAATATTCCAAGAAGTTTACTTGTAAGTCAAACTTAGCTTCTAAAATATCTACATTCAAGAATACTCATGCGTTATCTTTTATATCTCCAATCAACCTGATACCCTTCCTACACCAATGATTATAGAATATAGTATTACATTCGATGAAAACACACACACACACACACACACACACACATATATATATGTATATATATATATATATATATATATATATATATATATATATATATATATATATATATATATATATATATATATATATATATATATATATATATGAGATCTGTTCTCCTTTCTGCCCTTTAGAGTACATGTCTTATTGCAAGTTACATATGAACATTGCATGAAATTTGTGCTCATGCGGGATATTGCTGACAACAATCGACAAAGAATATCTGCTTTACTTACATAAATCCTGTTCCAACCTGGACAGAATTATAAAGTAATATAATGATATAGCATAGTGCTGTCTTGTTAGATTTTCATTAATTTTTTTATTTACGTAATAATCTATCTGTTTGTTTACTTATCTATTTATCTGTCTATCTATTGGGAGGTACAGCAGTCCAAGTACTTTTCAATAGAGTATTAGCATGACGTTTTTAAGAGAGATCACATGACCATGCGTGGCTACGACAAAGGATAGGCACGACTCCGGAATGTTATGGTCTTTTTATCCTGAGAAGGTTTTGGAAAGGGTTGTGTCATTATTGATTTAAATGACCTGGGAATGTGCAGATGATTATGAAAAGTATAAAGGAAGAAAACCGTGAAGAAAAAAAAAACAGAAAACGAAACTTGCGCCCATAGTAACAAGGGACAAAGAAACTTTCAAAGCTATCAATTGCAAATTGGAAAAACTTTTAGTACTGGACAAATTATTAAAGCGTGTCAAGGCTATTGATCGAAAGATTGGTAAGCTAGTTGCGAAAGTAGATACCTTAGAGACAGCAGTTTGAAGCTGAAGCTAGTCTTTTATACATGGACAGAAAAATAGAAGATGTGCCATCGGCACAAGAAGTATTAAAATGCAACCATGCCGAATATGTGAGATCAGTCTCCGACGAAATGGAATCCTTAACAAATGGTGTTAGAGCCTCTAACGTATTCATGTATAGTATTGAGGAGACGAATGATGAGAAAAGCAAGCAAGAAAACTGCGGACTTGTGAGAAACTTTATACTTCATCATGTAAAATAACCCCAAGCCTCAGGAATCATAAATGCTTTCAGACTTGGATTTAAGAGTGCTAGTAAAATAAGGCCTATGCTGATAAAATTTGAAACAGCAAATGCGGCAAAAGAACAGTGCTGTCCAGCTAAAAATATCTGTAGCAAAATGTTCTTACCTTGTAGCATTTTTGCCACTTCTTTACGTAAGAAACACTTATTTTTTAGAAAATCTATAGCAATTTTGAAGAGCTTTGTAGCAAAATTTTGCTACAATGCTCCAGTTGGACAGCCCTGAAGAATTATTCGGGTAGCGCCAAAAGCACTCAAGTCGAACCCCTACAAAGGAAAGCTAGTTTTCATATCAAACGATGTGTGCAAGCACACACACGAAAAAAGAAAACAGTTTGAGCCCAAATTACGGCGCCTAAAAGCAGAAGGAAAGACCGCACACATCGCAGGGTCAGTAAAATTCAAAAGAGCAAATGGAAAGTGGAGTGACTTATAAGACAATAAATAGCATGAATTGTTAGTCCTAAACTTCTCTTGTCTGGGCGTATAATTCAACACTGAAAGACTTTGAGGAGAACTGAATTTAAACAAAGTAACTGAATATTTTGTCATAAATCAAGATGAACACACGAAAGCAATGTTAACCAAGAAATGCATCATGGGAACATATTTGTTTCACGTTGACCGCACAGGATCAACCTCAACAATGGACCAAAGGTCCGGATTTTATGTCAATCAAGCCTGACAGCAAACGAAGTCCGTCAATGTTTACTACTTTCCTAGTATTTTCTACCCATTTTACAATGCACTTCATACCTCCTTTTATGCAAAGTATTAATCGATGTACAAATATCATAGGAACATGTTTGCTTGAAATTGTGTGTTTGTGGCCACGGAAAGTGATAATTTGCAGTCCTAGGCCGAGAAGGTTTTTGCGAAGGCATAAACCAGTAGGCCTAGATATACATGCAGGTAACATATCGTGCATTATTAAGTTTATATTGTAATTGTAATTTAAACAACTTTTAACTGTTATTGATATATTCTTCAAATGTTACCTATTACTGATTCAACACTGTGGTACTATGAGGGTGGCTTGCATGATAGCGCTCAGATATGACCTTAGTGCAAGTCTCCCAAGTCAATAGGTACTTTTTTACATTACTACTAATGATATTGTAATGTAAATTTGTATGTATTGATCGAAGAAAATAATAACCGAGTCCTGATTTGCAATTACACTTTTCTCTTTCCTATCTAAAAATGATGACTCCCGGTGACAATCACTTATTGATGCCAGCTTCATGAAAATGTACTACAATGTGATGAAAACCTAGTGGAAACACCTTTTTTCTGGAATTAGTACACACATAGGAATAATGGCTGTTAAACTCGCTTCATAGCAGATGAAGCCTGCTCCAATAGTATAGTGACGGGATTAGGACTCGCCGTTGAAGTCACATTGTGTGCCAGATTCAAAAAGCAGAAATGGAGAATATTACTTTTAGTGACATCATATGGGCATGCAGCATTCTCAGAGTGACGAGGCTCAGCACAAGTGAGCCTGATATTTTTGCCTCATATTGTGGCCACTTGTGGCACGAATAACAACATTACCTGCTTGCATTCAGAATTTCTATTTCTGTGTCGTTCAGTTAAATTCATGACAGGCTTTCATACTAATTTTCAATTAATACTTGACAGATCCTTTAGGATGATTCTCTGCATATTCATCAGGATTGGGTAGAGTATGTATATATATAACCCCTACCTAGTTGTTTAAATTTGCATGTGCTTGAAATATCTTTGAAAAGAGGATTCATAGTTGTTTCGGGGTGTATTGGGACATTAAGAAGAAGGTGTTTGGGGGCACCATCCTAATGTACCCTAATTACAAATCTATTAAATGTCCCAATTCAGCGCAGTGAAAACGTAATTCGTACTAAGTATAAGGGAAACAATCCTAATCCTTTCTGTTCAAGTTTCAGTGTTAATCTGTGGCAACCTAATGCTTCAGTTGTTTTGCCTTGGGTATTTGGAAACCGGTAAATCTAGTCAGCTGGTTTAGAGAGAGCCAATTGCTCCATTTAAAAGACACCACTTTGAACAGCGGCACAATATTGTAAATTATTGTAACAATTGTATTATTTTCCTATTGTAATTATACTTCAGATAAATACAATTTTGATGTTACTGTCTGTCTCTCATGCATCCTTGCCTTCGTGTAAGTAGGAAAATCGGTAAGTAGTGTTGTTCCCAACAAATAAAATTGGGTGCTCCCTATAGAAACGTCTCCAGGTATTTGATAAAATTACTTCATGTTTAATGGAACTACTAAGTTACTAAAAGGTAATGTTCCTATGTTCACAGAAAGAATACAAAATGTTTCATCTTCCTTAAAAAGAAGTGCTGATGTTTCCATGTTCACTACAACGCCGTGTATATCCCTATTAATCACTTTCCTTGACACAGATCATGGTGTACTTCAACGTTTTGTAGGATATAGCATAGTGAGTATGTCATTAAAAGCCGATGTACATACGATCATCCATTTTAACTGCTTCATAGGAGCTCTAAAATCGCACTCATTTTGCATGGAACGACGTTGATGGGAAATTATAGGTTCTCTTGGTTTGATGGATACGCGTGATGCTTATATCTCGTACCTATCTCACAGGGCATCCCCTTTGATCATGTATAGTTATAACTGTCCGATTTTCCATAAAAACATGACTTAAGTTATTTGATTAGCAGGCCTGTCTTGCTCCACGCTTTCAAAACTACCACCAAAGGGATTTACCGATGAGAGAAGGCCATGGTTAAATCTCTTTCATGAAAGTTCTTTGAACACATGTCATAGTAAACTCTAATGCGTAGGTTATAGTCAAGTGTTTATTCATCTCACCAGTCATATTTGAAAGTTTAATCTGAACATCGCCTCCAATATCCTTTTGAAAATCATATTTTTGATGATGATGATAAGCTGTCCCAATGCAACCCATTGCACCTCACGCGTGGGGTACATTGAGACAATTTTTTTTTTAAAAACATTGATATGCATGGCTCATAAAGATGTCATGATTATGTTTCTCATTCAAAGTTTGAACCAAACTGTGACGTCCATGGTACGATCATGCTGAAAAACGGTGCATAGTTGACATTGTATTAATGCTTACCTTTAGACGAAACGGTTAAAATATTGTTCACTTGAGGTGAATAATGCTTCTTGGATTATTTTTCATTGTTGTAAGATTTATCATAATAATGCCGTTGGCTGATGCCCAGACTAGGTGCGCAGTATTTTTCCCCTGTCCTTTGACACGTAACCCCTATAGAAAGACAAAAATTGGGTCACATAAAGCAGGTGGTCCGCCCATAGAGGTGAAATAGAATGGATATGATAGCACTAAAAGCGTGATAAATGATGTCACAAAAAGTCACATGTACATAAATGGAGTGATGTCTGAAAGGAGGGACAACCTGTACATGATAAAGTGTCTATACCACACGAACCTGAACTCTATGGAGAGTATCACTTGCTTGTCTTTCTCACGATGTATGTGCACAACGTATGAATGTAGATACCCATAATACTAACATGTAAAGAAATTGTCAAAAAAGGTAATTTGGGGGTCCACCCAAAGGGGATCCATTGTTGTTGGCTTCTCCGTCCGTCCACCATTTGCTTGCAATATATAAATAACATATATAAACCAATTTCACTGCTGACTTATCAGCGGCCTTTACCATAAAAAGCAACTTGTTTTAAACCATTAGCTACATCAGTTCATTGAATATTGTAAGTAACGCTATGAATACACCACTCGTACAAAATGAATAACACTTCTTGCTTTGCATACCTTCATGAAAAAATGAGATCGGGTAACCTATGATTGACACGAAAAGTGCCCAATCTGCTCAGAGGAAAGGACCATTTTCTATCCCATGTTGAGACACAAGAGAAGTAGTAGCAGTAAAACATTTACAGAAACATTCTTGCTCGACATTATTATGTCTTTGTGAAGAAAATATCATCAATTATAAAAAAAATGGTTTTGACTTGTAGTGACGAACTATAGAGATTCAGGTTTAAAACAAACCAAAGTTTCCCTCACGTGTGAACAGAAAGTATACCACTTCTGCACTTGAACGTCTAAATGATACAATTCTAGCTGTTTGTGATGCATTACTGAAAATCATCGTGTAAATTTTGCATCAGATCAGAATCTCAAGTGATTTAGCACCACCTCATCGCAAAAACCTAATGGACGTTAGGAACACCTTTGTGACCTCAATCAAATTTACTATTCCACAGCAGACTAAACTTCATACTTGTATGATCTCTGCCACACAGAAGTGGCGAAGCCACGGAGATTGGACTGGTTAGCATTAAATGAAATTGAACCCTGGGTGTTAGTCAACAAATCACGAACGTACAGATTCTGCAAGAATAGAATAGGTGTGCCTTGGCACATCTTGTATAGTTACTTGCACAATTCAAACTTATACCACACAAAAAATAGTTCCGGAAACAAAATAAGACACTACAAGTTACTTTGGTGTTTCTAAAGGCTCCAGATTTTTTAAAAAAAAAGTCATCATCATCATCAGCAGTGAAATCAAATATACTGTTGCATTGTCTTTTCGGACCCTACATCACAATGCTATTATGGGCATATTGTCACCATAGCAAAATCATCCGGCGTTATATCCATAACATACCCAAGTAGAAGCTATTAGCGCAAAGAGCATTTTGCAATTTTCAAAATCCCTTACTGTTTTAGCCATGCCAATAAACACAATTAGCGCATTCGTATATAAACTAAAAGTTATTTGCTTCTAAACGTCTTAATGTCAGAGATGCTGTCAGTTATACAGTGAATGGCCATTTAATCCACTTCCCTTCGTTTTCTGTACACAGGCCTGATTTACAACTTTTTGATACGTTTGAATCGTACACTTGTATACTTGCACTGTAAACTTATACAGGCATGTTCAGTTATGTACTGTAAATCTACGACCTATAGAATTAATGATCTGTAACAGTGTATTATGAAATTCATAAGAGAAAACAAGTGTACTATCTACATGAATTACATGGATATCCTGTCCTATAAGGACAATAGAACCTGACTGTAGTGGTCCTGAGTTCGTCCGTACAGTCCTTACCTATTTGAATTTGATTATAGTCTTTATGATAACTTATACATACAGCTAACGAGATGAGCTGAGATCAATCCTTCATGTATGAGGAAGCAGAGAAAAATAGACTTAAAAATCGAACTCAAAGGTAGGTAATCCCAGTTTTTTTTTATGAGGAACCTGGTCAAATATCAGGCAGGTGTATCTTTGCTTATAATTGAGACGTTAGACTGGAAAATTAATGTTGATGTTTCAGTAACTCTTGAATTTAACTTTGCTCTGCTTGTTGGGTTGAAAGTAATGAATATAAATTATGGTTTTTGAAACCATGTTTTTTTTTTTAAATTAGATAAATATTTCATTGTGCTGTAGACTGTCGTAATTAGGATGGAGAAAGAGCGTCTTAATGTTCCACGTACGTAAATAAAAGAAAGACGATGTAGGTATGCTTGGGTTTTTTTGTCTTTTGTTTTTCTTGTTTTTTGTTTTTGTTTCTGTTTTTGGTTTTGCTTTTTTGTGTGTGTGTGTTTTTTTGTTGAAGTTTTGTTTTTTCGTTTAGCTGCCAACTGAAGTGACTTTACAAGTCAAAAGACCACAAGTGGCAACCCTACAGGGAACTTTGTTATCTTTGGCGTCGAAGTTGTAAGGACTAAACGTTTGGGATAAAACTGAAAGGTGGGTTGAAAATTATAAATAAGGGTATTTTTCTGAACCTTTCTTAACAAGAGCTATGAATGACTGGGACCAAATAAGGAAATATGAAAGATCCGTTAAACGTTACATCCGTCATGCACACAGTGACTATTGATTTGATTCCACTGGCAACTTCCAATACTCGGGGTGTTGTTTCATTATTTAGATTGGAGTTTCTGTGGGTATTAATTGGCTTTTCTCAGCTCCAAATGCAGGGACCTTTGGTTTGGGTATCATAATTGCAGTGAAATCAAGCACGCACCCTCCTGTGTTGGTTCAAGTGCTTATTTATTTTTTCATAGTAGCCTTACATTTATACTTTTTTGCATAACGTAGGCACTCGCAGCTGATTGTAAAAGTTTTCTATCCCGTGAAGTCCGTTTCATGGCATTGCTTACTTGTTTGATTTATCTAGTTAATGAAATGTAAATCACAAATATTTAATCTAAAAAACTAAAATAATATTGCTTATTACGCCTTTACAATTTATTTTTGATGTTGTAAGGTCAGACTTGTTTCCCCAACGAATTTCTTTTCACCCAATAGAGTTCAGTACTGTTGATAAGACGTATTTCCTTCCCATAAAGTCCCTTCCTTAGCACTGTTTACCTGCTTGATTTATCTTTTTAATGAAATGTAAATTACAAATATTAAATCTCATAAACGAATATTCAATTCTTGTTATGCGTTTACAATTTATTTTTCATGTTGTAAGGTCCGACTTGTTTCCCCGACGAATCTGTTTTCACCTAAAAAAATTCAGTACTGCTGATAAGACGCCTTTAGCCAGGTTTGCATTTGATGATTCGTCATCAGCTTCTGCCATGAGGTCGTTGACGGGCCATGAAACTGACCTACCAGCGATATCTGGACCACAAAGTACAAATTGTGCAGAAGGTGGCATATCACGGCTATCTGATGAACCCACGCATCAAAGATGGCGCATAATGACCACCACTTAATGCATGTTGAACATTCCTCGTTAAGAAAAAGCAGAAGAAGAAGAAGTATCTTCTGTTGGAGAATAGGTTAAAGCAAGCATTAATATTGAAAATTAAATTAGAACATCAATACCTTCTTTTATATGTAGTCTAAAGCCGCTTCAAAAGCACCCAAATCTGATGAAGATTTCAGTTCCAAAATTCGATACATAGATGTACTATTGGTATTATTAAACTTTGCTTCGCAAATTTGATATTTGTCTTTTCATTAAGTTCTGTCCGTATCTCTTCAACTATTTGTTCATCTACCAAGGTAGACAATTAACCCATGCTAGATAAAATCTTATAAGAAAACTTGACCCACATAAGTATCCTTTGGTATGTGAACCGATTATATCTTTTTAGAAACTTGTGATCCTTGGATTTTTAACCATTCTGTGCAGGCGTATAACAATAAAAACGGAACCAACTCTGTAATGTCCCTATGCATATAGAATTATATATCAAGTGTATGAAAATGTGTAATCCAATTAAATTAAAACTTCTGTCTGTATCTCTTTAACTATTTGTTCATCTAACAAGGCAGTTAATTACAGTTATATCTTTTTAGGTTTTTTTTAACCCTTGGATTTTTACCCATTTTGTGCACGTGTATAACAATACAAATTGAACCTATATATGTTCCTATGCATGTAGAAAATGTGTAATCCAATTAAAAGTTTTGAAAAATGTGTATCATATGTTGTCTTCCAATGCCAAATATTCCACATGTTACAACAGTTAAAAACCTACCTCAACTGGTCTTGAAGAGTGCAGATGAAAAATTGGTGTCAATAAGAACTAGGTGCATCTGCACTTACCGCGTTTATCTACTCCAATACTCACGAAAACGGCAGGCCTTGCTGTGGTGTCCCAGCACTGACGACAAGGTTCCACTCAGGCATCCTACGTTACCTTTATAGATCGACACCTAATGTATGCAATTATGCAAAGTATTTGTGCACCGAACACATGAAAACTTTTGGCCTGACTGCTGAAGAAAGTGCTGCATATGCGCAGGTATTATTTGTTATTTTGAATACCGACTCCCGGAAGCAAATTTCAAGGGCACTTTTGTCAACACACACACACACACACACACACACACACACACACACTCACACACACATATATATATATATATATATATATATATATATATATTAGGCCGTATCTTCAATGCAGAACATCATACCAATGAGTTTCTGGTGCCACTACTGCGCATATAAATAGCTGTCAGCGTGAAACTTCTTGTTATGCATATAGAATGATGTGCATCCTTCATGTAGTTTATTTAATTCGCTTAAGATTCATTTTTTCTGGCGGCAGGGGAAAAAACTACGGAGCCCCAGAAGGGACACGAAGAAAGAAAAAAATTATTTCGTTCCCTCGAAATATATTTCGTTCCCATGAAATAAATATTTCGTGGGAACGAAATAATGTTTCGAGGGAACGAAAAAATGTTTCGAGGGAACGAAATATTATTTTGTGGGAGCGAAATACTATTTCGTGGGAACGAAATAAAATACGAAAATCTACCATGTCCCTATAGGGGTACAATGTGAAGCCCCTAACGAGTCACTTGGAAAATGTAAATGCATATCAGTATACGTACAAGGCATATATTTCGTTCCCACGAAATATTATTTCGTTCCCTCGAAATGTATTCGTTCCCTCGAAATAAGTATTTGGTTCCCTCCAAATATTATTTCGAGGGAACGAAATATATTTCGTGGGAACGAAAGAATTATTTCGAGGGAATGAAATATATATGTATTTTCTTCTATCACTTTGAGGGCTCTATAGTACCCTTTATGTAGTGGTTTTATATTTATTTCGTTCCCACGAAATATTTATTTCGTGGGAACGAAATAAACATTTTTTTTCTTCATGTCCCTTCTGGGGCTCCTTAAAAAACATACAGGAACACCAAAGAAATACTCTAGACCAGTGGCGCCCAAATCAGCTGCCATCATACAAGGGTCCGTGAATGCAGTCATTTTGATTGCAATGCTTCGATATACTTTAAATTTGTCCTTTTAACGCCTGAACCAGAAATGGCGTTCATTTTAAGCTAGCGGAAAACTCAAATAACTCAGCAAGGTATTTTTTTTTCTCTTGAAAAGAGCCTACTGTCTGAAAAGTATGATTTAAGTATTGAAGTTTATATTTTATGACATTTGTAAACAAATAAAAATTCATGGGATTCTGGAGACCAAAACATAAATAAATATATATTTCCATACTTATGTATATATGTATATATATATATAAATATATATATATATATATATATATATATATATATATATATATATATATATATATATATATATATATATATATATATATATATATATGTATGTATGTATATTGTAAATTGCTTCAATTTCGCTGTATTCTTATTTTCGCTTATTTCGCTGATGGCACAAAAGCGTGAAAATAAAAACACATTGAAATAGTATTTCAACATTGTTTGAATGGGAATTATGTCCAAAACAGTGAAATTAAAACTACAGTGAAATGTCAAAAATACAAAAACCGTGAAAATTTATACACGCGAAAAAAAAGCAATTTACAGTATACATATATCTATATGTATAGATATATATATACATGTATGCATATATATATACATATATATGTATAATATATATGTAAAATAATTAACTAATATGAAATTAAATGAAGAGAAAACTTCATTGGAAATTGAGGATTCGATACTTGCGAATCGTTATTTAAGCGAGCACCACCAGACTGCCCCCCCCCCCCCATTATGATGGCAAAATGCAGCAGACTATCATATTTTTCACAACTTTTGACTGCTATCCAGAGAATAGCATATTTATTATCAATGCAAATGAGCCATTTCCATTTGATGCTTAACACGACAATAAAAACACATGACAGGCCATTGCATTGTGGATATATACTACTCCATCGGTCTTACATATAATGCTGTCATGAGTATCCTTGTAATTTGTCTGTTGGGTATGCCATTACAAAACAATAAATGCTGGAGAAAAATCTAAGGGCAATAATGCAAGGTTTGAACGACCATGCGGTGTTGACTTTCATTTTTTCTCAAAGAAAAAAGGTCAACTGGCAGACACGCTATCTGTATTGTTCAACACATTGCAGTCAGGAAATCGTCAAATTTTGGCCAAGTTGATTCTGCTACAAATTTGTCACGGCAGGAGAAAAACAGATAACGGTGGATAATTCAACATTTTCTACATCGCTACAGTGGAAGCACATTCTATTGTTTATATGACAACTCAAGATATTTAAATTGGCGTATAACATTCCAAGCTGTGGGCAAAAATATGCATTTATTTTTGTGCTTTCATTTCTCAGAGTAAAGTCATAATACCTGTTATACAATTAAATGTCATAATTTGATAATGCAGGATAAATCTTTGTTTAAAAAAGGCAATTATATGTTATAACTTTTCCTCGGCATCAGTGAAAACGCCGAGTTGTGATCCGGTAAAAAGTGCCGAAAAAATGAAAACGTGGGGAGAGCAACAGATGCTCCCATTCGGTACATAAATGACTTCACGTTTGGGCATAAGGGGTTTCTTAAACTACAGACACTTAATTCTCTCGGCTTGCTTTTCTTTCTCTGGAGTATGATCATGAGGCTGGCAAAAAAAAAAAGCTCAACATCATTCCAATAGCGGAAAGCAAGAACAAACGCTTCTACTGCTCTCATATAGAGGGCATTTCAGTCATTCAGTGCTAGAATTGTGTATTTTGATTACTTTTCATTGTATTTTGCAGCTTCTTAACTTAAAAACTGCTCGTTGCAGAAAAAGCAAAAATTGTGTGGTATAATTATGTACATTGCTGAAAAGTTCACATAAATTTTATTCTTGCAGCTTCAAAAGAAGTATTTTAATTTGATTAATTTAACAAGCATTCCAATGGGAATCAACATTTCTAGCCCTCAAGAATTTTGTGTATTGGATTGTGTATTCTGCTGAATACACAGATAATTGGTAATTGTGACCCCTCCTTTTGGCTCATAACTAATTAGGTCAAAGGTGAAGCTATACATGTGTATATCGGATGACCATAAATACGTCTACGTCACTAATAAAATGTTATATGCTTAGCTTCAATTAACTGTTTAATAGCCAAATGTCATCGCCTGCGGATGCGATGCTTTGGTCACAGGTCAATCTTTTGTGAGAGTATGCATACAACCATTTCTGACCATCTTAAGTCGCAAATTTCGTCTGGGAAGAATGAATTATTCAGGGATGACGCTTTCACAAAGTTATGCAACTTGCTTATCAACATATATAAAGGTGGTGCTATGCTGCATACCCTTGAGAACTCTGCTTCCTAATTTGTAGCCATGTTGGTTCGATTTGCTACCACATTATTCGTTTCATAAAGTCTTCCTCTCACTTGCACCAAGTTTTAGCTGCGCAAAACGTTACTCTCATCTGTCAATAAATCACTCTACTGTATTTCCCACTTTTATAGTGATATGGCCCATCTTAATTGCTGGAAGAAAAGGTCGAAGATTTATCACAGTTTATAATCTGGTGGGCATGGCGTTTCCATGCAATCATAAGTGTAAGATTTTACAGAGGCAACAGGCAACTTAAAACACGCACATGCACACACACACATATAATTATATTTGGTGTTGGCAATGTGCATTTGTCCTGTCATGTAGGGCGAGTACATCCTCATTTCATCTTTGTTTTCAAATTAACGAACTCTTTTTCAGTCAAGGCCATGATTTAAATTCTCCAAAATGTGGATGAACATCAATCTAGAATATTGCAATCAACTGGTCTGGGATCTTCCCAATCTTGTATCGGGACCACGTTGACCACGTGTTTACAGGATTGATACACCGAGTGGCCAATAGACCACTTCAATGGACTCGGGTTCACTTCGGGAAGCGCACCCTGCTTTGTTTACATTTTGTGCTCAACCAGGCTGGCCGTATGGCACGTGGAAGGATCAAAAAGTAAAACACAGGATGTGTTTGGATTTAATGGAAAATCAAACTGTCAGCAAACTAAAAATGCATGTTTCACCACTGATGTGACATTTTAGGTAAAAGATTTGCAATGTTCAGCACAATCAATGCCGTAATCACTAGCGTTATCCGTGGCCTCCGTTGTAAACATGAAGGCGTGAGCCCGCCTCAGCCACTTGCTGATTGGACAATCAGGCTAACAATGGAATGCATAATTAATTACGGTCCGGCAAAGTTCGGTACAACTCTGTATGAACTGGTCTTTTTATACCGAATTTTGAACCTTGAAGCTGGACATTTTTAAGGATGATGAACCCACTTGGTAGCAATGCTCCACAATTCATTTGTTTGGCTCTACTACCTGGTCTTTCTGATACAGATCAAACCGTGCGATTTTGCTACCAATGGCACTCTGTAGTTCAGTAAATGGCTCAAAAGAAAAATATACATTCATGCGTTCTTACGGTAGACAGCATTATGAAGCAAGGCAGCATTATTATTAAGTGATTTTATCTTTTTTCTGACACAAGAGTCGATTTACACAAACACGGATACTTCTTTCCAAAAACCTGTTTGTGGCTATGTTCTGGGCACACTGGCTTGGTACAGGTGGCACATACACGTGATGTGTTTTTAGAAACACTATAATCTCTAGTTAATGAAAATCTTTCAAAGGTTGAAAGAACCGGTGTTTAAAACCACCACCTGCCTTTTATGGGTGACTGCCTGTCTCAAGTCAGGATTGAAATTTATTTTTTCACATTGGTATTGAAAGATGAATGTTGATGCTTCGGTAACTTTGGAATCTCTTTGCTGTCATTGTTGGGTTTGGAATTTATGAATACGGGTCATGTTTTTCTGCACTTATGTCAGTTCGGCGAGTACAGAATGAACAACGTTTGCCTTTTCGGGGAACCACAGCAACATGGTGTTTTAACATGTCAACTTTGAAAATGGATAAAGCCCCAGAAACCCGTTGAATAATAAGAAGCAACATGAAACTGCTGTAGAGGGTTTTTTACTTCAGAACATATGCCAATAAAATATTTTTCCTAAAACTATACGATAGCCTGATTTTACCAATTGCGACCTGCTATGACAGAGTTTGTATGACATGCAGTGCGGCGTACATTAATACTAAACGTCCTGCATTACAGTGCTGGGTGGACGATCTTGCGAGACATATTTACACCCCAGCTCTCATAAAAGCTCGTCTCAGCTGAGACTCAGTTGGCGCCCCACGTATATTAATCTGTTTCTTTTCATGAACAGATGGCTTGATGCCAGTTCACCTCAAGGATCAGTTTAAGAATTTTCAACCTGATGACAATACAAGAAGTGCTTGTCATGAGAATCTTTATCACTACAAAAAGCAAACAAACGAAACACCGCATTTACTAACGATAAAAATGCTCACACTGAAATACATTATCAAAGATATTGGTGATTAAGCCCGCGTGTTATTAAAGATATTAGTTGCTTAACCCGAGCAATGCTAAAGATATTGGCAACTTGGCCTGAGTGTTGTTAAATGACCAGTATTTGCAAGCAAAGAGACAACGAAATGGAAAGTTGTTTTGGCATGTTTATTATCTGAGCGTAAGTACATAGTGACATACGCTTGAATTGTGTAAATAGATGCCTTTTCAGTAGACTTGTCACAGGAAACCAGGAAAATTGATTCAAATTACTCTCTGTTTTGCTGCGACACACCCATATACAGTAACAAAGTACGGTTGTTTATTTTAATATTTGTAATTCCACCTAGGTCTGCTTCAATTTACTTAATTTGTAATGTCTAACTCAATAACTGACTTGCAAGAAAACGCCGAAAATTTTCCTAAACGCATTTATGAGCTCTACAGATTGGAATTTCAGTTTATTCAATATACTCCAAGCATATATTCTTCTTGTTTTTGAAAAAAATAATCCGCCTCACCCGCATTTTTTCTTTTTGTTTGGTTTCAAAATCTTGTTTCAAGATGTTTCTGTTTTTACTTTCAATAAGTCGCAAAAATATTGAGAGTGAGGACACGATTTTTTTCTTAAAGCTGAGTAGAAATCATGAGAATGTATCTCTGTTATTCTGATTCTAAGAAATTAATGTTATTTTGAGAAAATACAGAATACTATCTTAGTTATCTTCAGAATCTTAGACAAGATAATGTTGTTTTAATTTTTCGTCAGAACCAGACAATGCCACAAGCAGAAATCAAATCTGAACTTCAGATGAGTGTAAATAATTAAGTCGTACCATTTATAAAGGCAGGTTTAACCGGTACATGAAGGTAGTCACATGGAACTTTTACATGTGGATTTTGCTTTGTGATATTGTTTCAATTGTAGTACTTGCCCGACCTGCTATTAAATCTCCTCTTTTCATTTTCTTACAAATAAACAGCTGTTTCAATTGTTGTCGAAACGAATTACCCGTTATACAGTACACGAAAAAGTTGCTGGAATGGTTTGTGTAATATACCAGAACTGACACCTGACGGCAGGCAAACAACATTAGAAATGCATCATGATCATTAACGTTTAAGTCAGGAGCCATTGTGGCATACACGTAATTCAGTATATTGTACGGTAGTTTGAGAACAAGAAATGTGACAGCCACAGCAAGAAGCATTCGACCTAGTTGGTTCTCGGGGTGTGTATGTCTTTTCGACTGCCCTTCCAGTTGTTTGCTTCTTTGTGCTGAAGCCTGTGTTAGCTTAATGATGATCATGATTGTGAACAAGAATATTAATATACTTGGGAGCAGAACGGTCCCGACTCTTATGATTATCCACGTCCACATTTCATACAGTCGCAAGCTTATGAAAACACACACCCCATCTTTTCTTATAAAAAACGTCCAAAACGGATAGAGACCTAATCCTGTGCAGAAAATGCATGTGACGAAAAGGGATATTCTTGCTTTGAATGGCGTGGATAAACGATTAACTTTCAGTGGAAATGCAATCATTATGTAGCGTTCTGCTGATACAATCACCGTTATGTAGCTGGAATACAACTGCGAAATGTTTCTTAAGCTAAACATTGCCAAACACGAATACCCATAAAAGTTGAAACTGATAGATAAGATGCTACTAATAAGAACAGTGCTATCTGCTACCGCTAGAGCTAATAGGTAATGTCCTGGCGTCGTGTGGCGTAAAAATGATGAGACGATTACAATCATAGCAAGAGTATTGAAAAACACTCCAACCACTGCGTTGATATACTGGCCGTAGTGTGCGCAGTCTTGGACAGCGTCCACCCAGTCGTACTGCCGTTCCTTGATTTGGGTTCTCCCTGGCCTCGATACATTAAACAAGGTAGTCTGATTTATTAAAGTATCCAAGTCATATCCGTTGACATGTTTTGGTTCCGTCGTTGTATTGTTGGTGTAACTATCTACCATAAACACACTGGATGTCATGATCAAGAATCTGCGTACAAAATAAAAAATATAGTAACAGAGTGCGCAGCAATTTAAGTAGGGATGATGATGATGATGATGATGATGATGATGATGATGATGATGATGATGATGATGATGATGATGATGATGATGATATCACTCTTATTCTAAATATTGTGCGTTACAATTTGATAATGAAAACCTCCTTATGATTTGGGAATGGGTATTAGTTCTAATTATAGCGATCTATAATGCAGTCAAACGATGTTAATTTCTTACTGGCTAAGTTTGGTTTAAACGTATTTTTATTTCAAAAAAGGATGGGGCAACAAGAGATTGCAAACCATTCACAAAGATAATCAATGACAATAACTAAAGATAATGGCAATATTGTCGAAACGAATGAAAGAAAAAAAAAGATACAAGAGGGCTTTGTGAACAGCGCATGCTCAGCTGACGTAGAGATTCATCACACTTGTGGTTCTGTGAACTTGGGACAAGATGAAGGTCACCCATGTACAGAGTAAGTCTGGCCTTTACGGAAGAATACTAACATGTGCAACATCAAGGTCCCAGTCAAAGTTATTGTGACGAGTAAAATTGATGTATGTTGCACTGTGACCCCAGAAATAAGGTCAAGGTCACTCATGTACTATCTAAGCATCTTTTATGTAGAGAAACATTAAAGGTCCTCTTGATTGACTATGTTCAAATTTGATAAATGGATGACTCATGGGTTGTTCTTACCATACTGTCCGATTTTAAAAAGGTGGATGTGAAAATAATACTTTTATTCACATTTTTATTTAAGAACTCACTGCGCCTTCAATCGTTGCTTTCCGTTCATTTCCAACACCCGCAAGGCGCGAAACGCTTGTGGAGTAACAAACACAACACCGTTGGCTGACAGGGAAGACTCCGACTATGCTAGCGAGCCATGGCTGTCAAGTGTCACTTGGTTTAAACATATCTTATTCACCCTTTATCAACAGGATTAATAATGCATGTAGAAATATTCCTTTTCGTCCCTGTTCTCGCCCAGGATGGGTCAGTGTGTTGCTCTCAATTGAAGCTAATACAAGTTCTACAGCTTGTTTACATTGCCCCGAAGACCTAAAATGTACGGAGAGCGTGGAACCGCACAGGCAAGATTTACATGTGGGGGCAAGTACCAAGGCCCTGGGAACCGATCTAACCTATGTAGCGAACACTTTGTGGAAAGTGACTTTGATTTGCCAAATTTGACGATGTTATGGACAGGTTTGGCAAGGGAAAGCTGCTGCTGTTGCCAATTACGGTCCCATCGCTGGCCAATGGAAGGATTCATGGACCTGGCCAAATTACATTACTCAAAAAAAAAACAAACAAAAAAACAGGAACAGTGGTTTTTTTTTTTTTTTTTTTAGTATTTACAAATTTATCTTCAGTATGATTCTGATTTCAAAGCTTGCATAACTTCAAAATATAGGTCTGGTAATTCAACGACTGTTACAATGTATCACATAATTATCAATTGTTTGTCACAGTAACGACGCCGGTGTAGGGTGTTGTTACAAAGTAACATTGTAACAAAACTTTAGTATGTTTAACCATTTTGATTCAATTGATGGGGGAAAAATGGGTGGAAAACATGGACAAACAAGGACTGATCTTGTTCCATACCCAGGTTTATGATTGAACAGTCTATAACAGTTTGAGTTAGCTGGCCACTGTTAATCGTATGTGTACGTCCAATTACTACAGTGTAAGTTGCGAGGTGTTTAATCCCATACCCAGATAACATTTGCTTAGATAGCTACCACATTCACGCCTCATCTACTCAGCTGCCAAGACCAGTGGGCGGCTGGCCTTACATCTTTTTTAGTCATGTGCTACTAGCGTTTGTGACAGTCCACGGCCAGCTCCCAATAATCGGGTGTACAAAATTCCAACTTATTGTACTTTTGTCGTTCATATGGAAGCAGAAAATAAGTCAGTCACAGGGAAATATTTATCATTGTTACATAATGGATACGAACTGAAATAAAGGATACCATAAACACGTGTACTGATGACAATATATACGGAAACGTAAATTACTGCCCTCCAAGGGTCGTGAGCTTACTGCCGGGTAGGAGTTGTTCTGATATTGAAAGCTATATTCATAAATGCAAACTTATATTTAATCATCCATGGACCATGATTATATAGGAAGGGAGAATCAACTATTTGTTTAGACTTTTATATACCGCAAGCGTAGGCTGTAGCTGTTTCCGTGAATGCTAGAATTTGAAACACTATGAGACCTGGCCCATCCTGACGCAAATTTATTGCATTCACGCTTGTTCTTCTCAAATGGAATCTTGTAATTTTTTTTATTGGAAATATATTGTTTGCAACGAATTATCATTGCCCAAACAAGTTCGGATCGTCTGGTTGTACCACGGCTGCACTCCCTGTAGTGTTGGTGACGTAGGGTTCTGCGCTTCACCTTATGTGTGTAAGGCTGAATGATCTTTTCCTCTGCTGCTTCAGCTTTTCATAATAATTATTCTTCATCGTCATCAGACCACGTACATAAAAAACCAATTCATATTCTCCCGAATCACTATGCTTTGTTGCATCTGTCATGACTCTTGGCAAACTGAAGGCACTCTGGCTTAGAACACGTACACTATGGCCTGCGGTGTTGCGTTTGTGGCGTCAGTAACACTTTCCCACATTGGGCCATGATCGGAGTAAATTCGTGCGCTTTCCTGTCACAAATGTGACGCATTTTTGGAGCTTAAAAAAAAACACACAATTAGAAAATGAAATTCAACATTCTGGTTTTCGTATATCATTTTTAAGGACCCTAAACGTCAATTTTCTAATTTGTGGTACCCATTCAATCAACAGGACCTTTAATATGTGCAACATCAAAGTCCTGACTAAAATCGAGCTCAAGTTATCAAGTAAACAGTTAATTTCATATCAGTAGTTCTGTAAACTTGAGAAAAAGGTCAAGGTCCAAAATTCACT
Source organism: Hermodice carunculata (assembly GCA_964020975.1). Taxonomy (NCBI): domain Eukaryota; kingdom Metazoa; phylum Annelida; class Polychaeta; order Eunicida; family Amphinomidae; genus Hermodice; species Hermodice carunculata. The sequence continues at coordinate 45,534,455 of OZ026618.1, read as the reverse complement.
AGAGCATAACCACTGAAAAAATAAGTAGACACTTATCAAAGGTACATCCCTAACAAGTTTGACACAAATCTGGCCAAAATTATTTAAGTTACAACCAATGAAAAGAAATCAAATGTTAAACTTTCATGTTGAAACTTTTTAAAAATATTTTCCAGAAAAAAATCATAAAAAAATCCAGAAAATCACTTGAGTGTGACCATTTAAACACACTAGGTAGAGACTTACCCAAGGTACATTGCCACCAAGCTTGAAGTCAATCTGACTGACAGTTTCTTCCAAGAAGTCCAAAATGTGAATTAGTGTTAGAATGCCTATTGACTTGCATAGTAATCAATAGGAAAGGTGCGTTTATCAAGAAGTACCTGAATTGGAAAAATAATTAAAAATTAGGAATCCACAGCAGTGGCATCTAGTAAACAACTTTGTTTGACCGTTCCACAAAGAACATCTCTACCAAGTTTCAGCTTAATCTTAGTGACAGCTCTGGAGAAGAAGTCAAAATAGTCAAAACGCACAAAAAATTATAAAAAATTGAAACAATTGCAGGGCCATCTGGTGAACAAATTAAGAACCTGGAGTCTCTAGGAGTGTCCCTGCGTGATATCAAAACCAATTGGGTGAGTGTTTTGAAGAAATTTTTTAAGGCTTGCCCCAAAAAACAAAACAAAACAAAAATCATAAAAAATAAAAATATCACTGGAGCGTAACTATTTGGCCAAATCTGGTAGAGACCCACCCGAGGTACATTGCCACCAAGGTTAAAGTCAATCTGGATAATGGTTTATTTTTTAAGATTTGCCCCCAAAAAACAAAACAAAAACAAATCATAAATAATGAAAATATCATTGGAGCGTGACTATTTGACCAAATCTGGTAGAGACCCACCCGTGGTACATTGCCACCAAGTTTAAAGTCAATCTGGATAATGGTTTCGGAGAAAACGTTAGAAATGTGAATCACAATTAGAATTCCCATTGACTTAAAAGTAATCAACGGGAAAGGTACATTTACCGATAAGTACCTGAATTGAAAAAATAGTTAAAAATCAGGAATCCACAACAGTGCCACCTAGCGAACAGCTTCGTTTGACCCTTTCACAAGGAACATATTTACCACGTTTCAGCTTAATCTGAGTGAAGGTTCTAGAGAAGAAGTCGAAAATAGCAAAAACACACACAAAAACCATAAAAAATTGGAAAAAACGCAGCGCCACCTGGTGAACAAATTCAGAACTAGGAGTCTCCAGGAGTTTTCCTGTGTGATATCAAAGCAGTTGGGTGAGCGGTTTCAGAGAAGAAGATTTTTTAAGATTTGCCCCAAAAAAGAACAACAAAAATAAAAATTACAAAAGTCATTGGAGCATAATCATTTGAACAAACTTTGTAGAGATCCACAAAGGGGGTATTCCCACCAAGTTTGAAGTAAATCTGGCTGACGGTTTTGGAGAAGAAGTCGAAAATGTGAATTGTGGATGGACGGACAGAGGAAGGACCATCCTATATGCTCAGCTGACTGACAAGTCAGCTGGGCTCAAAATGGTCGGGACATGTGATGTTACATACTTGAAAAATGCTCTGACCTTAGTATGAACGTCTCAACACTTCCGAACATATTGATGTTCTATTCCAAGTCTCCGGAATATCTTCCACACAATACAAAATTAAAACCAGTTATACAAGCTGTAAGGAAGAGTCTCAAAACTTCTTGTCGAACATTGTGAAATAATTGACATTCAAGGTGAAAATGAGAAACTGTGTCCGCTGTCGCACCACGTTCGCACGTGGGGTTTATGGTCAAATTACAACGCTTCCTAAAATCGTTCAGGACGCAACAATCGATACGCATTTGAGCGCGGTGATTTTGAGCAGACCTGTTCCCTGTGTGGTAAAACTCAGGGACACTGGCGACGGTTTTATTGAGTTGCCTGTCGAAAACAATCGTAGAATTAATTGCCTACTGACGATCCGAAAATTTCGTATATAGAGTATGAACTGTGAGCGGAGGTTCATTATTCAATTTGCCTACAGTGATATAGCGCCGTCAAGTTAGTCCTCGGTACCTTGCTGTGTCCCTTCACCATGATCCCTTCGTATCTGCCCTTTAAAACGGAGGCAGGTGTGATTGTAGAAATCACTTTGACATGTCAGTTTCATACCAAATACGCAGTTTTTCAGTACAATTGCTCCCGCTTATATCGGCAGTATAATTTCAGAGAATACTTATGCACCAAGTGCATGCGTTTTTAGTGAGAACACTTGCATTAGTACAAGCGAGCTGAAATTTAGTTATAAGCTTTATTGGCTATTTGGAGCAAGCAAACTCTGCATTTATTTTTACATAATTATATATATATATATATATATATATATATATATATACATACTATATATCTTGAAGAAATTTTAGCTGAGGCCTATATGCAAGTGACCAAAGGCTATGATTAGTTACAGTATTGAGAAAATATTAAGGTATAAGCTCAGTTTTCAGACGTGGTACCACAAAAGTGTAGTATATAGTGCAGTTAGTTATGTATGAGTGAACTTCACATAGCTTTGCTCCAAGTATGCTCTGGCTTGTATTACAAAAGCTCTATGCACAGGAGGTTCAAGGCGAGCCTTGGTGACTGTGTTGGTAGGAACCAGAGGCACTTCGCAACAATCACAACACATTGACGACATTATAAAGGTTTTATCAGCTACCAGCTAATTTACTGGGGGGGGGGGGGGGGGATCCACCCCTTTATCGGTGTGTATTACACTGAGACGAAGGCTAAGCGTGACACGCTGCTGCAGGTGCGGATTTTCCCCCAAGAAGACATATGATGCCGATTTTATAATAGACTATGAATATATGTTTTCTATAGCATGGCTTCCCCAAGACTTGTACTATATTTACCTGACAAAATAACGAACAAAACGCTTTGCTTGCAGGGCCCGATCTGCCTGGCAGAACACCGGCCTGGGGAACGCCAAATGTGAGAGCGTTCCCTGCGAAGGTATGACTTAGCGGAGAAAAGTCACGACAACAATGTATTGTCCCAGCTCTAGCCATGTTGTCTCTGTATTTGTATCCTTCAATTTGTCTGTATCTGTAAGGTATCGTCCTGTGTTTTTGTGTCTTCCCGCGACAGTAATTCAGATAGGGCTTTGCCCTTTTTTCCAATCGCAAACTTTATTATACTGAATGGCAATAACTTGTATCATGAAAAAATAAATATGTTCAATCCAATGTAAACAGTACATATATGACGTGCCACTATGCAGGTTATCACCGCAATTTACACAGATTGTAGTGGTGGTCCACTTTAAATTGCCCAGTTGAGTTTATCTGCACTGCCACATAGTGTACACAGAGCGGTCTGAACATCGAGCCACAGGAAATCCCTTCTTATCCCAAGGCCAAGAATTTTCTTCCATGCAAGATGAAAGCCTATACCATCTTGGCATAATGAATGTGAGGACTCTCTCATCAAAACACTTTGTTATTTATATAGCAAAGCAGGTTTGTTCCGTGCTTGCACGACCTGGGCTGATGCCATGTGTAAGAAATGGCGACAAGTGTAGGCTATGTCCAAGCTGACTGCGATGCGTTACGGACTGTTTCGATAACCACAGTCGATCAGTAGGCTATGTCTTTGGTTTTTGCGAAGCCTTTAAGGCTCGCTGTTAAGTCAAAATTACCGCTGATACGTATCTTTGAAATACATATAAAACGATGTAAAAAAAATCTTGTATTAAGCAAAGTCTCTTATCCGTGTCATTTTGACAAGGTGGGCCTAATGCGTTTTGGTCAGGCCAATATAGGCCTACACAACTTGTCGAACAAAACTCTGTATTTTAAGTGTTGATCAACTGTGCATACAAAATAGATTGCAAAGTTCCATTTATCAAAGAGATACAACGTGGGTATGTTCTCTGCTGACAGAAAATAGGGAATGCGGCCCATATATATGTACTGGACTTTGCGACATGTCAATTTCAAATCAATAAGGGAACAGTCGAATGAATCACGTGCGTCATAAAACTTCAAAATCACAGTCAAATTGGCCACCAAAAATAATAGGCCTACATAGTTTAATCTCTCTTTCAAATCATGGATTCTGTATGCCGAAAAGATTAATTTGGTGGGCGTAGGCTTAGGTGATGTTTTGCAAAGACAACGCTTTCAAAATTTGGAGGTGAAAAACGGTTAAAGTAACCCCTTATCCTCAAACTTGAATGTGGCTGCCAAATACACGCCAAATATATGATTTTGTTGTACTTTGGAATTGTCAAATGTAAACAATGCAAAAATTGTGCATTTTAAGTTTCGAAAAATTAAAATGTCTTGTTTTAAAAGGAGCCGAACATGACCATCGTGTGTATTGTTCAATATGACATTCTTAGTTGTGGCTCAGTCACAAAATATCAAATCATTTACCCCAACATTGAACAAGCTGATGTTCTTATTGCCATATATCATTCCCATGTCTATGTGTGCAAAAAATGATGTGCATTTAGTGTTGTAATACGGGGGGGGGGGGCTAATATTAGAATACGTCTAATTATGATAAAATATTCAACATGCCTATCCGGACATTTGTTTCTCCGTGTGTTTGTTCCAGTGACCACTAGGCCTATGTTGGTATTCATCGTGATTTACCCAGGCTCAACCAAAACAATTTCAAGAGCACTAAACTCTTTCAGTGCCACATTTTGGAGCGAGTCAACAGCTTTCCTCGGCGCGCTTTGAGCGCTTTTCTTGCCTTCATCCCCCCCTTTGAATGGTTCACGAAATCGCCATGAAAACCACAACTCCTGCCGTCCTGGTTGGCGTTGGCTGTCTCGGCTACGCGTTGCCAAGGGTGAATTTTCATTGGGTCTCTCGGCTACGCGTAGTAGAGAAGCAATTTCTATTGGGTACCTCGGTAATGTGTCGTAGAGAAGCCAATTTCAGTTATTCGTCGTTGAGAAAGGATTACATTCTCGGCTAGTCGTAAGAGAACAGGTAAAATACGGTTCCCAGGAACATCGACAATTGGTCAGTTCAGGTTTGCAAGATGGTGTCATTATATGTTCTCCACTATGTGTTGCAGTGGCTTGGCAATACGCGTAGGGGCAGAACATTTCCTCCGCAACGCATAATGGGGGATAGCAATTTGACCGGTTGGCTCATAGCCGAGCCTTGAAATCACAGGCCTACATTGTTGAGTCTTGGCGGCGCGTTAAACCTATGTGTGTTATGCCCATGTTGGCCTGCCATAGCCGTCGGTATTCTGAATACATAATCTATCAACAACTAGCATTTTGGACTACTTCCTAAAACCCATATAATTTTTGTTTGAGGATACTTATGATAACGCATGTAGGCCTAGGCCTATACCTTTCATTTTATCAGTAATTAATGTTACCCTAGTTACACTTACAGTTCAATCTTTTAACTCAGTCTGAATTTGTAACTTTGTTTAGTTTTATGAATAATGCCACTGGACTCTGCTGGTTTGACTCCATCTGGATGTGTTAATCATTAAGAGAGGACCACCATGTGTCACTTTGCGGCATTACCATACTTCCTTACACAATTACATACATTGGAGAAGTCTATATACAAGAAGTAGGCCTACATGTAGAACGAGCATATAAGCCTAACCTGTCATTCCGCGAATTCATAACGTGACTGTCTCCTATAATGCCAAGGTTCAACCAAATATGTTTCACATGTGTGGTCAAATAGTTCACCAATGTTCTGGCCAAGATTGTCTGCAAGCTCACCAAGAAACCAACACAACTAATCTTTAAGCAAAGAGGCGGGAAAATTCTGCTGTGCGTATCTATACTGCTCATCAAGCGAGCTGCTTTACACGTTTCTAAAAGCCTCTAAACTAATATCATTTAGTGCTTGGCAGAAAAATAAAAAATGTGTTCAATCTTCTGTACATGCTACTGATAAACAAATCGCCCTGTGCATAAAGGACACCTGTCGTCTGATGTACCCCATCTTTCCGGGTCCTCCCATACGCCCAGACACCCCGTGCGGGCCATAAATTTTAGTCGTGCTACGGCAAGGTTATTAACCTTAAACAAATAACTTTCACCAAAAAAAGGACCATTTAAACATTTCACAACATCTGAAAGAATTTTTCACGTTTATTTCCTGGAAAAAGTCTAGTTTATACGCTTCTAACGATAATATTAAAAAGGACCTCAGCCATTCGGGTTTCCTTGATTCAAGGGCAAGATCCACAGCAACGCTATTCAAGACCCTTTTTTATTTCGTCAACAGATGGCCAAATCTTTGCAAGTTTGTCATCATTTCTTTGCAACAGAGTGTCAAAAAAGTTTCTTGCAAAGCTGTGTGTCTGGTGTCTCAAATTCCATGTGGTCGAAGTATGTAATCCTCGTGCAATCGAGGATCAGTTTAAGGGAGAGCCATCCTAATTCACCCAGGGTATACAGCTGCTGCAGGTGAAGCGTGGACCTAGGTATTGCTTTGGTTATGATGTATCGAATGGACTTCAGAGAGGCCTTGGACTGCATAACCACACTGCACCGCCATGAGTAAGTGATGGAAGAATAACATTTTTCCAAATGCTATTTCCGAAGCCAATGCAGTTAACATTATCATGAGAAGACATGATACTGCATAGTTAACCTCATATGATATACATCTATAACAAGGCTGTTTTGAAATCCTACCAACGTGTCCATGGTGTCTAGGTAAATTGCCAAAGGATCGCTGTGATGGCACAAAATACCTCTATCGCTGGCTTTTTTATGTGTCCTGAAGCCAGGAGGTCACCTCGAAAAGTGATTTAAAGTTCCATTTCAAAATGACGATATACAGCAAGTATACCTCTTGGCATCTTTATCATGCCAATGTAAACGCATATTATTGTTGTTCACACCAAAATGGTTTGCCATAGTATCTCTCAAACTTGATGCAGATATAGGCCCTACGTGTTCCTTTGGTAGTTTTTTACCAAGTTGATTAATAGTTGATGCTTTAATAATTTTTCGATGTTGCTGAAATACTTTGATGGACGTTTTATGAGAAACGGCTGCGCGAAGTGCCTTGAACAAACAAACGGACGCGTGTAGAAGCCTTTAGATAGTAGACATGGGCAAAGTTTACCTAATTGCAAAGGTCACAACACAATTTTGGTAAACATGTTTTTTTATGATATCTAAAGAACACTTTTTGCCACGTCTATAATATTGCCCATGTTGATGGTTAATTACCAAGATTGCTGGAATAATTGGAGAAATTAAGTGTTTGGGGCAATCTTTATAGCTTTTTCATCCAAGATTTCAAATGATCATCTTATTATTACGTGTGGACCCGCGTACAAACTCCGGGGCTCTGTATTGCATTCCATGTGCTTCTGTTGTATTATTGCCAGAAATTGCTCAACAGAGTATATATTTTTTGAAAGTGCCCACTCTGATGATTTTAATACCTAATTTGGATGAGACGAGCACGCTAAAACGAAAACCCGAATTAGTATTATCGGCGTCTCAATCTATTCTCCAAATACAAATCAAGAACAGAGGTTACTCGAAACAAGAGGGCTGTGTGTTTGACCCTTCCACAAGGAACATATCCACCTAGTTTCAGCTTAATCTGAGTGACGATTCTGGAGAAGTCAAAATTAGCAAAAACACACAAAAATCATTAAAAAATAGAAAAAAATTGCAGCACCACCTGGTGAACAAATTCAAAACTAGGAGTCCCCGGGAGTGTCCCTTTGCGATATCAAAGCTATTGGGTGAGCGGTTTCGAAAAAGAACAAAAAAAAAAAAAAACGTAAAAAATCCAAAAATCAATGGAGCGTGACCATTTGAACATACTTGGTAGAGGCCTGTCCAAGGCACACCCCCACGACGTTTGAATTGAATCTGGCGGACGGTTTCGGAGAAGAAGTCGAAAATGTGAATTGTAGATGGACGAATGGACAGACGGAGGACAGACCTTCACAAAAGCTCAGCTGACTGACAAGTCAGCTGAGCTAAAAAAAATGTATTTCAAAAGTTGTGAGTCCAAAAGAAAGATAATGCATACAGGGAAAGGTATTTCAGATTTTCTAGTTTTCATGGAAAAGGGTGAAATGTTATATTTCACTGGCTCTCTATACACGAATGGCCTGGTTTGCTTTACTTGAATCCTCTGGTTAAAACGAGCCCCCTTCCAGGCAATGAAAACTTCATGATATATATAACTTACATACTGTGTTATGCAAACTCTGTGTGTTGGGAAGGTTGAAGTAGTTCCTTGAATATATGTATTATGTTTGTACAAATTAATCATCAATTTACTATAGTTTGTGCAGGATGTTTGAAGGCAAACTGGCTCGCTTTAAGTCAATCAACCCTGATGTTGAATCATATTCCAGAAATGCCGGGGACGCAAGTGAAAAGAGTTCCTCCTACTCTAAATGCGCGCAGTGGTTTTTTCCGACTTTAATGTATACTATACAATCTTCCAGTAAAAATGATTAATTTTTTTATTTTTTATTTTATTTTATTTATTTATTTTTATTTCATTTATTTATTTTATTTTATTATTATTTTTTTTTTTTTTTTGGAATGAAAAATGTAAATCCATTGCATACGGAAGCACGATTAAGAGCCAAATTACCAGGTGCCGTGTGACGGTAATCGCGCAACATGGCCCTGGCCTGGCTGCGGAATTTACCCAATGATTATCAGGCAGGGACATTCTCTGTGAGTTTCAAATGGTCATATTTCGGCTATTTGTAAGGTAGAAGAAAACTGCAGACATTTACATATTTCCCAGGAAATTGGCTGCACATCCCCACATGTTTTACACGTATCACATGTTTACACGTGTTCTCCTTCCTTTTATTCAGGGCCAACACAAATTATACACGGCTGTGCAGTTATAACTTATGCTTTATTAGTAACTTTATTTTCAAGCACCAGATATATTGGGCATTGTATATAATTTCTCTTCATTCTTCTTTCCATGTCATTTGTCAGTATTTCTGCTTTAGTGTTGTCTTGATGTACTCTAATTGTACAGAACGATCGGTAGTTTTGCATTTGTACGCGTAACATTTGGTGACGATGTTTGTACCACTGTTTGCAGAGCGATACATTGTGCGTCTCCCCGTGTCTGAAGAATCCATTGCATAAGTCTCTCATTGTACTATTGGGCTATCCAATAAATAAATATGCTTAAATCAAATCACATATCAAACGATATGTCGTGTTGCAAATGTTTACTGTCACAAAGTATCAATGTGAAGATTGTTAAACTTTGTCTTCCATTTCGTTTTTATGCAGGCAGTAACTGCGTTTACGTTGTACTTCTGTGATTATATTGAAGCTATATAAAGGTATGTGTTGACATTTAGCTAAGGAAATGGACTTTTGTCCGTATACAACACTACATAATCGCCCATTTAGTTCCGTCATTTGCATAATGGGGGATTAAGGATTGCACCATAAAGATGAGTAAGAATTAAACATAGAACATAGTTTCGTATCTGTATTTCCCCCACTTTACATATTCAGGGATATAGTTTGCACAGGGAAAAAAACCCGAAAATGACATCACTTCAAGTTAGTAGATAACCTAGAAATGTGCGAAAGAAAGAAAGAGTTGGTAGTTCACCATGTGGCTTTGTTTACAAAACACGCCTGATGTGTCCACACAGATCAGTGCCCTTTGACCTCAAGGTCAGTGATGCTCACTTGGTCATATCGTGAAGCTGTCTTTGTATAGTGTATATATCAGGGGCATGTTACAACGGGTGTTGGGGAATCCTGCCCGACTCCCAGCCTGCGGCTGACCCAACGGTAGGTTTGCTCTGTTCTCATCCTCCTGATAATTATTTCTGTACAACTGAAAAACACTCACAAATGTCCCAAGATAAAAAAATTTGAAAAGAGTTTGACACATGTTCCCACAGTCACTGGTCGCTACTCTCTGCTCTTTCCCAAATGACAAAATCGGATACTATTTCACAGAGTTGTGCAATGATTAACGTATAGAGCTGAAGCTTGTGTTTAAACAAACCGTGACTGTTACACAGTGCTTATCTGGGTCTGATCAGCTAGAACACACAGTGACTGTGTTTACCATAATAAGTTGCTTTTACCACATGTTGCATGTATTTGAGAAGAAAGTCGAATTATAATAACGTATAATACATTAAACAAAACAGACAAACACATTTGATTTCACATGATCATAACTTTATTTTTCTTGAATTACACAGAAATATTACGATGAGCAGAGTCTGAGGTTGAATTTTTTCTGTGTCTTCAACTTGGCATTCATCTGTAGATCTATTCTTTGCCATGATGGGAGATATAGCTTGTAATGTCGTCTTTCTTTTTCTAATTTTGTTTCCTCCGTTTTGTGGACGGGAAAGATCCCATGGTTGATTGAAGGCTCCAAACCCTGGTATATTGCTTTTCAGCTTCATAATGGAGACTCACGAAAATGTAATGTTATGTCACAATTTGCATGTAAGCCACCAGTCTATGGTATTTGCAGGGTACATAAGTATCAACAGTCCTGCACTGCACTCACGTAATAAGCTCAAAGGTAACTTGCATGCGGACCCACAAGGCGAGGTATTTTACGGCGAGGTCTCACACCAGTCCACTCGTACACACATAAATGTTTTGCTATTCTGAATGAGCAATTTATCAACATCACTGCGATGGGCTATGCCTTTCACATATTCTTTCCATTGTGGAGCATCTTGACATGTCTTGTCATCAAGACTTTGTAACAATATCATGTACAGCAACGTGTCTTTATTTGTCATAGGTTGTTGCTGTTTCACATCATCCTCTTCTTCATCGTTATCACTGGCTGAATCACTAGATATAGACAAAAAGAATTTCAAATGTTCTGCTGATAATACTGATGTCTTTTGTATAAATGTTTGTACTACTCTTTGTTCTCAGTCGTTGGTGGTCGGGTGTTGCCATTTTCAAATCAATCACCAGGAATCTGTATGGCTTTGAGGCGGCTTCTTTGTACATGTCCATCCTATACTTTGTTGTATCTGGGAACATGCGTTGACTCATGGTCTTGATCATTTGCAAATCCATAAGTATGTTGCCTAAAATTAAATACTGACAATTTTGGCGCATGGTGACTGTGAATGCTCGTAGAAATATTGCATGAGCACAATAGCACTCAAATTGTGATGGTGGCTTCCTTTGGTGAATAAATCTGTCATTCATTCATCTTTGCTTATATCACTGATTAGATTATCAAATACAATCAAGTTTCTTGTGGTAGGGTCCAGAAAGCTATATTGGTTCACGTTTGAAGGTATTCCTCGGATGAATTCTATATTTGGAACTCTGTTTTGCTTCTCATTATACAATGGTTGTCAATGTGTGTAACAAATAGTTATTCTCTCAGGTGGAGGTTCAATGGTCTGGTTGGCTTTCTGTAAAAGTTGGCTCAGGTATAAAGTCTTGCCAAAACGGGTATAGTAGCCACCACAATGAATCGTAAAAGGGTGTTTAAAAGTGACGTGTTTCTGTATCAATCTGTAGCCCAGGTCCCTCAATCAGTGGCCCTTGACACAAAAAGTGTGTCCCTTGGCTTCCAAAAGAGTGTGTCTGGGTTGCCAAAGAGTGTCCCTTGGTCTCCAAAGAGTGACTTGAAGTTTCTCCTGAGGGCTTAAACCCGGGTGTACCTTGCTTCAACCATTTTTGTTGTTGCTCTTTGTTCATACAATGTACATGGCCTCTATGAATGGAAAAATATAGTAAATTCAGCTTCCCACGTCCAGGGACATGACAGTCCTTCCTATGTCTACCCATGTTCAAAGATCAAGACGTGTCATTCTCTTTGCTTATAACTCCTAAAAATCCACATGTATATCCACATCCACACAAAATCCACCCACATTTTCACACACACACACATTAAATCCACACATAAATATCACATACACACATAAATAGCCACACAAAATCCATAATATCCTCACATACATTCACATCTACACATCCGCATCCACATTAATCCACACATAATTATCCACACAAAAATCCACGTATATACCTGCATACACACATACTTATTCACACCTGCATAAACATTTTCTTATAAATTGCTTTAAAAGAAATGAAACCACATAAACATGTTTTCATAACGTTATTATATCTTTCTACAATTTATAATATTTCCTTATGAAACAGAATAATATGTCATCATTGTTTCTCCTGTTTCTCCCACCCATCTCATTATGTAATGTTTCAGCAATGCAGACCTTAGTTGGTGATTGTTCATTGTTGTTATATATGTTAACAGTATAGTCCACTTGGATGACTTCTGGAAAAATGGCATAGATCAACAGGTCAACTGTTGTCGGAAGTGGTAGAGCAAATCTGGACTCTACTTCGATGTTGCCTTTTCTCCTTATACCTTATACTTATTTTGCTGGATCAATGCTGAACAGGTAAAGACAGTACCCATTAGGATAATAATCTCGATTGATGTAATTTTCATCGTTGGTATTCCATTTACCAGTCCCCATGAACAAAGTCACGAGGTTATATCCATATAAAGCTTGTTTGCATAGTCTTGTTCCAGGGCTCTTCTCGGGTCTGGGACACCATCCACAGCCACTGGCAGGTAATTCAGGTTATAATGTTGAAAATCAAAGGGGTTGAGAATGTAACTTAACCTCACAGCATCAGAAGCCAACAACCGAATTAAGATTTGTGCAGGTACACGACCCTGGAAAAAGGTTGTCCAGTTGAATGTGTGGAGTACCTTGTGCTACAGCATGCGTCATGAGGTTTGACCTCATGATCGGGTACTTGGCTGTGTTATTTTCCAGATGACCACTGATCTCCATGTAGGGTGTGTGTGTGGGGGGGGGAGGGGGGGCATAGTGACTGAACATATCCACAATTTCACTGATTGAAAATCCACTTAGTAGTTCTCTGTGCCCACTCTCATCAGACGGAAGGTATTTGGACTGGGTATCAATTTGACCGTGACTGGAATCCCATTGAGTAATAGATGAGGTGGTTGAAACATGTCAGAATACAGGGGTCCCGTCATACCACATTTTGACCATTTCCTGTATAGGAATTTCTTAATGTAAATCCAAAATTCAGACCAAACAGATGGTCTGTTTCATCCATGTAATCAGCATTGTCTTTAAAGTACAGCTGAGTTTCCAGTTGACTTTCTTTTGCTTCTTCAGCATAATGCCACACCTTGTCCACCTATGCTTTGTATGGATTTAGTCATCCACCACTCACCAGGCTGTTTTGCCAGGAAGCTTGAACCTCCAACCATAGACTTCATAAACTCTAGTTAACAAGGCCTGATTTATCTCCAATACCTATAGCAGAACCATCATTATCGGCTATGTGACATTTCACGTATAGGAGCGTCTTTTGCAAATCAATCAAGTTTGTCCCCATATTGTCTATATAGAATTGTACTGGATTGCCATCTTGCAGTGGAACCAATGGTAATTTCTCTATCCATTGAATTCTCTGTATGAGTTGACTTTTAGGTAGCTTGACAAAATTTATAAAGGCCATCTTATTCTCAAGTCTCATTCATTGTCCTGCTTGTCTTTTAGCCTACTTGAAGATTTTGTAGGGCACTGATCCGTGTGGACACTCACTTCAGGTGTGTTTTGTAAACAAAGCCATGTAGTGAACTGCCAACTCATCTTCCTTTATTTCACAAATTTCTGAGTTATCTGCTAACTTTGCCTGAAGTGATGTTATTTTTCGGTTTTTTTCCCTGAATATAGTCTGTGACATGTAAAGTGGGGCGATACAGATACGAATCTTCGGTCTATTTATAGGGATGAAGCCATGTTCTATGTTTAATTCTTACTCATCTTTAAGGTGCAATCCTTAATCCCCCATTATGCAAATGTTGGAAATAAATGGGCCATCATATAGTTACAACCACATATGTCACATTTTCATAGACATTTTAGACTTTCAACATTGTTCAAAACTACTTAATCCCACCGCGTCCGGATTACAACCTGGGACCACCCTGGTAATTTCCAAAATTTCAAATAATTAATACCTAATCTATTTTACTACAAAGTTGCACAGAAACACCAATTTTCGCACAACAAATTGGGGTATAGAACTGAAATGTTAGCTCAATCATATTATGAAACATTTTAACTCTTTCACTGCCAAGTGTTGGACTGAGTCAATGCTCTAAATGCGTGACAAGGAAAATGTTGACGTAGACTTTTTTTAATATTCAATTTGAAAAAAAAAAACCGATTGCGGAGCAGGCAAAGCCTTTATCGACCCCTTTTCCAAAATATTAGTAAAGCACAAGGTAAAGGAAAAATAAATAGGCAATAGACTAGTACATGTAGGTCATGTCGTGTACATCCATAGATGATACATGATGCACGGTCTAGGAACATTTCAATACTATATAAGAAAACAGTTATTGAATTGAACTGTTGTTATTACTGCTCACTTATTATTTCAATGTGTTTTCGATGGCAGTTATTGGGAGACTTGTGATACTGGCCGTATTAACGTCTTGAGAATAATGTATTGGCAACCATGGCGCTTACAGAACACATAAATGAAAAATGAGCGTTGCCTTTAATAGAATTATATACGTTAAGAGAGTCAAACTTTCTAAAAGTTGTATCATTTTTTTTTTATATAAAAAAGTATAGCCGGAATTCATAGTTGGAAAAATGCTTTGCTGCCAAGGGATTGATTGCTGCGCATTTTTTCCAAATCATTTGAAATTCTGTAAACAGATTTCAGACACATGGTTTGGGTAAACACCACCCACTAAAAATACCACTTCTAATGCAGGTGATATTGTAGAAACTGTGCCTACCTATGGTCAGTTTTTTTCTTTCTTTTTGCAGTCGCAGTTTTCAACTTTAAACGGCTATTTATCAGGAACATCAAGAAACGTTCAAAATTTGAGACCTACCATGCTAGAAATGTGGATGCTGTCTGAAACGATTATAAACCTTTGAGGTGTCACTTATAAAAAACGTTTGGCAAGTATCAGAAATTTTGTTTTACCAGGTGCACATACAACCGTCGTGATCGAAATTGGAAATTTAGGAACACTTGGTTGAAATAATGTTAAATGGAAATGCTGATCTAAGGGTTGAAAGGAATCAACATCTTTTGTTGCCAATCTTTTGGAAATACTAAAAACTCTGATTTTAAGTTTTTTATTTGAATGCTTATCAAATACAGTGGTCTGTTTAATGGAATCAACCTGTCAATTGTGAACACCAGTCTTGATAAAAAGCGATCTACATCTCATCTGTACATAATCAGGATCGGATTATCCAAATGAGGCATTTTGTGGTAAACATATTTTCACAACAAATATGCTGCAATACAAGACCTTAATTACAAGTATCAGTCTTCAATGTAAACATTTAACCTTTCAAACAATGATGTAGGTTCCACTCCCATGACTGAAGAATCATCACTTCGTAGAGGACCCAACTTCACTGAGTACATGCAATATGATTACTATCATGTACATGTAATCCTATGATCAAATGACTGCAAATATTTCATGTTTCAATTCATTCCAATAAACGAACGAAACAACGAAAGAAAGAAAGAAAGAAAGAAAGAAAGAAAGAAAGAAAGAAAGAAAGAAAGAAAGAAAGAAAGAAAGAAAGAAAGAAAGAAAGAAAGAAAGAAAGAAAGAAAGAAAGCTAGTGATTTCACGTGGCCCAGCTGTGCGAACCATTAATTATGTATATTTAATGTATAAATGTGTAAAATCACAACACATTGTACTGTTAATAGCAAACATGAAACAGCATTCATATTTTAAAAGAACACAGTCAGTTTATTTCCTAAATCCTATTTTGGGGAATCCTCACAGAAGATGGATATTTAACATTTCACTTTAGAGACTTGGCCATAAGCCAACACCTGACGGGGGCGATAGTATGAAAATAAATAACTGATCGTGCGAACCACATTCAATAAGTTTGACTCTTCCAGCGGCTCACGTCCACATGTTCTGTTCATTATGCGTCTTTCTCCTTTAGTATAGTTGGTGTGGGGGTGTTTTTCCGTCAAAATTTTAAAATGGATGGCAAAAAAAACTTGCTGCGTCACATTCATCTCGCCCGTTTTGGAAAGTTCATCGGAGAACAGCATCCCTGTTTGTTTCAATTCATTGCTGGGCAGTTGTCGGAAATGAAAGTAACAGGGGTTACTTTTCGGTTATCATCAGCAGCCCAATTTAAGTAGGCCTAAATTATTTGGATCGATGACCCGGTTAATTTCCGGTTCCTCTAATGAGTTTCCAAATATGGGTATTACCGTTAATTTTGACTGATTTATAAGACGGAAATATCAACACAAATCAAAGTTCGCCAATCGGAGGAGAGTATTTGAGCATAACAAAATAGAACAGAGTTTGGTCTTTCCCACGGCCACAGTACCAACCATTCCAGACATTTGCAAACAAACATGGCCCGACGCCATTGAACTTGAAGGATTCCTATTGGCAACGGCCATGCCCTCCTTCGTCGGAGGCCATCGGGGGCATGGACTAATCTTGTCATTAGACATTACTTCATTGGTCGACATGACGACCAAGTTCATTCTGTATTGTAGACCCACATATTCATGGCACGGGCATTTTTCTGGTTTCCTTTCCCAATCTCTTTCTAAAGGGACACATTATCATTACACGACAAAGCCATGTGGGTAAGAGCCTATAAGTACAACACTACCGGCGTAGGCCTGCTGCAGAAAAAACGTTGGGGCTCACGCCACACGGGGACGGTGGGTAGGGGGTGGAAACCAAACAAATGTAAATAGCATTATAGCCTAGCTACATTACATATTCAGACCGTAGCCTAATAAATAGGCCTAGTCGTGAGCAGACGAAATGTCGTTATTCCAGTCTGGACACTGATGCTGCCCACAGTGGAGGGCGGCCGTGTTATACTTCACTTAGGCCTACTTCAACTATAAAGGTAGCCTATTCTTGAATGTTTTCTTTTTCATCTTAAAACTATTTTATCCGTATAAATTACAACACCTAAAATTTGTGGGTAACCTCTTATTTGGATAGCTCTCAAACTATCTTTAGGAATGAACTATGTTTGATGGTTTTTCCTTTCATCAGCCAAGAGAAAGAGGCAGGAAAAATTTTCAGAATTAGCCGACTTACAATATGGAGCAAAAGTAACATTTACACAAATCAAACTGAGCACATTCCCAGTGAAAAATGAATATTTTATTGTCATTCTTAACTTATATCAATTTTAAGGTAATGTGAAAATTCAGTTTTTAAACTCCCATTTGTGTTATAAGGTGTATTGATGTCAGTAAAACTCTGGAAGAAAAAAACAAGTGCTGGTAAAACTCATTCTCGTGGCGTGAGGTCCGTTGTTGCGTCCCATAGGATTGCTTGTGCCCGAGTTTTCAATTGAATAAGCCAATTCCTTGCTGTACATGGACATGTCCACATATAAAACGGTCACAATGTAGTTTGTCATTTCGCTTGCTTTTTGCTTAGACTGCCTTCGGGAGCTCCCACTGGCTGGCCTGTTACCTATCACTTTTAGATTAGATTTTCTGACACTAACGTTCAGTACATATGTTATTGCGTGGTCCACACATACATCAAAATGGATTTTGTAAGCGCGCTGTTAAGTGGACCAGAGTGATGCCATCGATCAGCACAGACGGGAAGAAAATAGAACTTTAGATCCTGTCCGATTCTGACACCACGCTGAGATGTCTCAGGTGGCACAGAAGGTCATGGAGGAATATGTTAAATAGACATGACTACCTGTGATATTATAGCTGTTGGGGCTGCCGTTTTGCCTGTGCAAAGTGGTCCTGTAACTTTTTCAGTAGCAATTTGCCGACAGGACTAACAGCTTTCTCCGCATGGTTTGGACGAGGAACGCTGCTGGACCAGACTAAGAGTTAGGCCTATTCGTATTGGCTCTCGACGCACAGGCGTGCTGACAGTTTCATGCAAGTCCTTATTTTTCAAAACATGGAATAAAAATATACGCTTAATTTTTCGCATATAACATGTTTGTGACTAATCAAAGTAATTTGCTTTAAAACTGAAACAGCTATTCCTTTATTCCTACGTTTTATGTTCACATATAAAAGAAACTTCTTTAAAACAACCACCAACGGATCAATTTTCTCCAAGCAAACGACCAAATGGATCAGGCCAATCTTTCCGCAAAATATCAAAATATTTTTTGGCTTTTTGGAACTCCCACAAAAAATTTGTACAGTATAAGAACAAATAAATGTGTGTAAACCATTTCAGTAAAATGTTTGATAGATACAGAGAATCTGGCATTGCCAGGCCATGGTGGATATACCTGGATAACGTTTGGGGCACTCCCTCCCTCCCTCGCGAGGCTTGCCTAGCGAAAACCACAAAATCCAACAACGAGTGCCCCAAACGTTATCCACCACTGCTTGGCTATACTAGATTTTGTTTCTCATATACCTCAAACTGATAGGAATTGCAAAAACATATTGCTAATTGACTCGCTTTTAATTTAATCAAAATCTCCATCTTGGGAGTAAAAAAACTTTAAAAACTCATTTATTTCTTAAACTATGCATGATAAATATGCATTATAATTTCCTTGAACAAATCTTGGTTAGCCAAGACTAGGAACATCACTGACTTTGTTTAAAATGAGTGAAACCACTATGCAGCAGACCTTCATGGGAATTGCAGTAAGATCCCACAGTAGGAGCGTATGAATATCCAGATGGTTAAAGCTACATGATTCAGTCCTTCAACTATCGACTGGCCAAATAATGTACAGACAGGTTGCTTGATCAACTGACCCAACAATAAAATTACTAGATCATCAAGATAAGTTAAACTTTTTATCAAATTTTGGTTTATAAACCTTGCTGTAAATGTTGGCTTCAGCATCCTGGCTTCAGCTCACCCCCACATCTTACCACATGCCTTAGGGTGCAAGGCAACACAGTTATCCTTGAGAGACCACCTACCTTTTGTGACCATATTTTTCAGATCCCTCTGCAATACTTTTAAATACCCCTTTTGAGAGACCACCTGCTTTGTGTGATCACATCAGGAGGTGCCAACAGGGTGGTCTTTTAAGGGAGGGATTACTTTGTATGTCGTCATGTAGCTGCATTGATATCACTTGAGAGCTTGTGGAACAAACTCGTGTGTGACAAGTATATACATTTCATGCTGGCAGATTGCTAAGACAAACTTATGTGTACATATTTTATATACATGACCCAACTGACAGCATGAACAGAAATGTCATTATCACAATTACCAATCATGATAGGCAATGAATGAATGAATGAATGAATGAATGAATGGATGAATGAATGAATGGATGGATGCTCTCCTGACTTGTAATGTATAATGATAATAAAGACTCAGAACAAAGCAAGAGCAGCTTGGGTGAATTTATGTGTCTTTTGTGGGATTGGGCGCACAAAGTATTCACTTTTATCTTGCTCAACACTTTTTGGTTCATAGTTTCCATCAAACTGTAGGCGCACCACTAGTGTCTCCCTCATTCAAGATTTCAACCTTCACAATCCCACCAAATTTCATATTGATCCACTTAAAATAACAGAAAGCAGAGCATTGACAAGATTTTCATGTTTTGACCTCTAAATTCCAATTGGCCATATGACTTTCCCCTTCAACTTCACCTCATATTAAAACATTATTTAATTCAAAACATGCATATGGCGTCTAGCTATCCATACATGGTCTGCCACTTCAAATCAGGTAAAACCATGTGGAGTCGTTAAAAAAAAGTGAAGAAGTACCAACTTGCATAATAATTTTGTCATAGTGATCCAAAAGTAGGTCACTAAGTAGATTTTATGCACAATGTACTGGCGTACAATTTTGATCTGGAGGCTTAATTCTCTTTGCCATTGGTGTCCAAGCTACATGCTGCCAAAAAATAATAACCTCTTTCAACTTAAATACCAGCCTAGTAACCTAAACAAAAAGGTAAAGGTCTCTTATATTACATAACATACTATATTAGCATTGAACATGATCTTTATAGCCTATAAAATTAGCATATGTAATTAAATTATTTTTGAGACATAACATTCTATATCTTTTAATACATTTTGGCTCTTAATATCCATCACAGTGTAGGTTGCACTAGTATCCTAACCAACTGAGATTTCAACCTCCTCTACAATCTCACTAAATTTCATAAAGACCTATCAAAATTGAAGATGCTACAGCTGTCACAAGATTTTCATATTTTGACCTATATATTACAAAAGGCTGTAGGTTGTGCCACCAACATCGTACTTGGCCCAAATTTTCACACACTTGATAAGTCCTGAAAGTTATATGTGGCTATCTTGACAACTGCAGACTGTATCACACTCAAAAGCAAAAGTTTATGGAAGGACAAAGTGATTGCATGAGCTCTGCAGCCTATAGCCAACGGAGATAAAAAGTATATATTTTTACTTGAACATAACCACACTAACTTTGACTATAATTTGAACTATGTCATCTAATTATCATTCAAATTTGTGACTATCAGGTGAGTTGGCCAATCTCTATACAAATGTGAAAAGAAACATTTAAAGGTTCAAATTAAATTTATGTCTCCAAGGGATGACACGTTATGTTGATGGATTGAAAATGAAAACTGTAGATGCTGATGAATGGACAGACTGATAGACAACAGACCCAAGCCCCACACTACGCATAAGCTCAGCCAAGCTTAAAAGTGTGAATTACCATTGCAATCCCTATTGACTTGCATAGTAATCAATAGAAATCTAAGCTCTAACTCACCAACAGAATTCAAAATTTTTCAAAAGCAAAGAACTGGAATATCACCATCTAATGAAAAATTTTGTGTTTGACACTTCGCAATGTCACCAACTACATGTTCATCAAGTTTCAGAACCATATGATGGATGCCTTCAGAGAAGCCAAAGTAGAAAGAAATACAAAAATGCCTTACAAAAAATAGAAAAATACAGCAGTACCACCTCTGAAACAAATTAAGGTCTCATGGTCCCCAGAATGTTCCTTTACGATTTCAAAGCAACTGGTACGGTGGTTTCTGAGAAAATTCTAAAAACAGTGTGCCAAAATGTACAAAAAAAAACCATAAATATCCAAGTATAATTACAACATGACCTTCGAAACGAACTTTATAGAGATCCACCCAAGGTAGGTCTATACAAAGTTGAAGTGGATCTGGAGAAGTCAAAAAGGTAACTGTACACAAACAACAAAAAAAACCACCCATCCTATAGGCTCAGCTGACTGACAAGTCAGCTGAGCTAAAATTATGGCATCTATTTTCCACCAATGGCAGCTTACCTGAAAACATCTGTGCATAAAAGAAAACTGTTCCATACAACTGTTTTGGCAACTTTTTAACACATGCTTTGTATAGCGGTATGCATGTAGAGTAGTAGCACTTACTGGCACAATGTCCCGCAGGTTGATATGATCCATAACCTCATCAGATATTACCATATAGGTCGATTGATTGTACATTCCAAGTGCCTGTGCATGCAGCACCATTTAGCAGTGCAGCTGTCTGCCGCTGAGGGGCTGTTTGGGGTCAGTGGCAGGCCCTTTAATTGCATGGCTGCCACCATTTTATCAGCAAAATAAGAATTCAGGCAGAATCTTCAACTCGGTGGAAAACAAAAGTGCAAAACCAGCTACATGAAGTTTTTATGCTAAGTTGATAACTGAAGAGGTCTTTAAGCTAGGACTTTTCTATTGTACAGGATTATAGTCCATATTCGGGGCTAGTCAAAGACTGAAGTTTAAAGATATGTGACATTGATGTATGATCAACCTTCACTAATTTTGTAAGGTCACGAGTGCCCCATTTACCACTATCAACAGGGTAGCGAGGGCAAGGGTAATGAGGGCCAGGGGGCATTTATGTTTTACAAACATATCTTGTTTCAACATAAATTTATAACTGAGAAGCAGAACTCGCCATACATCACTTAAGCTGGTTCCAGTTTGCCAAAGCCCCCAATGAAAATTCCATGGATACAGTGCTGTTCTATGCTGCCACATAGACACCCCCCCCCCCCCCCCTGTGGCCTGGCACAGCACTCCTGGTAGCACCAGTAATGCATACTAGTTAGCATGCCGGTCCAGTTTCTTACACGAGAGGAGGGAGTTCGCAGGAAAGATGGTTGGGTGGGACTTTCAGTGACCTATGGAGAGTTTTGTTTCTACATAACAGTTTTGCGTTAACAACCTTCATACACCATAGGTCACTTCAGCTGATGTACCATCAGACTGGAGGCAGGAGGAACCTCCGAAGTACAGATAAAAAAAACTCCGCACTTGAGAGCCATGGCCCAAAAAAACATCCTGAATCCCCAGTACATCCTCCCTAATTCTCTTGAATTAAAAGGGCTGGCTGAGGCACACTCTGAGACCGGCTGGAAGCACCCACTGGGAGGCACTTGGAACACCAACAGCTGTGCCTCCACTTCTACAAAGTCTCTTTAATATGTAAGAGGACGTAAAGGTATTATGGGAGCACCAGCTAAGGGCAGCCATAATATCCTCTACTGACCTGTAGCATAACACATATCCCAGGAGGGTGAGAATGCCCTAGTCTCATGAGCCCAGAGAGAATGAAGACATGCCAGCTCTTCATCCTTCCCATCCACTTGTTAAACCAAGAAAACCATTTTCCTTCTCCATTCCGAGATGGTGTTAGGTGACACAGTCCCATAATCTGTCTGACTAAGAGAAAGAAACAAAGTTTTTGCCCAGCTCTATGAGGATCGGTCCTACTCATGTAGAACGGGAGAGCTCTAACAGGACAAAGGGCTCAATCTGGCTCGGATCTGGACATTGTTGCTGAGAGTGACTTGACCCAAAAGCCTGTCAAGGCTGTTGAGGAATCAGGCTCCACTTGTGTCATTTCACAGATCCAATGCAAGGCCTTAGGAAAACATCTTTCCCATCAGCAGACCACCTGATGAGATATATATCCAAGGCCCCTGTGATAAGAGCTAACATGAAGAGCATCTTGAAGAACAACAGAGAGATCCCAGCAAGGCAAGGATCTGTCCCTTAACTTCGGCCCTAGTCTTACGGGTAGCCACAATGGCCAACTTATATTCCTCTACGGTACATACCTTCAAGTGCCTTTCCTCATACAGACTCAAAAGAATGTCTGCAATCTGTTGGACGAACTCCACCCAAGCCTAGAAGTCCTTAGAAGCACACAAACAAACTTGTTCCACCTCGAGTCATAAATCTTCCAAAAAAAAACAAAAAAAAATGACAAAGTTTTCCCTGGACAACTCTTTCGGCCACTTTCTCAGAGAAGCTGGCTGACGCATGCCGTTGGCAATAGTAACCAGAGCTGGAGCCTGAGACACTGAGGATTGGGGTGGAACCTGTTGGATCTTGGTTGCTTGGGCAGTTGAGGGAGAAGTGGCAGTGACCAACAAGGCTTTACACTCAACTCTGGACAGCAGATCCAAGGACCATTCTTGGGTTACCATGGGCCCAAGAGAAGGACTTCATATGGCTTCTCCTTAATCTTGTGAAGAATCTTTTGGCAAGAGGGAGGTTGGAGGAAAGGCGTACACCTAAATTACCTGCCATGAAATCAATATGGCATGTGTCACCCATGCCAACTTGTCTGGGAATAAGGACACAAAGGTGTTGATCTTGGGATTGTCTCTAGTGGTGAAGCGATTGATGTGCGGTCGACCCCAAAGGGCCCAGATTGCTTCCACCAGTTAGGGGTTTAGAGACAACTAGGTCTGAATCGCCTATGATCGGCATGAAAGCAAGTTGGCCTTGACATTCAGGCAACCTGAAATGTGCCCACAGTGGAGCCTGATGCCATTCTGACGGTATCAGAGAAGGATCAATTTGGACAGTGTGAACCTCTTCCATCTGGTTCCTCCCTCTTTGTTGATGTACACAACCACCATGTGGTTGTCTCACATCACCAGGACATGTTTGTTCTCCAGCTGTGACCCAAACTGGACAAGGGCATGACCGATTGCTTCCAGTCCTAGCCAACTGATGGCCAACCCCCTCCATTGAGAAGGCCATTTGCTTCAGGCTGCCAAAGAGTCCACATGTGCTCCCCAGCCTTGTGAGAAGGCATCTGTGAACAAAGTCAACTGAATCCCCAAGAACATGAACTCCCTCAAGGGAGTCAGGCTGGACTTACAGTGATTTGCAATTAAGCCCAACTTCGCACACAGTTCTCTGAGGAACTGCAAATCCTTGAGAAGAAGGCCCTTGTCCTGAGACCTGGGAGCCAATCTTCAAGACAAATGTGCAATCGGATCCCTTAGCCAGTGCACAAATGGGGCCACCTTGCCCATGAGCTGAGTAAATAAACCACAGGCCCTGGGGCTAGGCCAAATTACAGAGCTTTGAACTGGAAATCTTTGTTAGGAATTTCTGAGACCGCTTGGACAAAGCAATGTCGAAGTACACATCATTCAAGTCGATCAAGGTTGCCCAATCACCTTGTCACATTGCTGCCATGTAAGAAGCGGGGGTTTCCGTCTTGAAGTGCAGTTCAATAAAATGAGTTGAGATGTGACAAGTGGATGACCAGTCTTTGTTGGCCATCGCTTTTCGGCACCAAAAAGAGACAACTGTGAAGGCCTCGGGACCCATCATCCAACACTGGCTTGATGGCGTGGCCTGTTGGTCCACAAGCTTTTGCATGGCATCCTTCAAGAATATCCGAATAACCTCCTCACATGGTGAATTGAAAGGGCGGGGAGCTGCCTCGAGCAAACTCCAACAAGTAGCTGTGCTAGAGGAGGTTTCTCATGAAAGCATCATCCGAGATGCAATCCCATTGGTCAACATAAGACACTTGTTGACCCCCGACTAATCCTTGCCAGGAAGGTTGACAGGAATCCCTGATCATTCCTGTCAGAGGCATCAGATGATTGACGCGCACCCACAGGGGTGTGATGCTGAAATCTGGCTGTCCTTGAGAACAGCTAGCACGGCTTAAAAGGCTGGCAACCCTTCTGAACTGCTTTCTTCCTTCACCTCTGCAGCTTCTGGCCACAAACAGCCGCAGCATGCTGACGGAAGGAAACCGATCCCTTGGCCAACTTTGCATTCCACAGCAAAGCCTCATCAAGAGACTTTTACTGCTTCTCCTTGGCCGTATTGTCAGCCCACTCAAAGAGAGGGACAGTTCCCTGGCCAAACAGCTCCGGTCCCATCGGACCCAGGGGCAGCTAATAAGCCTCTCCACTCATGGCTGTTGCATGGGTGGCCACAGAAAGGAGTGCATTGCGGCATACCAAACTCACACTGGCCAAAATAATGGCTGTGCTGAGCATTTGGCCCAGAGCACAGCCTCAAGGCCCAGAAGGGTCTCCAATATCTGCTTGGTAGAAGCTGGCATCTCTAGGTCATCACACAACCCCTCAAGGTGTCACTTAGCTGAACACCTGGAGCATGCTAGGAAGGAGATTATGATGGTCATGACCACACATGCTGCTCAAAATGCAAAACCCTTGAGAGAAGCAAGAAGACTGACTCTTTGGTGTCCCGGTCCCTCAAGGGAGTGTCAACCGTTGCACCGGCAAAGTTGCACACTGACCTGCTAGTCTGGTACAGCTGTAACTGAGACTTTGGCTTGGCCAGCAGGTGTCCCCTGGCTGGGCAATCCCCGGAAGACACACTGTCTGGCACGTTCCCTGAGCCAGCCAGCTTGTAGGAAAATTTAGTGAACTTCCCTCCAATGAAAGTGGAGAATGGCACCTTCAACTTTGCCACTTTTTAAACCATTTTGGCCAACATGGATACAGCCTTAGGCTGCACTGCTGCAGGCTGCTGTACTGCCTCCCCAGGGAGGGTTTCCGCATGAAGGCCACGTTTGTGCAGAACAGTATGCCTGGCTTCCCTGCCTTGGAGGGAGACCAGTTGCCCTGGTCTGCCACCTCTATACCAAGGACTTAAGAGACGACTTACCCTGCTCAGCCGTGCTGAGAAGGGGTCATGATTAGGCCGCCTTTCTCTTCCCCACCTACTGGAAGAGCCAAGCCTTTTCTCTTCTGAGTCCTCACTAGGGAAATCCCAGCAGTCAATGTCCTGAGCAGTGCGGGATCCTCCAGATTTTCACCATCACTCAGGAGCAGATCCTCAAGGGGCTCCTGCGACTTCTTTACTTTGGGCGCCAATGCTGCTGGAGTCTTAGACACAGAACGATACTGTCTGCAACTCCTACCATGTGCGGAGGGTCTCCAAGGGCAAGACCCTTGAAAGGAGCTCACTGGGGTTGGGGTTGGGGGGTGAATTGCACCATGCAAATAGGCCTAGGCCCTGCCAAAACTGGAGGCACAAAGCCTGTCAGTGCCACCTGATCGGGCAGAGTACCCGCCAAATAGAAGGTCCCATAGCCTTGGCAAGGGAAGGCCAGAGCGCTGAAGTGCATCCACCTGCCGCCACACCAGCATATGTCACCCGACATGTGACCCCCCAACGGAAGGCTGATTGACCTCCATTGAGGAAGAGACAGAGGTAGGAGACACCATCTTCATAGGAACTACCTGAGTGATGGGGCTAGCAACTCGAAGCACCACTACGTGACAGTCTGCCTCCACCCTCAGGAAGCTGGGCATCCAAGTCAGGCTGAGGCCTAGCCTTAGAAGGTGAAGTGCCTGAACACTAGTTCTCTTACCTCATATTACCTTCCAGAGAAGGAGAACAGCGGTAAAGCCTCCGCTTCTGCTTATCCCTTCTATGGCAGGAGCAAGAAGGCCAGGGGAGGCAGGCATGAGAGAGAGTAGCAGTGAGGCTAACTAATCTCCTCCCCCCCCACCCCCACCCCCCCAAGTGTTACCATGATGCTGGAGCCCTTGTCATCAAGGACTACCATATAGTTAGAGGCCTGAGCCTCAGACGTCCCAGAAATGGAGTGCTCTAACCTCTAAATGCTTGCAAAACTTTGCAAAAATTGCAGTCATCCCACCCAACAACACTTGGGTAGAGGCCTCCAATTGCCTAACCCTAGCTTTCCCTGGTGGGGCCTTAGAAAGAAAACCTGGCAAAGCAGCAGGGAGGAAAGATGCCAAAGATGTCATACATGCTTGCCCTGGAGCTATGGCTGGTTTCTTCCCAGCCTTGGTGATCACTGCAATCAGCTTTAACCCTTAAAGCAGATTTAAGATTGAGTCAACAGCTTTTCTCGGGACACTTTGCGTGCAAAGTGTCCTGAGGAAAACTGTTGACTAAGACTACTTTTTGCTCTAGACTGGGTTTTCTGGTATTTGAATGAAGAGTATCTTCAGGAGAAATTTAAATTGTTTAACAATTGTATGTCTACCATCAATGAGAAAACAACTATAACTGTGATTAGCACTTTAAGGGTTAAAACTGCATTCTCCACTGAGCTCGGATCATGGCATTAGCAAAATGTCAAGCAATTTCTTGTGACAGCAGGAACAACTGTGTCAAAAACATATTTGGTGACTTAGGCTCCTAGCCTGTGGTGGAACTACAAACAATTTTGAAATTAAGAAAAACCACAAAGATAAGGGTGGACAATAAGGGCAAATTTTTCTTCTATATTCTTTGCAGTAAAGTGCAAACTCGGCACTACTCTGTCAGGGGATACAATATAACACAAAATCACCATGTTATAAAGTCTATTTGTAACATTTGAGCACCATAAAATATTCTTAAAGGGTACTTAATGCAGGTTTGTTCCTAAAAGCCAAACACTCCCAATAACATGGTACCAGTACTTGCATTTTTTTGTGCTGTTTGTCCAATTTTTCCCCAGAAGGTCAGGAGAGGTTGCAGCACCTGTTCTCTTGCAGCATTCCTGCTCTTGCCTTCTAATAATATTGGTCAGTGATTAGTTACAAGTATCACCAAAATAGAAACCAAAATAAAGGAAGCAATTTGGGTCGTCGTCACACCATTTAGCCCAGTTCCATGCAGTGACGTGTGTTCTTACATGGCATGTGCCCGTTTCTATATATACCCATATTCTGCAACATCATTCCCAAATTTTCTGCTGAAATGGCCATATAAATGTATTATCATCATTTAGGAGCCACGTTTCACTAAAAAAGTTTATCATGTCATGTACACAAATGCTGAAGCCAACTATATGTCAGAAGCAGGGTCATTAAGTACATCCCTCACCATTAACCCAACCAATATAGAGTCTGTTAAGAAGGACCACTGTATTAAACATGACAAACTCTTCCAATAATCTCTCTCAAACTGAATTGACTTTTACCATAAAAAAAAACTAGTTGTAAATATACCACAACAATCAAAATGTTGGACCTGTAAGCAAGATGCATAGCCTTTGCTTTACATTTCTGTCAATTCAGGACTTTCCCCCACAAGTGGAACACTGTGCCCAGTGGATTTCTCACCTCCAATGCCTAGAGAAAGTCCCAGTTGCTGGGGTAAGATTACTTGATTGTATAGTTTTGACATAGGCACTTGCCACTGAGCAAGGATTACATGATAAAATAACATGGATATCCCAGCTGAACAAATTTAAGTATGGAAGAAAAATGACCTCTAAACTATTAACGAAACCTTTCATGGCATGTTGAACTTATAACAATAGGTTAAGACTATTTTAGGGCAGTAAAGCTTGCCTAATCAGTGAAGTGTCTGCCATAACTGAAGCAATGGCGTATTGCCCGTTAAACACCAAACTTGTATGAATGGTTATATCCAACGTGCACAGAGCCATAGGGCCTATGCTGTGGTATCATGAGCACATGCTGCCAAAATGTACTCCGTTTAAAGGTTTCACAAACTACTCTGGTGAACAAGCCCACATGTATCAGAAACCAATTGACACCTATGCATGTGTGGTGGTCACTACACAGAAACTGTATGAAGGTCTTAATTAATTTTGCCTGTAAAGTTTCTAACATCTTCAAATAAAAAATGCCTGGTACATTTCCAATATTGACAGGCATACTAATCAAAAAGTTTTACAATTGATGTTAATGTTGCTATAATTTACTTCAATTTACTTTGAAGATTGGTACTTTTAACATCAATTACCAAATCCCAGAAGTGTCCACCCCCGCGATGCCCTCTCTAGTCAGCTGGAGGTGAGAAAATCCTATGCTTTGCTGGTTGTGTGAAAGGAGTCAATTGGGGGTTTGAATTGGCATTAGGTTCAGGCCGTGATCAGGCTTGGTACCTGTGGTATTTTTACACCATATTGTGAAGCAACTGCAGTGCAGATTATGCAAAGAGTGCTTGTTGGCTCAAAACAGGGTCAATAAATAAATTCCTCCCCATTAACCCAACCAATATCAATTCTGTTAAGAAGGACCACTGCATTAAACATGACATGAACTGTTCTGATAATCTCTCTCAAACAGGTTTGATTTTTACCATCAAAAAAAGCTACAGCTGTAAATTACCATAAACCAATTTTAAAGCACTTATTTATGAAACGGCACACTTGTTGTCGTCGCAATGTATGTGACAGATCTGCAAAATAACTATCCTCTCAAATGGTTGAACTTGTGATTGCACTTTTTAAACATTTTATTTCATATGCTGTTGTGGGGCCACTTCCAAAGGAGCCAGACTTTCGTTGCTAAGAAATCGCATTGCTTTCAAAACAAAGGAAATTATGCAGTCTTAAGAAGACAGAGTAAATTTTAATTGTCATTTTTCATCTTGTACAAACTGTCCAGCTACAATCTAGACTGTTTAAATACATGCAACAGTACATGTATGTAAAATTCCCTCCCTGTCCCATTATACAGTTGTTCCAGAATCCGGTATTTGTCCATGAATGCACAGCATCACCGTCTTTGGTGATGACGATCGCGATCGTTATCCCTACTGGATATATCCTGATGCTTATCTTTTCTATGTTTATTGTCATAATCCTTATGGAGTTTGTCATATTTATCTGCATATTCAGAACCACGAGAATCTCTCTGTTTTGTTCTTTCATCTCTAGACTCTTTGTCACCTTCTCTATGAGAACGACTTTTAGCTCTATCGCTTGCATCTTCTCTAACCATTCTGCCTTCAGATGAAGAGTCTCTTCTGCCTCTTGCTTTCTTTTCCTGGGAATGGTCGTTTTTTCTGCTGCTCCTATAATTTTCCTCCGGCGATGAATCTTGTCTTCTTCTGCTCCTTGAATTACCTTCTGGAGACCTCTTTTTTCTTTCCCTACTCCAGGAGTTTTCCTCTGGAGAATCACTTCCTCCTTTTCTCCTTGAAATAGTTTCTGAAGATCTTTCTTTTCTTTCCCTGCTCCTGGAGTTCTCTTCAGAGGACTCCCTTCTTCCTCGATTCCTTGCAGTACTCTCTGGAGATCTTTGTTTTCTTTCCCTGTTTCTGGTATTTTCCTCAGGGGGTGATTCTCTTCTTCCCCTGCTCCTGGTATTTTCCTCTGGAGAGGATTCTTTTCTTCCCCTGCTTGTATTTTCATCTGGAGATGATTCTCTCCTTCCCCTGCGCCTTGCGTTTTCCTCCAGTGATGATTCTCTTCTTCCTCTTTCTCTTGAACTTCTTTCTGGAGATAATTCTTTCCTTCCCCTGCTCCTAAAATTTTCCTCTGGAGATGATTCTCTTTTCTTGGAATTTCTTTCTGGTGACCTTCCTTGACCACCACCTATTCTGGAATTTTCTTCAGGAGATGAATCGTGCCTCCCTCTGGTTCTGGAGTTTTCTTCAGGAGATGACTCTCTTCCTCTCCTGCTTCTGGACTTCTCAACCACTAATTCTTTTTTATTTCTACTGATATTTTCTTCTGCTGATTCTCTCCCTTCCCTAGTCCTTGATTTTTCCTCACGAGAGGAGCCTTTGCTTCCCTGTTTCCTTGATTCATCTTTTGGTGAGGTATCTTTTCTTCCCCTATTCTTAGAATTTTCAGCTGAATACTGATCTCTTCTTTCTCTTGTTCTTGTATTTCTGACTGGAGACTGTACTCTTCTGTCAAACTTTCCATTCTCATCCATGGACCTTTCCCTCCTCTCTCGTGATCTAGATCTTCTGATATGATTTTCTTGAGATGGAACGTCTCGTCTTCCTCTAGATACCACATTTTCTTCAGGCGAGTATCTTCTTCCCCTTGATCTGGACCTAGATCTCTGTCTATTCCTGGCATTTTCTTCCTGAGGAAAAGTCCTTCTTCCTTTAGACCTTGATCTGGATCTTCTCCGGTTTAATGAATTGTCAGGTGGTGAAAGTTCTCTTCGTCCTCTGGACCTTACATTGTCCTGTGGGGAGTACTGTCTTCTTCCTCGTGACTGTGAGTCTTCTTGCATTGAATTTCCTCTCCTTTCCCTTGTCCAAGAGTTTGTCTGAGGAGAGACTGGTCTTCTCCCCCTTCCCCTGAGATTCTCATCAGGAGAATACTCTCTCCTGTCCCTTGCCCTAACATTTCTTTGTGGAGACTGTTCTTGTCTTCCTCCTCTAGCTCTGGAGCTTATCCCGGGAGGGCTTTCTCTTCTCCTTTGTTGCCTATCTAAAATTTCGTCTTTTTCCGGATCATGCATATGGTTCTCTAAGGAAGTTTCATTGGTCTTCTTGCTCGACTTCTTTCTTTCACCTTTCTTTTCTTTATGTGAGCCATCCTCTTTGAGTGTATCATTGCTTTCGTCTTTTTTATTTTTTTCCTTCTGTGACTTTTTCTTACTCCTTGGTTCTTCTTCAGATGAACTGCTGTCAGAATCTGTCAAAATGATAAAATAATTTACATTAATTTGTACCACACTATATCACAAAGTAATTATCATTATTTCCCACTAAAGTTCATCACTCTGTTTCCTGCATAAACTGATTAATAATATTCTTCTACAAAGTAAATAATATTTTCTGCCAATTCTGACTACATATAACTAAAAGTAAATAAAACCATTCTACAATGATGCTGCTGCATTATAAAAAAAAGTCGTCTTGCCTCAAAAAAAGCTACATACTAGGTATACAACTTTTTGGTTTAATATTCAGTCATTCCTGGTACTGAAGCTTTTGCTCTAAGAACAGTTGTGATTGCAAATGGGTTTCCTTCAAGCGTGCTTTGACTCAATAATTTTTTGACAAATAATTGTGTTCACTTTTGGGTTTTTCCCTGCCTGCAGTTGCACTCAAATATGTTTGGTACTTTGTACATATGTGGGGACTTTTTGCACAGGAATGGGACAGACATAAACTCATTTAGGCATGCTTGGAGAAAAGTGCTCTCATCACAGTACTCATGTTTTTGTTACATAATAATGCTAACTTTGAATCTAATGCAGCCCTGACCATTTGCGGTCCCCCAGTGCCAGTCGCAGTGTGCCATGTAAACTAACTGTGACCCTGGGAATAAGGTCAAGGTCACCTGTACACCATATGTTACCTTCATACCCAGAGGTGTCCCTATGCACTATAAAAGCAATTGGCCAAGCGGCTTTTGAGAAGATTGGTTTTTAAATTCTGCCAAAACAAGACTGTCTGAGCAGTTTGTCCTCGGCTGACCTTGATACTTTTAACCATAAAGAGTCCCATGCTGATCTGTGGCTATTCAAAACCACTTGGGTGCAATTTAAAACACACTGTCCACGTGGCTTCACATAAGAAAATTTTTGCTTTTCTCAAACATCTGAAAAAAAAAAATTGTAAAAAATCACTGGCACATGACCACTTGATACAACTTAATCAAGACTCACCCAAGGCATATCCCAACCAAGTTTCAAGTCAACTGGGGGTTTTGGAGAAAAAATATATACAATTTGAGTCATTTAGTGCAATCCCAAACTAACCCAGTAATCAACAATTATGGACAAATTGACCAAAAAGTACCCAAACGGAAAAAAGGGTTAAAATCAGGCTCTAGAACCTCATGCCTTAGTAAACACCTTTGACTGGCCCTTGTGTACAATACATTTCTACCACATTTCAGCATAATCTGAAAGGCATGATGAAAGATGAGGTAAAAATAGCTTTAACACACAAAAATTCATCAACAAAAAAAACCAGTGCCACTGTGAAAAAAAATTAAAGTCTGGTGATCACTTAAAGTGTTTCCATGCAGCTCCGAAACAATTGGCCAAGCAGTTTCAGAGAAGTTTTTTTTTTTTAACTTGCTAAAAAATGAACAAAAAATTTTATAAAAAATCCAAGTCTCTGCAGCATGACCAATGGAATAAAGTTGGTAGAGAACCATCCAAGGAAGATATCCATCTGGACGATCTGGCTAACCATTTTGAAATAAAAAATGTGAAGAACCACTGCAATTCTTATTGACTTGCATAGTAATCAACAGGAATATATGCATCAACTGAAAAGTACCCAAACTAAAAAATATGTTAAAAATCAGGGATGTAGAGCATCACCACCTGGTGTGCAACTTGGTTTGACCCTTCTACAAGGTAGGTCGACATTTCTACTACGTTTCAGCACAATCTCCGGAATAGTTTCAGAGAAAAAATCAAAAACAGGTTTAACACAAAAACTCATAATAGTAAAAAAACTGCAGCGCCATCAAGATTTTCTAAAATTTGGCAAAAATTAAGCAAAATAATCATATAAAATATTTTTAAAAATCATTACAGTATGACCAATTGAATAAACGTGGTAGAGACCCACCCAAGTTGCACTCCCACCAAGTTTGTAGTGATTATGGCCAACAATTTCGGGAGAAGTAAAAAATCCGATTTTGGACACACGAACAGACAACAGAACATCCCATAACCTCGGCTGACTAGTATGTCAGCTGAGGTAAAAATTATCAAAACAAATCCATAAAAAATCCACGTATCAATGAAACATGGCCATTTGTACATATTTGGTAAAGACTCATCCAATGTATATCCCCACCAAGTTTGAAATAGGTCTGGAGATGATCTTCTTTGGAGAAGAGGTAAAAAATGTTAATTACCATAGCAATCCCAACTGACTTGCATAGTAATCAACAGGAATGTCTGCATTAACTAGGAGCAAGTTTTTCGTGCGAAAAACATCATGCATCCTCCGAGCAGGCACCTCTCACCAGAGGCCGGCCCTCTCCATTCTTCTGCAGAAAGTTTGACATTGACCTTTGACCTCAAGGTCACATCTGAGCAAATTTAAGGGAATCTCACGTGGGTAAAAAATGCCAAAGTTTGATCATTAAGAAGGTATAAGCCAATATGTGATATTACTGAGTCAGTAGAAAAATGCAACAAGGATTTGACCTTGACCTTTGACCTGATGGCTACATATTTGGTTGTAGGCATAGCCTACAATGCGAGCGTCAGCATTACAAAGTATCATTAATAACGTCGGTGCATCAGGCAGTAGCACCTGGTCACTATGTCCCTTTGGTGGCCAATTACTAAACCAGTTTAGAGTGGCGAGGTCGTAGTACACTGAGCAGTTGAAAGAACCCATCTGTCGTACAGCCTTCTTTTTGTTAGACACTGTTCCACAAATTTAATTACTGTTCCCTAGATCTCTATATCCCCATTGAAATAGTGATGCAACCTGTGGCAGAGAGGTGGTGGATACGGAAAGTGACTGTAGGAATCTCGCCTGACAACACCAAATTTGAGCGTTCGTTGGCAAGCTTGCAGGCCTCTGGGGGACATAGTGTGAGTTGCAATCTGGAAGACTTCCAGAAGCGACATGGTTACTGGTGACTGGAGACATTAATTAAGGTACCACACAGCATGCCCAAAAAATGTTACATACTTTGCAATGTTTATTCAGGTTAAATCACACCTGTTAAGTTTTTCTATTCTGCAGAAACCTATTTCCAGCCCCAGAAGCGTGTTTGCCAGGCCCAGGTTCCATCGAGGTGTCAACATTGCGCGTTGGTGAACCCTTATCATTTATTACACTTTATCGACAACATATTCTGAACAGACATAAATTATTGTCATAACCTCCATAAAGCCAAGTAAGTTTGAGACATTGGTGTAAATTAAACTGCGAAAATTTCCCGGGATACATAAAAAACAAAACAATGGATGCCTCCATGTGTGCACGTGTCGTAGGGGGTGATGAAGAAAATCGAGTCCATTGACTAGCTACTGAGTCGTCTTCTGATTGGATAATGGACCATTCTGTTATGTCCTGTATTCACCTGTGTTTACGGTAAGAGCTCGCTGACGCTCGCCATCATATGGCAAAAAAATTCCCAGACCCATAGATTATCTGTACCAAATTAGGAGGCAATAAGTCAAGAGGGGACAGGAATATAAGAAAAATAAGACATGTGGCGGCGGTGGAGACAGCGGACGATGGGACTCAACACTATATGCATCCCCCTACGGAGGATGCATAATGAGTAAGTAGCAGAATTGAAAATTTTGTTCAAAATCAGGGATCTACAAGAGTGCTATCTAGTGAATAACTTTGTTTGACCTTTCCAAAGGGAACACTTCCAACAAGTTTCTGCATAATCTGGGGCACACTTTTGGGAAGTCATATGTAGCAAAAAAATACAAAAAGTTCATCAAAAAAAGGTAAGAAAGAAACAAGTTCACCTGTTGTACAAATTAAGGTCCAGCACTCCCATAAAGTTGTCACTGTGTAATTCTAAAGCAATTGACTGGGAGACTTCAGAGCAGATTTTTTTTTTAATTTCGCCCAAACATGCATCAAAAAACCCAAAACTTAATTAAAAAAAAAAATGCAAAATCAATGGAGCATGGCCATTTGCAAAAACTTGGTAGAGACCCATGTAAAGCCCAAGCCCATCATATTTGAAGTGGACCTGGGTAATGATTCTGAAGCTGAAAATATGTACTGGTGATGGACCGACCCACAGGAGGGCAGCTGAGCTTAAAATGAATACAGCATCTTGAGCTGGAGAAAAGTTGGATACCTGAATCAGAGTCTGAGGATGAGCTGCTGCTGCTGCCACTGCTGTCATCACTGTCAGATGATGACGAGGAGGAGGAGCTATCAGACTCCTCCTTCTCTTCCTGCTGGGCTGTAAGGGTAGGACGTGGCATTGTCTTCAGATGTGCTCGCAGGTCGTCCCTGTTGCAAAACAAAGAAGCAGGTCACTCATTTCTTTCATGCTCAATTACTATCAATATAACCAGAGCTACACACAATGTTGAGAGAAACTTTCCGCCTCCATAAATTAAGTGCCATGTTTGCTCTTTTAACACTAGGTTTTGCATGCTGTCAGCAGCTTTCCCCTACAGCTTAGAGAGATTTCACCCAAAGTACAGAGGAAAACAACACTAACTGGTAGCTTTGTTAATTAAGGGGACATTAAATACACAAATATTTGATGAAAAGTTCTTTACCGTCACTGTCATCATCATCATCATAACCATTACCTTTTTGTACTGATTAGCACTCTATGAATCTGTAAGCCAAATGTAAGACAGATATCCCTTCTATCAGGGGCACAAGGTTATCGCAATGGCCCATTTTTTGTGAGAGAAGATGGCTTCTAGAAAAAGAAAAGGTTGTAGGAGAGTGGATACAGTTATTGTGGCTGTCACCTCTACAGATTGGGTATGCTTGGCCCTTAAATTTTTTAACACAAAATTTTGGTACAAATGTTAAGAAAGTTGACATCTGTGTGCTTTTGCAGGATCTGAGCTGGAAACTTTTATGCACTTCACATGTACACATGTACAGGCAAATAGGTAAGCTGGGCACTTTGTGTGCATTTTATGGTCAGGGACAACTATTCCCAACTTTCTCACTAAACTGAAATGGGATGTCCAAATTTCTCTGCTTTCAATGTTTTTGTATTTTTAATTATTCATAAACAAACAAACAAACAAACAAACAAACACAAACAAACAAACAAACACATTCTGCATGTGAATTGTAGTCAGAAGTCCTAACAGATTGACAAGATTAGTATGGTCATAAACTGTTCACCATGATAGATAAATGGGGGGGGGGGGGGGTAGATGGGTCATTTATCCCCTAACCTGTTCCCAGCAAAATTATAGATGTTATGCCAACAGACATGAAAAAACATGCCAGAGCACACGTCACATTCGGTGAGACAAGGGCTATTTCAACTTTGTTGCCGAAACTGAAAATACAAGAACCATGTCACAGTTGAAGCAAACTACAGACCAACTCTCTCCGGCCTCACGGAAGTCCCCACTACAATTCTCATAGGAAATACATTCCATCATAACCAGAACTTTTGGTCATAGTAAAAACACAGAAGATGTTATTTGATGACGTTCATGCATGTTTAGCCTGCCTCAGTGGGCATATGCACTGGAGTGTAAGAAATGTAATTTCTTCCTTTCACTGGTTTTCTGGTACATGCAGACATTGCTGGCTCTGACTCGCAAAGTCTCCCAATAAAGCAAAAAATCTCTTGCTTTTCTGCTCACATACATCTGTAGTATTTCCCTGCCTTCTCCTCTCAAAGCTACTTCTTTCAGTGCCAATATTGGACTGGGTCAACAGCTTTGTGCACATTGCCGACAAAACACGCCCAGGACAGCTGTCCATTGGCTCCTTTCTTAAGATCTCACTGACTGTAGGCTTGCTCCTATTGACATGATGGGTCAGTTTACCAAGAATGTGGATTTAGCATGGTTACGTCAATTGATTCAGAGCACCTGGACTCTTCAAAATTAGCAATGAAAGAGTAAAATGAATCGAGTTTGAGTTCCATGCTTTACAACAGCTTTCACCAAACCCTCGGGTTTCCTGGTTGTATGACAAGAAGCTTGTGCTGGAAGCAGCAGTGCTCCGACTGATGCACAATGCCCCTACTAATAGAAGTACAATGTATTATGTACAAAAGAGTGACTTACGTAAGGCCTCCTAGGCCAATGGAGGTAAAGAAGTTGATGGCAAAGCGAGTGTTGCGTGGGTTATCTCTTGGGAAGAGGCCTTCGAAAAATGTGGACAGGGTGCTGAAAACAGAAATGTTTAAATTTATAATAACTATACTGGACAAAAAAATATCCCCACACATACTTCAAGGTAACTACACACAAAATGATCCTAATGAGTGCAATTATTTTATTTCTATTCTACACTTAAGCTAAGTGCTAATTTTACACTTGACCCATTTGAAATTGTGTACAACTGCTG
The DNA here is from genome assembly GCA_964020975.1 of Hermodice carunculata. Lineage (NCBI taxonomy): Eukaryota > Metazoa > Annelida > Polychaeta > Eunicida > Amphinomidae > Hermodice > Hermodice carunculata. The sequence goes on along the minus strand of OZ026618.1, from coordinate 45,496,445 downwards.
TGCTACTGAACTTAAGCTATAAAAAAACTCAACACGATGAAATTGCTGGTAACTACAATACAAAAGCTAATTTCTGGCTCTAAAATTTCAGCTCCAACCAAACAGAAGGCAAAACCACCAAAAATTGTACTTTCAACATCCAACTCTAATTATCTTAATTGACTAACTTCAAATTTTCTAATCCTGAAAGCAAAACTAGAATTTTTCATCACAGAAAGCAGTATTGGTGTTGCATCATTTGAATGAAAATACACTCGCCTCCTTTTTGTGCAAACTCGAAATTAAATATGTCATTTGAGTACTTCAGACACTAAACTTAAAGTACAAAGGAGGTAACTGTTAAAATATTTCCACTTACGGATCTTTGAGCCGGTCACTGAGTTTGGGCAATCCCATGTATTCACACAACTCCTGGAATAATATCTTGATGAAAATACGACTTGATGAGGTGGTATCCTCCTCATTCAGTTTGATGAACTGTAGTACCTGGGCAGCAAATGATATCATACAAATATGCGAGCCACATAATTTTATTAACAGTAATATTGGCACCAGAATGTAAGAACCAGAGTCATGCCCGGGGGCATGAATGTCTCCCCAGCGTAATTCAAGCCACTCCAAAGTTTTTTGTTGACAGACGTCTCTACTATGATACACTTATGTAGAAAAACATCACCCATATTCATAAATATCAAACCCAACAATGATAACAAAGAGATTCCAGAGTTACCAAAGCATCAACATTCATCTTCCAATACCAATGTGAAGAAACAAATTTCACTCCTGACTTGAGACAGGCAGTCACCCACAAAAGGCAACTGGTGGTTTTAAACCGGTCCTCTCAACCTTTGAAATATTCTTCATTAAATACAGACTATAGTGTTTCCAATATGTACAGGCCCAACCACTCAAAATCCAAATTTTATTACTTCTGCAAAAGATCAAGGAGAATTGGTAGGCCTATCACTATTTTGGTCCTTCTGACTAGTTCGTCAGCTGAGTTTATAGCAAAAGTAGAAAGTAGGCCTATATCGACGGCGGGACGTCCGGAAAGTGACTGCTTAGTCTCGCCAACAGCTTATGCTGGCGAGACAAAAATGAGTCATCTCCATTTGAGTTTTTTAAGAACAAAATTTCCATCTCATCTTCCACTCTTAGATACTACTTGGTTTTTTATGTGAAAAAATGCTGCTACATGTTATAATTTATACAAACTTGCTGACAAATCTCACATAAATCCTGATTTCTGAAATTATGTTACCAAACATTTACCTCACATTTGAAAACATATGCAAACTAATGAAGCACACTCACATCCCATGAAATAGCATCTGTATACAACAGATGGGCAAACATTTTGGCAACATTTCGCAGTTTATTGGTTTCCAGGCGATGAATACTTTCATACTGCTCCTGGAAGATCTGCTGGAACGGAGCTTGATATTTCTTGTCTATCTGGCAGAAACGCTGAAAGGCAGAAAACATCAGAAATCTCAAACCAAATAAATCAGCTGTACACGTGCTTTAATATGCATACACAGTGTGTTAAACAAAATGAAGCAGCACTAATAATGGTATAGGATTTGGTATAAACATATTTATTAGATTAACTTCCATATTTATTTTGCATAAATTATTCATAATTTGGAAATGGGCATTGCCCTATGTGAATCCCTCTTGCAAAAGAAAAAATAGGATTTGCATCAAAACTCAAAGATCTAGGATTCAATGTGACAAGTGGATGGCTTATTTCATTGAAAGTCCCCATATGAAGCTCTAACTTAGGGAATTTTTGTTTATTCAGAGGTTTTTAATATGTATATCCATGCACCCAATCACCCACCCACCTCCCTTCCCACCATCTGCTTCAGCAGGAAAATGGCTCTGGTCAATTTTTAACTTCAAAATCATGAAACATAACCCATTTTCTCTGGAAAAAAAGCAAATTTGGACCACATTAATTCTTACAGAATATGCTCAACACCTGGTGCAAGCCTGGCTATTCTTTACAGGGTTTCTGCCAGAGGGTAAAAAGGGTAAAATAGCATACCCTAAAAAAACCTCAAGGGTACTTTTGCTTACCCTAACATTTTGGCAAAGAAATATAATTTGGTATGTATAACCCCAAAATTCCCCATAAAGTCTTTGTTTTTAGACTTTTTACTTAAGAATATGATGAACACTGTATTTGAGTACCCTAAAGTAAAACTCTGGCAGAAACCCTGCTTTACACAGTGCAGACTTATGAACAAAGTACACTTGCTTTACATTCACCATGTACATCAGTCAACAACAGCGTCTTCTCTATTACACACAAGAAACTATAATAAGCCACTTAGTCACCACCCCAGTCAAGTTGGTCTTTGTTAAAAGCGACAATGTAAACGCCTAAACAATACTCACAGCAGCCAGAAGTCCAAAGAACTTTTCATACGTTCTTTGTTGTGCACAGCAATCCAGGATCATGTTACAGAGCTCTGGCTGTTTAAACAAAGCATAAAAATATACATTACAACATGAAAATATATGTTGAAATCATATGCATGAAAGCAGCATGAGGATTGACTTCAATGCTACATCAATGACAGACATATAAATTTGATAAACAAAGCACAGCAGTTTAAACCCTTTCTCGCATGATACAGTTGAGATCACATTCAAGATTTTATGCGTCTTAGTAGGGAGTAAAATCCTGTGGATCTTTCATACCAGTCCCTGATTTTCACATATATTTACCTAGATTAAAGATAGCAATTGCATATTTAAATTCTTCATGAAAAGAGCTTTCCTTCAAGTACCTACATGCCTATAGTCTTAAGTTAGTGGTTCTGGCACTGCGTGACAAGTCATGCTGCAGCTGCTGCAAGGGCAGCTGCAGCATGACTTGCCAGGCAGTGCCAAAACCACTGACCAAGGGCTGTCACCATAGTATGGAATGAGTTAATCATATAAAGACGGAGACATAGCAATAAAACTGTAACTGATACACATTTACAAAATACACACGTGTTACTTTAAAAAAAAAAAGTTTTATAATTTAAATTAAAAATGAACAAAAATTTAAAGGTTACCCTTCATATACAGATGAGTACGTATTGGGAAACAGCACTTTTTTGTTAACATAAGTTTTGGTTTACTTACCTCTTGCCCTGGCTTGATATCTACTTTGAGCATTTTATGTGCACATTCCTCAAAGTCCAGACTAGACTGAATAGTTAAGTAGATGACACGCCGCAGAGCCACCAAGTTTGTTTCAGTCTGGTCCAAAATCTGTTGTTCCTTCTCTTCTGAAATCAGATGAAAATATATTTAAACGCTGCACACATTAAAATATATAATATCCTGATGCCCACAAACCTTCCATAACAAGTTCTCATTTTCTCGCTTCTGTAACTGGCCTCCTCTGTCTTTTGTTTTCTTCTATTTCTCAATTTCTTTGATGCTATATATGAATTATTATCTTCCACTCAACGCTCCGACATCAAAGTCTGACATCTGATACACAATATACTCAAGCCACACACTGTATTAACCATTTCCTACATAAATACATGTAAATACCATCTGCACATAATCTGCATAAAGTATAGGTACTTACCATCTCCTATAAAAATAAAAGGTACATGGACAAACGATTTCCTTTGATATACCTCAGGCATTAATCTAGTGTTCTGATTGCCTAATTAGGCATGTAACAGTTTTTACAGCTAACCGCCAGAAAATTACTGTTGCCCACTGCCAATTTTTGTCACGAGGGGCACTGCACATTTGACCCAGCCTTGACCCCCAAAAAACAGACGACATGCAGCTTCTTCAGCGCACACAAGACAAGATGGCCAAGGAAGGGAGGTTCACATCTATTGACATGACACAAATGTTATATTTGCTCATAAATGTTCTTCGGTATAATAACCGAAGCTGAGGGTTGACAGTCCATCCCGAAGGTTTACAGTTATTCCAGTCCCACGCAGGCAAGGACCCCATTTGATTTTAATGTAAATAAAAATCTGCCATCTCCCACATAACTACATGCATATATACCTACAATCTCCTACATAAACACATGTACATGTACCTACCATCTCCTACATAAACACATGTACATGTACCTGCCATCGCCTACATAACTACATGTACACGTACCTACCATCTCCTACATAACTACATGTACCTACCATTCCCTACATAACTACATGTATATGTACCTACCATCTCCTACATAACTACATGTACCTACCATCTCCTACATAACTACATGTACCTACCATCTTCTTCATCAGAGTCGCTTTCACTGCCGCTGCTTGATCCACTGCCAGACTCATCATCAGAGCTCTCCCCCAGGATACCTATTGGATACAAAATTTAATCACTGTGACACTTCACTCTCATCATTACTTCCAAAGATTCAGTTCTGAAAACTGAGAGAAGTTTTGCTGATGCTTATTTATTTACAAAATCTGAACAAGTGAATGTTTGACTTCTGCATCAAGGCCAGGAAAAGTACCATTGGTGGGTGAAAAAATATTCTACATAAAGGCATCAAAGTACAAAACTTACTTTTTATGCAACAGCCATCACAAAAGATTTCGAATGCTGCTGTAACTGTACAGGGTCTATATATAATACACCATATTGTTACAACAACCACATGCCTGGGAAATGTCAACATTTGGCCCGACTCCTTATTTTCACTTATCCTGACCTCCTCTTTAGGTTTTCAACTAACCCCAGATCCATAAATTTTAAACAATATCACTCATTTTTTGCTCCAGATAGAGGGTTGGAAAGGTTTCATTAACTTAATTTTATTTCCAAATGAGGCAGCAAGAAACACCTGAATGAACAAAAATATGGCTGCTACCAGTTACAAAACAGATCACTTTGTGTCACCTATGTAACTCATCATCTGGACTCTATAGCATAATACATGTATGTCACAACCCATCATTTATTCTGTTAGATGATTGGACAGACAGTGTTAATGAACTCTCATATTTAATTACATATAAACTGTTATGCAATACTCCCCAAGAGTGCCCATGTAAAAAGTATAGAGCTCTATGTGCACAAAACTTCAAGTTTAAATATAAAAAGATGCCAAACTTGTAACTTATTGTGACATGACCATAAACAGTTGATCCAATTGTATTGTAAATGTAAATACATACACTTCATTTTCACTGTGGTTTCATTCTGATATAAATATAATCAAATAAAAATCACAAATTAAAATGACTTTAACTTGCAGAGAGTAAAGCTTAACATCTTGCTCCAATCTGAAGATAAAAGCCTGAAAACTATGTATGGTCATCTGTCAACTGAAATATATGCATGCTGTATAATGATACATTTTTGCGAGACATAAATATTCCCAAATTTTCCTGAGTAGACCCTATGGCGGAAAATTAAACTTGCAAAACTTTTGGCAGATTAAATCTGATAAAATCACAACACAAAACCATCTTTTACATAATACTTTAATTAAAATATAAAAAATCTATGGGGGGTTTCATGCAAGTAATCCTTTTTTGTGGTGGCAATTTGGGAAAATAAAACTCACAAAAATCTTTTTTGAGTCTAATTTGTGAAATTTTATGTTCCGGAATATAAATAATTATACAGCATATATACATCTAAGTATATATATAGCAAAAATTTATATACATAAAAAAATACAAGAACAAAATTTATGCCAACCTTTCTTGATAGTGTTGTATTTCTCTTCATTTTCTTGGTATTCTGGGTCTGCCTTGAACACATCTGAAGTAAAAATTATGTCCATTTCATCAGTTACAAGCACATGTACTGAAGACTGCAACAAACATACATACTGTGGAATGTCTTCATGCCTCACTGTTTTCAGGTTCATGGTGAGCCACGTAAAGCATAATTTTTAAACATTTAAAAAGGATTTAGAAATTGAAATACACACGGACATGATACGCTCGAATTGTGGCGCCAAAACCATAAACTGCTAGGTCCCATGCTGCGTATTATATTTTTGCATGAAAATATAAGAGAAGGAATACGATTGCCAAGTTATAATGAGGATGACATACACTAACATATCACAGCAATAATTTAACATTTATGCAGTATTATGATATACATTCAGGTCAACTAATGAATCTATCAGGTTCAATTATCCAATAATTAACACGCAGTCAGGGCTGTTCCAGTAAGGTCGACCTTCAGAGGCTGAGCACAATGCAACTTTAAAATATGTAGGTGTACGGATTAGTATTGATTGCCAACATGGCATGAATAATTTTTTTCTTTCTTCCTACAGATGTTGCCTAAAATGCTTATACACGTTTTTCTTTTCTTTTTACCTAGTGCTGTATGTATAACCGAAGTGTGTGTGCCACACAAAGAACCTCAAAAATTGGCAAATCTGGTCAAACTGTCTCACTCTCCACTTCAGAGAGCCTTTATTTGTCTCACTCTCCACTTCAGAGAATCTTTAACTGAAATGTTTTGTGTTTTAACATAAGTTTAACTGGAAAACCCCTTGCAAACATAATAAAGTGAAATTTGCTATATGTATGTGATCCCTCACAAACACCCATGTTCTGCAGTCCAATTTGGGGGCATGCACACATCAGTGTCTGAGGTAACTTACCATATTAAACAAGAGTCACTGCTTTTTCTTGTATTTAATTAACTCCATCAATACCAACTGTGGCCAAAGTCAAAACACCTTAGACCAACTACAGTACTCTAAATTATAAGGATCAATGCTAGATCACATTGCTTGTGAAAATACTTTAATTCACATACCAGCATGCCTATACTTTCACAGAATATAATGGCCCAGGTCAACAGCTCTCTTGAGTGCACTTTGGGAACACTGTGTTCAAAGGGTGCCAAGAACAGCTATTAATTCAGTCTAAAATTTGACACTGAAAGAGTTAATGTTAAAATTGTGTCGGAAATCAGTTTCACCATGATTTGTTCTGCAAGTGTGTGTGTGTGTGTGTGTGCATACACTTAAGTCAATGAGGTACTTACTGAGTATATCTTCTCCATTGACAGCGTCCTCTAGTGTCATAATATGTGTAAACTGGTCCTCTTCCGTCACCAGGTCAAGCTCTGATATCACTGATGGGTGTTCCTGCAAAAGAAAAATCCTCCTTACAAACGAGAGAGAGAGAGAGAGAGAGAGAGAGAGAGAGAGAGAGAGAGAGAGAGAGAGAGAGAGAGAGAGAGAGAGAGAGAGAGAGAGAGAGAGAGAGAGAGAGAGAGAGAGAGAGAGAGAGAGAGAGAGAGAGAGAGAGAGAGAGAGAGAGAGAGAGAGAGAGAGAGAGAGAGAGAGAGAGAATTTTTGACAGCAGTCAGTGTGCTGTGAATTGACATAACAGTACGAGATTGAACACTCAGCTCAGACAGCATAGCGAAGTATTACAGTAACTATGTCTGCTTAAAATAAGCTGTTAAATAGTTCACTACTACTATCATTGTCTATATGACTGCCAACACCACCATGTACTGGTTGATTACAGGATAATTAGACTTTCAACATTCATGTAATCATGGCAATTTATAGTTTTATGATGATAATCTATCAAACCTTTGGTCATTAAATTACAAGAAGTACATGATAAGCCTTTAATGGGTCATGGCCAAGTCTCGCATATGATACACCCTTACCTTAAAACCGTCCTTTCTGGTTGCAAACATGACTTCTATCATGTACTGCACCCTTTTGTCTATTTCTGCCTCATGAAGAACACTCCGTAAACGCTCAAATATTGCTGAAAAAGAAAATTTTCTTTTCAGTTTAGGATGCTACCATTGAAGTTGCCTCATCTGGTTGTCGGCATTCATTTGAATATCTATTCTTCTGACATTTTTTGCAAACAAGTTTACAACACAACTTTTATATACCTGTATTTTACCAGCTCAGTTGCAGGCCAGTTTACAATTGAATTTTCTGGGAAAAAAAGAAAGTTGTACAGCTTTTTGCCATAGTGACTTGGAGCAAGAAAAAAATGCACCGAAATGTCCTGGAGGTATTTAGAATTATTCACACATTACCACAATTCATGATAATGCAGCGCAATCATTTCTCATATTGCTTGCATAAATGTATATTAATGTCCTTCCCCTCTGTGACCCAATACCTGCAATTCCTTTGGGTGAAACTTCTGTCAGCTTCTGACCACATTCCTTGAGGAAACCAACAGCCACTTCAACTGAATCATCTGTTGGGGTTTCTAGTAGCAAGGTAAGCACCTCCAAAGCCAGAATCTCATGAGCCTGAAAGCAAAATACCATGAGTTCAACACAGCGAAAGATTGACCACTTTAATGCTAAGTTGAAAACGGAGTCAAAAGTTTTCCTCAGTGTACTTTGGTACTTTATGTTCAAAGGATGCCAAGAAAAGCTCGACCTGAAATAATGATACAAAATAAGCATTGCAAGCTTAAATTTCTTTCATGAGGTTCCATTCAGTTACCGCCATGCTCAATAAATTAGCAATGAGTCAATGACATGTAAATATTAAAAGCATGTGAACCATTTATTGTTTCAATTGGTTTAGACATATTTTATTCAAAAAACAAAAATGATTGGAAAACAGATGTCATGCCTATATGAATACCTCTTGTGCTTTCAATTATAATTCATATATCATTCAGGCAATTTAACCTTGCATGAATACATGTAACCAGCATATACTTTATGGAAACCACTAAAATGACACAAGTCTTGCTGTGTTTTCTGTTTTCTTTTTGTGCCTTTCAAGTGAAGGATTTTTACACCAACACATGTACCTTAACCTGCCATATGTCTTTACACATTGACATTATTATTGTTAGCCGTTTCACTCCTTAGCATTAATCATTGACCCTTTTATTCCTCAGCATTAATTGTTGACCCGATTACTCCTGGACAGTAATTGTTTGCCCTTTTATTCCTTGGCATTAATTGTTGACCCCCTTTATTCCTCATCAGGAATTGCTGACTTTTATTCCTTGGCATTAATTGTTGACCCTTTTATTACTTATCATTAATTGCTCGCTTTTATTCTGCAGCATCAATTGTTGACCCTTTTACTCCTTATCACTAATTAAATGCCTGGGAATTTTGAATTGAAAAAAAATTGCACACTGCTACATCTCTGTTAGGTCCCATTATGGCATGCTCCCCCCCCCCCCCAACCACCACCAAAAAAAAAAAAAAAAGCTTGCATATATGATACAACTCTTTCATCCTTAAAATTACTGAAAGCACCTGGATGTTGAATGTCATCTGCTTCAATTTTTCCCAAAGTTATATTTCACTTTTAACAATTTCAGTGCAAATTGTACAGAGGTCCATCATGAGAGCTGTTCACTCAGGTCTTATTTTTTAGTTGCAAATGTCTGAGACTAGTCACTTACACACTGCTGGTTAACCAGGTGAGCCAGGAAACGCAAAGATGACAAACACATTTGCTTGTCATTCCTCCTGAAGCCCTTGCGGAATGAAATGACCAGCCTTCTGAGAATAAGTTCACCAATCTGGGGACACTGAAATTACACACAAACAGCAAGTCAAATACTAAATTACAGAATGATTTTTCTTCATTGAGAATAAGAAAACAGAGCTTAGAAACTATAAATGTTGCAAGTTGGACCAAGATCTACAACAAAAACCATGATTTGTCAATTGTCTATCCATTCCAAAATTGTTCAGTACTTAGTAAACATCTACATGTTATATACACAGTTCCTATTAAGCAAACCAGCATAATCTATGTGCCACATAAACTTCATTCATCTGCAGGACAATTAAATAGTGTATTATATTTTTTTTTATTCTAGAAATTTATTTTTACCCATAAAACTGGAAAATGTGGATGTGCTTTAATTTCAAATGCAAAATCATTATTTTTCAAATTCAATTGCAACATAAGTTTTAGATTATGAGCTTAGGGTAAAAAGGACCAGAAGCCAGCAAGAGGGAGAAGCCCCATCTTGCCCAATTTCTGTACTCAGCACTTGTAACTGTTTTCTTCTCCACACAACGTACATTAACTGTTGTGGTTTTCCTCCTGACCTGAAGATGCACTTAAGGGATTATGCCAACCTATTTTAGGAATTATATCACCCATTTTCAGGGATTATGACACACTATTTTGGTCTTTTAGAGTTTTATATCTTCATGTCACAAACATATTTAGTATGTTTTAAGATGTTTTAAAGCTGAAGTTGAGATCCAGATTCTTAACAAATTGACCATGTGGTGACAGACGGCAGCCGTATTTTTGTGCATATTGGGTTTAGTTCCACTTTCAGAACAGAATAAAGGAAGCAACTCTCACACATATAAAGTAACACAGCGTTTTAATATAAAATTGTACTGACACCTCAAAGTTTCTGGAAGGATATATTCAAGCAAAAAATCCTGCCGTGTTTGTACCATTTGTATGTGACAGAATCATATATCTTTTCATTCTGAATCTGGAACGCTTAACATAGACACACAGTAACAGAGACAACAATAGAATGATCTACCTTAGTGTTTATGATTGCCACCAGGGCGGCGTACACATGAGTGAAGGTTGGGGAGGCAGCTTGGGCCTGTATACAGGAACGAGCCAACAGACCTCTGAAAGTACAGTGCACATTCTATTTGTCAGGATCCAGGCGTAAAATATCTGATCAGTAATACCACAGACAGCAACAGTAGCACAGCTACAAAGAAAGAAAAGCTGCAGTTTACAATAATTCATGTAATATACTGCTGCAAAATGTATAAACATAGGCACATGTATTACTGATTATTTGCTTTAAAAACAGACCAAGCAAATTATGCCAACTGTAATATTTTTCGCATTACTTTCACAATTCCTTCTAATCATGCATGTTCCACTTCAAATTACTGTCACATACAAACGATGCTCATTACATTACATAAGTTATCAATCTTTGTCCTTGCTATCATTTGGCTCATCTTGATCCCAATATGAAAAATAAAGCTTTTTATCAAGGAGGATTTCACAATCTAATGACAATACAAGCTGCGTTAAAAAACAAAAATATTATCACTACACTCATCAAGACAATTCTTTCCAACTCAGATGAATATATCGTTTGTGTTTAGCTTCAACATATTATAACAAAATAAGTTAACAACATACCAACATTTTGTAATTACATGTCTGTACGGTCATAATTATCAGGCAAATCGACAAATTGACAGAAACACGGGCAACATTAGCTATCCTCCTGTAGGATCATTTACACTCATTAACAAAAAATTGAATCTTTTTATGCTATTCAAATTGTACCATAAAACTTGCAAATCACTTCATTATTTCTAGAATTACATACCTTCCCCGCACAATATTTTCCTGGAACAGTTCTCGGACAATAAACTCAATGTTTGACACATTGACTTTATTAATAAGACCATTGATGCTCTTCTTCAGTGCCTCCCAGGAGATACGCTGGTATTGAACGCTGCTCTTATCTGTGATCTGTTCCTGCATCATGCGTAGTCTTGCTGGGGGTATATACGCCCCTCCAGTTCGTGTCGTCAACAAATCTGCTTTATCATCTTTCTTTGCTTGTTTAGGAGTTGGGCCTGTGGCTTGGTCTTCTTTTTTGTCTTCATTGTCTTTTGCGATTGAATCATCAGCTTTACGTTTTCGCTCATTCCTGGAATGTGAACAAAGAAAAATTTCATTTGTCAACTTTGTAAACTGATTCTTCATCTGATGCACCTTTACATCAACCCTGGGTAAGTGTATTAAATCATCAGTTCAACTTGAGTATATTTACTTAGTAGAAATATTGGAAAGAAAGTCTTTTTTATTACAAATGCAACTAATAACTGAAAAAAAAATGCATAAAAAATGGCAACATTAACACCAGTAGAACCGAAATTAAGAGAGAATGCCACTCGTAACATTTTTGGTGAGAAATAACAAGAAAATTTGTTTGCCAAAAAAAAAAAACCAAAAAAACAAAACAAAAAATAATGTGCCCCTCAAGAGGCACTGATTAATGCCAAGAAAACTCAGTTTGACCCTGTTTTTCCAGCAGTCCATGGCATTTTTGCCAAGAAATGCCAAAGTACTCCCCCCCCCCCCCCCCAAATCATCTTTAGGCCTACCTTATGATGAATGTTGAACAGCCCAAGATACTTTCCCTCATCATTCCTACCTAGGTACTATTTTGCGGAGAAATTCCCCACTTGTAGATTGCTGTCTCTGAATTTTTTCTGTGTTTTGGTCAAGAAAAGCCAGCCAATGTCCACAGACAAACTACCTCTGCATTTCTCAGCAAAAATGTGCAGCAATGCTAAGCTAATATATAAAGGGAAGAACACTGGGGCATTTCTCCGCAAACATGCACAAAAATGGGTGGCTTCAGTGTCTTGACATTAAAATATACCAATTCTGGAAATAAATACTGACTCGGTACACATATATTGCATAACCGTGTTGACATGGCACTCACACATAACTACCTTCATTGAACCATTCTTTTTTTTTAAGAATGGGGATTTGGTTGAGTGGAAATGTGTTTCCCATTTCAGTTAGGTGACTGGTGCCAAACATTGTTGCAAGTTCGAGTCTTGCTAATTCTGAACATAAAATATACACACTATACATAATTAGCATTTGAGCAACAGATTTATAGATTATGCCATTTTTCAGGATGCCAACCCTGTTTTTAGCTCCTTGAGACTACAACTCCTACACTGAACTTTACAAATCTTGTACCCAATTAATACCAGTCTTTCAAATGTACATATACTTACATATATATGAAAAACCTGTGACTTTACCAGGCCACTCATACTTGTAAAAATTTGTTTCCTGTTACAGCTCTGTGGAGACAAGGGACAGGTAAAGGAGGCTCCAATTTTCTTTTTCATTTTTTAAACCCTTAAGTGCTAATCACCACTGTAGTTGTTTTCTCATTACCATTAAACACATAATGGTTAAAAGACTCAAATTCCGCATGAAGATACCTTTCACTCATATATCAGCAAGCCTAGTCTAAAGCAAAACATAATCTTAGTCAACAGCTTTCCTTGGGACACTTTGCGCATGAAGTGTCCTGGGGAAAGCTGTTGACCCAGTCTTAAATCAGCACTCTAAGGGTTATCATTAAAATTTGAGTGGGATTACAATTTACATCCAGGCGCATTTGAGTCATTTGTGCAGCAAAGAGTGAACTATTCCACTCCAGCACTACCCTGTAAACTCCACAGCATAATTTGTAGTCTCACTGCACCACAATGGTGGTCCCTTAACCCTTTCCTCCTTAGACCGACCAAAACCGGTTGGTGGTCAAACATCATCCTCTTCAGTGTTTTAAACCAATTTCAACAGTAATGAAAAACGTGAGTGAGAATTATAGACAGACCTATAACAATCCCATGTCCCAGGTCAACAGCTTTACTTGGCGGGGTTGGGCACAAAGTGCCAAACCCATGCCAAGGAAAGCTGTTGACTCAGTCTTAATTTAAGGGGGAAAGATTTAACATGTGTATTGTAGTTCCAGAAATGTTTGCACTAAACTTCATTTCATACTTTGACCCTACCACCCAGTGCTCCAAATCAAAATGCAAGAGTATGTCTGAACTCTCTCAGTGCCAACTAAAACCTGAGTTGAACTACTTAACATAAACCGCTATGATAAAAATAAATGTGTTTGACTCGTGTTCTTTGTCAAAAGACCTTTCAGCATGCCTGAAGTTACATGAAATCAGGGATGAGAAAGCTTTTTTTTTGCGGGAAACCCTGAAATGAGTCGCAAAACGCTGAAATATAACTTCTGTCTAACAAAGAAAAGTACAAGCATATTCACAGAAAAACTCTAACAATCTGCTGACCATCTGACAATTTCCATCCGTGTACAGTGGTCCCCCTGTGGAGCGGCCCCCCTCGCCGGCGGCCACCCCTCACTTACGGCCAGAATTCCTTTGCATTGTCACATTTCCCATGTTATTTACCCCTCGCGAACGGCCACCCCTCTAACGCGGCCAGTGGTCAGTATTTCAGTGCAAAAACTATTCAAATTACCCCTCTCATGCGGCCAGTGTATGTTATTTTTATTTCCAATACAAAGTTTTGCACTCGTGCGGTTGTTTTATCCTCCATGTTCCACATGTAGCGGAAAATTCCGAGTAGCGGTCGAAGATTACCGAAGCTTTTTTTTTCGTCGTAGAACTCCCATGATGCATTGCGTAGTGACGCGTTTCTGACCTAGAAGCGTCCATTTTTGTCCCCGTTATTCGATCGATCAACAACAGTGAACGCACGGTAAACAGAAACATGTCGACGGCCAGGAAGAGAAAGATTCTAAGTTTAGAAGAGAAGGTTAAAGTGATTCGACTCAATGAAAAGGAAGATAGCTCCAGGAAATTATCAACAGACTTCGAGGTGGGGAAGACGCAAATCAACAATATTATCAAGAACAAGACGGAGATTATGCAGTAATGGGAGCAAGGTGTTGATGGCAGTCGCAAGATTGTGAAAGCAAGGAAATGTCTCTACCCGGACATCAACGAAAATGTCTTCGAATGGTTCTGCACGGCCAGAAGCAAGAATATCCCAGTTACCGGGAAGTTGGTGCAAGAAAAGGCTACAACCTTAGCGATGCAACTTGGACATGACGACTTTACTGCAAGTAACGGCTGGTTACACAGATTTCAAACAAGACACAGTATCAAGTGCGGGGTGCTAAGCGGGGAAGCGGCCGAAGTTAGTGAAGAAGTTGTTGATGATTGGGGAAAGAGATTGAAAGACATTTGCATTGGATATGCTAGCAAGGACATTTTCAATTGTGACGAGACGGGTCTTTTTTACCGGACTTTGCCAACCCGGTCTCTGGTGGTCAAAGGTGCGTCTTGCAAAGGGGGCAAACACGCCAAGGAGCGGATCACCGTCCTGTTGTGTGCGAGTGCTGATGGCGAGAAGCTTAAGCCACTGGTGATTGGCAAGTCGCAAAATCCCAGATGTTTTGAAGGATATCACAAGACCAGCCTTGGAGTCACTTACGAAGCAAACAAGAAGGCGTGGATGACAGGAGCCTTGTTTGAAACATGGCTGAAGCAAGTCAATCAGAAGATGCGCCTTCAGAACAGGAAGATACTCCTCTTCATGGATAACTGTGGAGCACATCCCAACCTCGACCTCTCCCACGTGAAGCTGGTGTTCTTCCCCACCGAACACGACTTCCAAACTACCACCAATGGACGCAGGAATTATCCAGAATGTCAAGCTCCACTACAGGAAGAAATTACTGCGCCATGTGCTGTTCCTTGTGGATGAAGTTTCCACAGCTTCTGAAGTAGCACGACAGGTAAGAAAATATTTTTGCTTGAATTAATTCATTTAAAAAATAAAAATAAAATAAAGAAAAAATCTAAGGACCACAATGTTGATGAATTATCAGCTTCACAACTGAAGAAAGAAGGTTGTTCACTGCTTATTATTTTTTCACGCTATGTGTATTGCAGGTGAACATCTTGAGTCCCAATCTATGCTAAATATTAAATTTTTCTATGTTTTGTGTGTTGTAGGTGAACATCTTGGATGCTATCCTGTGGCTCAAGTCATCTTGGGATATGGTCACCCCAGAAACCATCACAAAGTGCTTTGGCAAATGTGGATTCACTGCAGAAACAATGGGTAGGTCTTGTCTTTCATTTATTTTTATTTTTAAATTTAAATTATTTGGAGCAATTTCATTGGATCTTTATTCCAGGTGTGTCACCAGACAATTTTTTTTCTTGCTTGCAGATTGGGATCAGTGAAACTTTGTTTATTACAGGTGGAACATCAACCAGTCTTTGATTTTTTTTCCTTGCAGAGAAGTCTTCACAACCAGATAAAGAATATTTATTTGTCTTTTTGCCTCTTATAAATTTTATTTTGTGCTTACAGACTTGCCTGCTTCTGAACCAGGGGAACAGTGGGATGAAGAAGACCTGTTGCCCCTCCTGCCTCCTGGTGGGCTCAGAGAGTACGTTGAGAGTGACGACAATGTAGCAACATCTAACACTATGGGAGAAAACTGGGAAGAGGAGATATTCAGCAGTGCTCAAACTAGTTCAGAGGCAGAAAACCAGAGTGAGGATGACAGTGACAAAGAAAACGATGAGGTGAAGGTGATATCTTTGAGAACTGCCTGGTCTCATAGCAAGGATCTGATGGACTATGCCTTAAGCACTAATAACCCAAAACTTGTGGCTGCATTGACCAAGGCTCAAGACACTTTGAAACTAGCAAAACGGAAAGCAGAGGAGAGAAAGAAACAGGCCAAGTTAGAGGACTTTTTCACCCCCAAGTGCACTCAGGACAGCATGCTTTGAGTTTGATGTGTTGGATTGTGCATGTAATGGTACAGTGTATTGCTGCGTGACAAAATGTGATGTGTGATGGACATTCAGTTTGAGTGGACTTTATTGGTGCAACATAATGTGACAGATTGACATTCATCTTTAAAAAGACAGCATGAATTGATTTGTCACATGGATGTGATTAACTGTTGGTGCATATGGACATTCAACTTAAAAAATGGACTGAGAACCTGTGATTTTTTTTTCATAAATAATTTTTTCCATGGTGATACACAACCAACCTTTATTGGTGCATTACATGTGATGGATGGACATTCAGCTTTTAAAGTGGACTGTGAACTTTGATTTTTTTTATTGTGATACAGACTTTACAAAGTGGTGGCTGGACATTCAACTTTTACAGTGGACTGTGAACTTGTAGTTTTTTTTTATTGTGATACACACTAGAAGTGATGGATAGACATTCAACTTTTAAAGTGGATTTTTCTTTAATTGTGATACACAAGTCAACCATGTGCTGTACTTCTCAGGGTAGTCATTTTATCAGTGATGCACATGTACATTTTTTTATTGTGATACAGACTACAAGTGATGGATGGACATTCATATTTTAAAGTGGCTTTTTTTTTTAATTGTGATACAGTACACAAGTCAACCATGTGCTGTACTTCTCAGGGTAGTAATTTTATGATGTACTTTAACATTTTTTATTACACAGTTACTGCACAATAAACATGGGTATGAAGCACAGCAATCTTGTTGGTTCTTCTGTCAGTCTCCCTGAAATTGAAAACCCATATCTGGCCGAGGGTGTCCCCTCAGGAGAGGCCACCCCTCTTATAAGGCCACTTTCTCTCTGCAGAAGGGGTGGCCTTATAAGAGGGGGACCACTGTAATTATGATATAAGAGTCCAGCTCTTGAAACAAGTATCATTAGCAGGCTTTGGGTATAAGTACTACACCCACAGTGTGCCAAGGAAAGCTGAGGACTCAAGCCAGAACATGGCACCGGAAGAAAATCCAAAGGCACATGCTCACCTCCTTCTTACAAAGTTATGTCCAAACTTGTACTTTAACCCTTTCCCCCTTAAACCGACTGATGGTCAAATGTCGTCTGCTTCAGTGTTTTCAGCTAATTTAAACATTAATGTAAAATAATTTTGACTGAAAATTGTAGATGAGCCCTATCAAGATCACATGTCCGAGGTCAACAACTTTCCTTGGCATGAGTTGGGCACTTAGTGCCCAACTCATACCAAGGAAAGTTGTTGACTCAAGTGTCAATTCAAGGGGGAAAGGATTAATGCCAACACATCCAAATCTTTTATACATATTTGATGGGATTACACAACCTGGAACACACTGGCAAGTGGAGTCTGCCATCTGTATTTATGTTGTGCTCAGTGCTGTTTAATTTGACACTCCTCAGTGATGCACAAAATTGAAATGTGTAAGCATTCTCAACTTATAGAAAAAAGATCAAGTTTGATGAAAATACAGAAACCTACAACACACCCTAGTGACAATATGTACAACAAGAGGCCCATGGGTCTAACACTCTGTTGCCATGTTATCGGATGACCATCGCAATTTATATTAATTTCCTGAAATACAATCCCTGCATACCCTAGAGAACGTAGTTCAAGGTCATCCCTCACTGAATGATATATCAAAATTCCACGCGAGACACATTTATACTACATTGAGAATCATTGGCCTTGTTCTTTCTATATCAACATTAAAGTGGCCTGGTCTGCTTTGACTGAGGTCAGATCAACCCCATGGATGCACAACCACTATAGATAATTACCAAACAAATGCACATCTCAATCCTTGTTGTAATTATCGCATAAATCTGTTATAATGTCTTAGAACTGGAGTAGGTTTGATTAATAGGTGAGGTGAGCTGGATGGGTCTTATGTTTTCAGACAAACATAATCTGCTCAAAAAGTCATAGACAAGCTGACTCTCTTATCCAACTCAATTGTGAACACAGTTTAACATGCATCCAACAAGAACACAATGACTTCTGAATGATCCACACATCACACGGAGGTTAACTTCAGGTGTTTATAAACAGATCGGGGTTTGTTTTTTTTTTTTTACAATAATTTATTTTTTTTAAAAAAAAATATTCAGCATTTGAAGGTCTATTTTTAGATTTGTAAAAACATTTAAAAAAAATTTTTCATGTATGAACCACTGCTTATAACACTTTCCAGTCTGAGTCAACAGCTTTCCTCGGCGTGCCGAGGAAAGCTGTTGACCAACCGCTAATGGTAGATATGACATGTTGGTATTCGTTGGGAACGTCTTTTCATGAGGAATACAAATATGAAATCGTTATATTGATATTATCTCGTCTGTGTGAATCCGTATATATGCGGACTCAGACTGGAAAGTGTTAAACAATATAATTTTGATTAAACATCATTTAATCCTGCATAAATATGGGCAGCAAGAAAGGCAAATTCATTCAGTGTTCTATCTGTCATCAAGACAAGATTTTCCAGTTCATGTAGTCACTATGCCTGAGCAACCAGCTGAGGGAAGATAAGTTCAACTCACTGCCGGGTAGAAGAAGAAACTGAGCCTTCACTGGGTCCACCACCCGAAGGCCACACAGCAACATCTTGCCCATCACTTTGGCTCAAAGTGAGGAGTCACTGGTGCTAGAATTAATCTCAGGGTCATTTTGGGTACCAGTGACAAATGGCTGAATATTCCAACAGATGCCAGTGATGTACCAAGTTATGCTCCATTGACTCTTAACATTTTTCACTTCAATTTATAGGTTTTTTACATATCCACACCAAAATATTGTTGCAGGAGTTAAATAAATACTGAATAGGCAACCTGCAAAAGTTTTTCATAGGCACAAAGACTGATTTACTCCCAAGCAAATCAAAATTTTTCTAGTTTTCATCCTGTACACGAATTTGATGTTTTACCCTAAAGATTACAAAAATGCCTACTGCAGCTGATGGCTTTCGTGATCTTCCTTTGAATTAATCAAGAAATGAAAAAAGATTTCCATGCATGCATTGAATATGACTGGATTCAGCTGACTTGACGAGGAGCTCAATACTGTCAAGACATGCTCGACGTGAGAGGCAAATGGTTAAAGAGAAACCAAATTCAGTAATGTGGCTCTGTGACCTTGGGAATTGATTCAAGTTAACCCATTTCAAAACTTGGCCTGGCTATTACAGAAACCTATATTCCTGCGCAACCTGAAAGCCCTACATTAAAATCATCTTCAGTATTTCATGGGGAAACCAATTTGACTAATAGGACTCCAGGTGGTGGCTTGGGAATTTGGTCAAGGTCATACATCTTCTAAGCTGACCAAGCCCTAATTAAGGACTATTACTGTGTGCAATATTGAAGTCATCACTTAGACTCTGAGTTGCAATGCAGAAACCAAGTTCACTCAAGTGGTCTTGTGACCTTATAATTTGTAAACATCAAGGTTACCGATTTTTGATCATGACCTAGCCCTGGATCAGGACTATAATCAGGTGCAATATAAAGTTCCTATCATAAACAATTTTTAGTTATCGTCCAGAAACCAAAACTAACTATAGAACCTCCATGACCCTGGAAATAGGGTCAAGGTCAATCTTCTTCATACTCCACCTAGCCCTTACATAAGAGTACACATATACGCTGGCAGTATCAATGTCCTATCTCAAAAAATTCTGGAGTTATGGAGCAGAAACCACAGTCTATACTGACCGACAAACACGAGCAAAGCCATATGCCCCGCCTTCTTCGAAGTGGGACATAAAAAGAAAAGCAATCAAACCTTTGACTTTCATCCTGACTCTCCTTTTCTTCATTCGTTCTGCTCCTCTTCTTATCAAACCAAGACTGTATTTCTTTGTCCTCCTTATCTCCATCTACCACAGGACTGGACTTTCGATCTCTGGGGGAGTTATCTCGCCTCCTTCCATACCTATCATCTCTTTCTCTTGAGCGGTCTCTTCCTCGGTCTCGACTTCTATCCCTGTAGCGATCACGAGGTGGATCTCTTCTGTTGCCATATCTACCCCTGCCTTGGAACCTCCGGTACCTGAAGTCACCTCGGTAATCGTTATACCTGGGGTATCTATCATATTCCTCATATCGTACCTGTCCACGATTTCTTTCTCTCCTAGACCTATCCCTGTCATTATAGCTATCGTCCCTCTCCTGTGGGGCATCATAGTCATGATAGTGTGTAGGTCTGTCATTCCTTTCTCCATCATAACGGTCTCTGTCTCGATGGCCAATTGGAGACCTATTTTTCTCTGTGTTTTCTTCATTTTCCTTTCTTTTATTTGTGTCTTCCTCCCTGTCCTTTTTCTGAGTTTTATCCTTCTTTTCCCTCTTTGGGCTTTCTTTCTGTTCAGCCTCACTATCACTATCACTACTACTGTTGCTGCCGCTGCTGCTACTACTACTGTTGGAGTCACTTATCTCTCCATCCTCTCCACTAGACTTGTCTTGATGACCTTTTTTCTCTTGCTTTGCTGGGGACCTTGACCGTGACTTGGAGCTGGACGCAGACCTACTCCTTTTAGCATTCTGAAAATTACGCCAAGTAGAAATGTCGCTGTTTCAATGCAGACAAACTGAATTTGATAAACAGATAACAAAAATGAACTAATATTAATTATAAATGATTTTGCTCAATATCCCTGATCAGAGTACACCAAAAACACTCAGCTGTCACTGTAATTTAAAATAGCCTATGAAGTTGATTCAATTATGTTGACACTCTTTGCACTTATTGTGATCTATAATATTCTATGTACCTGTACATGTATACAATTTTACTGAGTATGCCATCGGGCCTGTGCCTGTTCACCCAGGAATGAATGAATAAATAAATAAACAAATAAAATGAAAGTATGGTTGCTCAATTTTAATTTTGTGATTGCCAAATACAGCCCTGGACTATTTCACTTTAATTATAAAAAAATATAGTTTTGCAGGGCCAGAATTTCGGCAAGAATACATTCTCGTAAAGATTCTCCTAAAGTTGTCTTTCTTTAAATAGAAAACTAACAGGCAAAAATCCAAATAGATTCTCGCAAAATTTTGCGAAATTCTGGCCCTGTTTTGGTTTGGCAGATTTTCGGAGCAATAGCCTGACCATGTTATCAAACCACACAAGCTTTAACTTCAAAGTGTAGCAGACAGCACTAGTCCACTGAGCGTAGCTTTTGCCTGCTGATGACTTATTGCTCCACTTAGTCATTGGTATTAATTATGTGTCTCACGGTTATGGGCTACAAGACTGGATCACTTACTTGTACAGACACAGCACTACGTATCCCTCGTCTGGAGGTCTCATCTCCGCTGCTTTCCTCCTCACTGCCAGAGTCATATCTCCTTCCTGTCCTGGGGTCCCTGCAGAAACAAATTCACTTTGATATAGGTACTTGTCACATCCTTAATTTCTTCACTTTGGTTTTTAATATCAGTATGTTTTTTTTATAAGTGTGAAGACAATAATTGATGCCCAGCAATGAATGAATATCTTAAATTGTGTGAAAAACAATTTCTATACTTTAGGACACGAGACACTCTTCAGGGAATGACGGAACTGTGTAGGCTAGTCATCCTTTGCTTGCTGAAACTGTTTCTTTTATTCACAAGAAAATTATTATTTAAATATGCTCCCATTTCAAACGCGTTTATCTGACTAAATATATTATTTTCTTGCTTGTTCTCTCAACACTGCTGATGCCATTCTGTGTCTCATTTATAAAGAAAATGTACCTGGTGCCACAGTTTTGCTATTGTGTTTGTAATGTTGTTACCACCAAGAGTATCCCATGTATCCTGTACACTCTGGTGCAACTGAGAATATAATACAAGTTCATGATTATAATGCATGTATTTAATCCAACAATTCTCCTTGTTGAATTGTGTATTTTCTAGTAGACATTTGTATGTAAAGAAATTTCTCTTGCAAGTTTGCAAATGGGTCCGATATGTTATCACTTTTCATACATTACAGTGACTCCAAAGCTCCCATCATAGCTACTGAGTTGGAGGCTTTTCCTTGGTCTTCCAACATAAATTTACAGAATTAAATACAAACATATTCAGGAGTTGACTTCTCACGTGTTTCAAGAGTTTTACTTTTGGGTTTCAGCATTTGCAAAAGACATACCCATGGCCTCACTCATACAGACAGAATATGCATACCCATGGAGTTCAATAACTTCATTAAGAGCCTAACATATATTTATAGAATTTAATACAAACTCATTCAGGAGTTGACTTATCACATGTGTCTAGAGTTTTACTTTTGGGTTTCAGCATTTTCAAAAGACACATATCCATGGCTTCACTCATACAGACAGAAAAGGCATACCCAGGGAGTTAAATAACTTCATCAAGAGCCTAACATTATTAATTTAAAGGAACTGTTGCAGTTTACATGCAGCTATGTTTGCCTGGTCCTTCACTTTGTGTTCATGAATGTTCCAGGTCCTATGAATTCCTTTCATCAATTTGGGCTTCCCAAGTTAAAATACTAGCTAATATACTTATTTCCAACCAGCATTGTTGAAAAACATCATTTATAGTCTTTGATCAACCAAAAGTTTCCATTGTTTTCAGTATTCCTCAAGTTTATTAAGAGAACACTACTACTGTAGACCATATGAAGATTCTGCTTTGATTAGGACTAGATCAGCTGTAAAGAGACAATTCACTATAAGTTTATGATCAACCAATTTAACTGGATCCCACTGGTTGTTAAAATTTTTTTTGGCATGTATGCACAATAATGCAGCAAACAGATAAAACAAAATAGGACTTCCCATGTTTGTGCCGGTGTTACAGGCAGGTGAAAATATGAATAGCAGTGCAAACAGGTTGAGGCTAGAGCGTTTCATCATAAAGTAAAAGCTATGTTTACTTTCATGTTGCCATCATTCAAATATCAGTGCCTCACTCTGTACCAAAGTGTTCTCTGGTGAGCCTATCTCTTGAAATTCTTGAATTGACACACAAGACTTTTAACACGAGAGCTATAAAAGTTATGGTACATGAAGGACAGGATGAATGCAACCATTGGCACCCACATTTTTGGCCTTGTTGAATTTTAGGGGGCTTGAGCCCATGTAAACCAACTCATAGTATGTACATATTCCCATCTTCAGTCAAGATTTTTGTGCCGCAGGCCCTGTGGTAACATGCCTATCCGTTTTTTTTTTTAATATTAGAATAGATGCTTATGCTATTTGTCCTTTGCCATAAATATTAAATGTTGCATATTTAATGGTAATAATGAACAACCACATTGATAGAATTGACACTTGTCCACCCACGTTTGCATATTTGACTGAAACCATTACTCACAGCTGTCTGTACGTTAAAGGTCCTAGAAATAACACCTGGTGATTTTATCCAAATATCATACTTTATAATGAGCTTATGCTATTGGTCCTGTGCCATAAATATATTAAATATGCATATTTAATGGTAATAATGAACGACCACATTGACAGAATTGACACTTGTCCACCAACGTTTGCATATTTGACTGAAACCATTACTCACAGCTGTCGGCACTTTAAAGGTCCTAGAAATAATACCTGGTGATTTTATACAAATATCATACTTTACAATGAGCTGCCTTGGCTAGCCAAAAGCGCAAGCTTTCCTCCATATTGTGGTCACTGCCACAAAACTGTTGCTGATGCCACAAACGCAACCTTTCTCCCAGCCAGCGTGGGCAAGTCCACTGAACTGCATTAGTGTTAAACATGGCAATACAGGAGAACTTCAACAGTGATATCTAGTTAGCATCATGATGATAATGGCTTATTCTTCACATTTTCTGACAAAGATGAATAAGACTGAACAGACAGGGCAATTGTGACAGAACAGCAGACAATCAAGCTGTACCAACAACCACCTGTTTGACATTAAAAAAAAAGAGTGGTCGTTCTAATCAACTATAAGCAAGTTGAAAGTGAATAGAAAAGCTAGCCAAAGTGTGCTGTTATTTGCCCTGGTATTTTGCAGTAAAGTCAACTCAAACACAGCATTTTTCCCCTGGCCCCAGTTAACCTTCCAGACAAGTTGAAATGAAATGCTGTGCTTGGGTTGACTTACCTGCAGAAAAATGGCACACATTGGCTAGCTTTTCAAACAACTTACAACTCGCTTATGGTTGGTTAAAACAACAGGGGTTTTTTTGTTTTTAATTAAAGGATGATGTTGCTGGTCATGTCAGGTCACTAACCCTTCCTCTGCTATTTATTTTTTTCGTTAATAATGCTGAATTTAATCTTGGGACCGCCTCATAAACACAATATTCAGGCCCTCTACAAGAATGTTAATGTGCAAGACATTGTATGCTCATTTCCAAAAAAAAAAAAAAAAAAAAAAAAAAAAAGAAAAAAAGGTAAACAAAATGAGTCAATCAAACTATCTGGTTTTTGCTGCAAAAGCAATTTTGGTGTGTAAATGTAACCATTATATTTATACAGATTTTTAAATAAACATCTAAATTGTTAATGGTACATCTGCCAATAAAAATCCACAAAACAGTGGTAAAATTGCATATTTTGTGGTCTCAAACTTTGTACAATTCTCTTGTCGTTTCCAGACATGTTTGGTCTCAATGTAAAATTTCAGAACCTCATCAATATCATCAAGCTGTTTTCTTATTGACTAAATTTTTATTCCCGCCCACCAACAGTCATCTTTCATAACTTGTGCACCAGTATGCATTGTCAATTAATCTCTGTGATGTTCTGAATACAATTTGTGTGTACGCAGGGATGGCGCAATACTTATATAATTTGGTGCTATTGCTCAATAGCTGTAGTGGAAATCTTGTTATATACTATATATATTCAAGAGAACGTCCCAAGTTTCCATATCTCGGTAATTAAGCATACTGAAAGTTGATTTTCAGTATGTGCTACTTTGAGCACATAAACTCACTTGTAGCCTAGGAGAAGCAAGTATCTTTGGGTGGTTTTCAAGCCTGCAGCAGAGGAAGGGTTCAATTTTGCAAACACGCCTGTGCAAAGGAAGATTGGCCGTTAAGACCCAGTGGTCACCCTTCCCAGGGGTTGGTAATTGCATGTTCAAAACTCACTGTCCATACTGGCCACTGGCATTCTCATGGGGCCAGGTCACACAGTGACAGACAAGAATAATCCTGTCTCTAACTGAAATGTGCAAAAATTTTCACTGTGTTTCACATTTTAAAGTCAAAATTTCGGATTATGCTGGACTCAGCTGCATGAAATGAAACCATCATGATCCTACAGGCATACACTATCTATCTAAAACTACATTTTTTAATGCTGACAACGGTGTAAGGATTAATTGTGCATGCAAATTGTCCAAATTTGCATCGTTTTGGGTAGAAAAATTGCAAAACTCTTTATTGGCCAATTTCCATGAAAAAAATATCAATGGACTTGCACTGTTCTTATTCAAATGGTGCAATTGGTTGTGTATGCATAAATCTCACTGTTTTGAGGTTGGTACAATCTAGTACACCTGCTGTAAGTAACTCGATACAATCAAAAGCGGCAACATATATGGAACAACGAAGGGACTGAGCAGGGGGATTAACGGGAGTGGCTAAGAACAGGCAAAAAAGAAACTGAAACTTACTTAATATGCAATCATATTCAATTAAATTTTGGGAAGCAAACAAAACACTATTAAGTATCATAATTTTTAAATTTATTAGATGTTTGCTAATTATATCACTCTGGTTTTCCACTTTTTTGCTGTGGTTCTGTAAATAACAGATGGCCTACATGTTTGGACAATAAAAAGTCATCTCAGATAAGTGGTTTCTGTCGCTAATGAGATTCCATGTCATGCCCTTTTAGTCCTATAAACTCAATATGGCCAATTTTCTCGGTTTTTAGCACTTGTTCAGTGTTCTGAAACTGCGAAGTCCACCTGTTTCACACTTCACAAATCAGGTCACATCCTTGCTTTTCACACTCTGACAACATATTTCATTCATCAAATTGGAAATACCGGTTGACCAAAGTGTCACATCATGTCAAGGATGAATATGAAAGTTCCATTGGAACGGTTATGATGAACGGCAACCGGCGTCAACAGTCAATACACACACGATGGCAGAAAATGTCACGTACGTTGAAGTGTTTTCATCCCTATTCGCCATACATAGCATTTATTATGCTAGCCCATGCCAAGACCTTTACTTTCATCGGAAGACATCAGGCAAGAAAACAATACGTTTATTCTAAGCATCCAGGAAACGAGAATTTACCCATTTCTTCACTATTTGGTTTAAGTGCCAAGTCCGTGAAGTGGAGCGACAAGGGCGACGTCCGGCAATTTTAATGGGTACAAAGCTGGCTGTAACTTCGTTTTGAGTGAGTTTGCAGAAAATTATAAAACATTATTTATCGCTACATCTGTTCATGTCCTTCCTATGCACAGCTTACCTCTCTGACATGATGTGTTCGTCTCGACAAAAGACCTAAACTTTGGAATTTTTCTTCAAACTCATGTGAAAATTATTCGCTTCTGTTCTCTGATTCTCGTACCGACGAACAGACAGCGTGGTGAAAACTCGCGTGAGTGTCCTTGAACTTTGGAGAGCTTCGTCAGGGTCGAGTTAGTTTTATAAGTCATGTGACCCATTGTAAACCAATCATATTCTGCCCGGGAAAATTGTCCTTATAATTTCCCGCGAAGTTGTGTTTTCTGTGTTGATAGAACTGGGCGCTCCAGGAAATTTTTAGTTTTGTCACAAGGTGAGTATGTATGGAAATTTTTTTTGACATAAATTGAATGTTTTGATTACAATATACAACCTGGTGGATTTTTTAAGAAATCGGACGAACACGATTTGTAAAATCTGATCGCAAGTTTTCCTGGAGCACTGGTTTGGTCTAAATCCCGATAGCATTGCCAGCAACGCAAATATGCAATGGCGTCGGTGAAACTTAAGTTTCGGTGATTATCAATGAAATTCACGCAAAATACCCAATTAAAGGGAATGTATGAATCTTATATGGAGAAACCTGTGTAAATACAGTTTGCACATAGCTGACAAATTATTTTATAGTGAAACCACCCAGAACTTCTTAATTAATAACTGTCCAGTTTTTCGGCGGTCTTCGTTATTAAAGGGACATGAAGCTGTCTCTCACACAGTCTCTGGCTTATAAAATGCCCCCTCGACTCTTCAAAAACTCTTCAAAGTCCAAGCTGTTCTTAAAGGCATTCACAAAGTTAGCATTTACGATCCCTTGTGCTAACCTGTCCCATTCATCTACCAGTGTGCCACTCTGCGAGAAAAAAAATTTCTTGCATCAAGCCCAGCTCTTACTCTTAGTCTTTGTGTATGAATTTGTGACCTCTGGTTATGAGGCTAGCGTTTCAAAGAAGTCCTCCTTATGCATACCTTCCAATTGGTGCATTATAACTGCAATTCAAATTGAGGCATGCATATACACATTTCCCCCAAATTTGAATGTAGAAAGTTGTGTTGGAAAAAGTTAAATACAGTAATAGTAACAAGTTTGTATCAATTCAAGTACATTGCTATAATAAACGATTTAGTGCAAAAAGGGGAATTCAGGTGAGTCAGCTGTCAGTTTATAATGTGAGAAAAACAATGGCCAGCATTAAATATTTTTCTTGTGTTATCCGCTCATGAGTGACACTTGATGCTTTGATTCTGGTCTTGGTCAGTTGATAATGAAGTGACAAATGTTCACACCATCTGCAATTGCAAAGGCCCATGTCCACACTAACCAGTGGTTTATGTTGAACAAGAACATAGTGTTAATCATTGATTGATCATAGAGCTATCAGGCTAAACTAAATCAATGTAGGACAGCAATGCATTTGTTAAACCTTCTGCTAGGCCCGGGTTTATTCCTGAGGAGCCAACACACAGCTCAGGGTTCATTCAGACAGTTTCATTGCTACTGATGAAATAAAGGTAGGCTTATGATTTGTTAGGTAAAAAAGTTGACTCAAAGTGAAATGAACAGTTGTTCATTGTGAAAACAGAATTTGGAGTTTAAAAAATCGACTCCTTAGAAAAAAGGCAGATCAGTAAGTCCTCAGATATTCAAATTCAATCATTTGAGCAAACCCTGTATCCTCCAAATAACTACCTTTGCCCCCATCAAGAATATCAGAGAACTGCAGTCTGCCTTTCATTCCAGTAAGGCTGTGTCAAGATTACCTTCCAAATGTTATCATAACACTATTCATCTCCCTTTTATTTATATTATATTTATGTAATTATTATAATTTAACAATCTGCTAATTGTAATCTATTATCCTTTAATTTACAACATTAAGTGCACCCGAAAACTATCTAAATGAATTTTAAGAGCTCTGAATGTAATTGTATTTTAACTAGTCTTGCTTCTTTGAAAGCACGATACTTAAGTCTTTTAGTGCCAATCACCTCAAGTCGATCTACTAAAGTCAAACTAGTCTGAAATATCATTTGGATACAAGATTCGTACTCCTCGTAAGAAGACCTTTCGTTCGAATACAAGTATGATTATAGTTCCAGAGAGAATATCCCAGCTCAACAGCTTTATGGTGTGCATTGGGCACATTGTGCCAAATGCACGCCAACTTAAGCAGTTGACTAGGTTTAAAATTGGGCACTGAAAGAAGATAGGTTTTGTGAGCAACTTCCATAGGTGGTAACAGATTTGCCGAAAAAAAGGCCCAATAAATCGGTTCTGGGCTGAAACAGGCCTGTCCAAACACACAAACAACATCTCCCATACTTTATTTTCATTGTTTTTTTTAAACAATAATATTTGTCTTCCTAAATTGAAATTGTATCAGAGCTATAATACACAAAAAAGAGTTGCACTTGTTTCAACTATTTCAAACATTCCAGATTTATATTCCCCGTACATTGACCTTTCATTTAGGTACATCCAACATGCAAAGCTTTCCTCATGCGACTTTGAACACATTGTGGAAAGCTATTGACTCGGTCATGTCGGTCTCCAATCTAGCGCTGAAAGGCTTTAATTATTTATATGTACAGTCGTCCCCCTCTTATAAGACCACTCTCACCAGAAGCCACCCCTGTTGAAAAGCCAGGATTCATGTGCAGAAAGTATGGTATTTCCATTATATTCTCCCCCTCAAGAGAGGCCACCCCTCTTATAGAGCCATTTTTTGGCTGCATTTGGGATGACCACTGTACATACATGCATGCATATAATCTGCAAGATGAAACATGCTGCTTGGAGATGCACCAAATGTATTGTATAGGGCACCTAAAAGAACTTGTATATGTACTTTTTTTAAATGTAAATGTGCCATTTATTTTATTTTGGCCACATCTTGTTTTTACAACTCTGCCGACAAAGCAGATAAAGCTAAGTACATGTACTTATAACTGCTTCACAAGTGAAGTGGAGAACACAGTGATTCTGTGTTTGACATGCAAGCCTAGCCAAACCCATGTTTATGGACAGTAAACATAGATACATGTAACTAATTAATAATCAAGTACATTACAACTTTAAAGATCGGTTTGTAGAATATTCAGTTCTGTTTGATTGCTTCAAATTAAGCAAACCTATATCTGCACTGTATGTTTATTCTATGGATCTCTCAATTTTTGCTCTGTAACAGTTTTCTTGCAGACTTCAACAATGCCTGTTGCCACCAGACGGCGAAGTGTACAATCTAAACTTGAATTCCCGGTCAAGAAATCATCCCAGCAGAAAACAAAAAGAACTGACAGTTCCACAGAAAAACTTTCTGCCATCCTTCTCTCTCCAACTAGGAAATGTTTAGAACCAGGGAAGGTTTTATCGCCTGTAAAGAAAAACTTAAGTTGTGCACATCGTGCAACTGGACAACTCAGTGATGTCTTGTCGCCCAGACGTTCAGAACCAAGACAGGTTTTATCACCTGTGAAGGACAACATTATCTGCAGTTCTGATCTCACAGTTAAATTCTATGATGTTTTGTCACCAAGCAAAAGGAGACTTGAGTTCAAAGGTTTGTATGTTGCTGCTTACCTGGTAAACTTATGTTAAGGAACACACTTTTAGAAACTGTGATTTGAAAAGTTGATACGAGAAAATGCTCATGCTATGTAACAGAGTAGCAAAATACATAAAAATTAAAGAGAACGTGGAAGTGACATAGTAAGGCCTGCAAGTTGACCCGAAACAGGTTGTTTATTTACCATATTTGGTAAAGAAACCATTTTCAAACTTTTGTTTGGAAAGTGAGTTACATGCTTACAAAACTGAAATTTGGCTTCAGTCCCCATTATGCATAAGCAGACATGCATAACATAACGTAGCAACATTTGATTGTTGTACCTCACTGTAAAAATGACTCATACGCGTCGAAAAGTGTCACACACCCCATCCGCCTCATCTGGTTACTTGCCGTGTTCTTTGGCTTTTTTTTTCTTCTAATATTGATAGCACTAGCTATTCAGCATACTGTAACAGACAACCCAATCCAATAAGTTCTTACATGGGCCACGTGTGTCTTCTGTTCAATAATATACATAATATTAAATAAGTCAACTCTAAAATTTCTAGAAGTCATGAAAACTGTTTATTGCTATACACATGGACATATCAGGAAGATAAATTTATAAGTTTCTATACAACATGCTTTTAGTCATTAAGTCACAAATTGCAATGGGAAGTGAAGAGAATACATACATGTACATGTAGTCCTGACCCTGAAGACTAGAAATGCCCCCTGGTGGATAGACATCAAATCCTTCTGGTCCTGAGTCCTTATGAGTAGTATTAAACTTTTTCATAACCTAAATATTCTGGTATATAATGAGCTATTTTGATGTTTCAGCAGTTAATGCTGAAGACAAAGTGCAGTGTTCCCCAAGCAAGCGGAGAAAGGAAGTGCAAGAGTCACATTCTGCAGCCCAGAGTCTGTCACCATGCAAGCTGAACAGTGTTCAGCAGCAGACTCCAGGCAGGTCATCAAGGTGCTTGAACTTTTCCTCACCTTGCCGGAAAAGAAATGAAAGTACGCCAGTCCAATCTCCAAGACCCTTACGGTGTGCACCCCTTAGCAAAGCATCAAAGGAGAATACACCAGTTAAGACGCCGAGGACGAAGTTTGCGTCTCCAAGTAGAAAAGGTGATGAAAATTCTCCCATTAAGTCCCCAAGATCTCTGCGATTTACATCACCAAATAGGTCAAACAAGGAAGACTGGCTTACTCCAGTCAAAAGTCCAAACAGGACAAGAAGTGCACAGTCAACACCACGTAAATCGCCAAGACAGGATGAAAGATCAGCCACTGTGCGAGCATTGTTCACTCCATCTAGATTACCAAAGCAAGAAGGTAAGGACAGAGTTGTTGAAAAAGTTTTAGGACATGTCTGACAACACAGCCTCCTCTTTAAAGTCCCCCGAGGTCATAAATGTTTTTGTTTTTTTCCGTTGTTTTGATAATGACATGCATGATGCGACTGCTGGAAAGTGGTTTATGTTTAAACTACAGTCCTCTGTGCTATTGATGACCGAGTCCATGGGGTAGAGTGTTATATACACAGACCTCCTAATAACGGGGGGGGGGGCTAACATGTAGAGTGGTACCTGTCTTGACAGACCCCTCCAATGAGAGACCGCATATCTTTTTAAGACTGCTCTCTCAGCACATTGTGTTATCTTTTCCATGTTATTATACCTCTAATGAAAGACCACCTGTCTTGAGAGACCACATTTTACCTACCCTATTGGTGGTCACTCAAGACAGGGACCACTTTACTACTATCATCTGGTGGCTAATAAAATCAGTCAATAAATCAATCCCTTCCAAACCAAGCCAAATTCCATCCTTACATGCAAAGCATTTCAGGTTCTATGTTATCTGTTCTACACTTAGTATGCCCTTCTTGGACAGCATTTTATTTATAGTAAAGGAATCAAAACTAGGCTGTGAGCCTTCCTCGTGGCAAGGACATAGATTACAAAGTTCCTTATCACCTTGGCTAGCTGCAGTCTATGGTTCGTAATGTATTGAAGCCAGTTACAATGGTAACCATACTCAGCCAACTAGAAACTGGGTCACTTTTCCGAAGCTAAAACGGTGACCTTGTTAAAAAAAGGGTAGACCCCATCAAAATAAACAAAACACCCACCTTGGGTCTGCTTAAGAGGCAAATTCCTTTCATTTGTTTTTAAATACAGAGCATTGAAATGTGAAATAAAAAAGTGTGGAGAACAAATCAAAGTTCAGTTGATATTGTTTTATAGGAATGAGTGGCAAGCTACCAAGTTTTGACATACAGATCAGAATACATAAGTTTAGAAACATAGGGAAACACAGGACAAATATCCACCTTTCCTTTTAATTCTTAACAACTGTGAAGAACAGCGAATTGGAAAGTGTGTGAAGTTTGAATATTTTGTGCATCAGATTTAAAGTATTTTTATTTCATCTTGCATATAAAATATGTGTCATGCACATGTTTCAGAAAGAAAAAAATTAAATGAAAAACTAGATGAGTACATATAAGTCCATGTATGCTTTTATGAGCCCAATGCTGCTGCAGAAGTTTGAATCAAATGTTAATATTTCTGAAAGTCTCAATGTTAAACCTTCTACATTTCAGGTGTTTGTTACCAGCGAGCAAAACAAGCACTTCACACAGCCCTACCAGACAATCTTATCTGTCGTGAAAAGGAAACTGAAAAAATTACAGGGTTTATAGACATGCACATTGAAAGGCAAAAGTGTGGAAGCATGTACATCTCAGGAGCCCCCGGCACTGGCAAAACTGCAGTCATGTCCACCATAATCAAGGACCTTCAGGTACCATCACACCTTGTTCATTATAAGTATTGTTAATGATATCTGTAAATATCCCACAAAGCTAGTTTTGTTATTACTGCAACAAACATCAGTGTGTCATGTATATTTGTCTTCCTTTCTGACACATACAGTATAGTGATCGTATGTGATGAGAGACATTTTGTGATGGTGGTGGTGGTAGTCAGCTTTGTTAGGCCTAACAACAAACTTGTAGTTTCTCAGATGTTCCTTTGTCTCTCCACTTTTACCTGGCAAAGCTGATAAGAGAGGCTAGGAAACAGTACATACTGAGAAATACCATCATCATTTCAAAATTAAAGAAAAATAAAAATTCTCTTGTCAAAACTTCTCTTGTAACTGCCCGTAAAATATCGATAAGATTTGCATGTCCATGGCCTAACTTGTATTATTTTTCAACTTTTACCTGGCAAAAGTTGTCACTCTTATGTGACTAAATTTTCTGGCAAAGCTGATAACAGATGGTAGGAAACAGTAAATACTGAGAAATACCGTTATGATTTAACCTTATCTTAAATGTGCCCAGTAAAATAAACATTAGATTTGCATGTTCTTGGCATATCTTTATTTTATCTTTTATTATTACATTTAAAGGACAGTGAAATAAAAGTGCAGGGTGAAAAATTCCTATGAGCCTACTGTCCAGGACAACTGACTTTCAAATTTCACTTGTCCTATAGGAGAGTACTTAAATTGGCAAAACCCAAACTTTCATGCAAGTGCACCTCATTAGCATTAGGGAAAACAAGTGAAAATTTTTAGTCCCTTGACCTGCAGGTTACAGACCAGAGTTATGATTGGCTGGTTGTGCATCCCAATGGAGATAGTCTGTAATTGTGAAAGCTGTGATTTCAGCATGCTGTACCTTCTGTTTAAATAAAGTTACCTAAATCTGGTTAGCTGCATCACAGAGTTGCTTCATTGGTGGTCACACAGGTGCACTGTCTTCAGGCCAGGTGGGAACTTCATGAAATCAGTCATATTACTTGCCTGAGTTGCCTCTGTGACTTTTTTTTTTCTTTTTGTTTGTTTGTTTTTTTAATGAAGAGGTTGTAATTTCTTCAGCTT
The DNA here is from genome assembly GCA_964020975.1 of Hermodice carunculata. Lineage (NCBI taxonomy): Eukaryota > Metazoa > Annelida > Polychaeta > Eunicida > Amphinomidae > Hermodice > Hermodice carunculata. The sequence continues at coordinate 45,462,235 of OZ026618.1, read as the reverse complement.
TTACATACAAACTATACATCGTGATCAGAGCATCTACATGTGGCAAGTTGAAAGCTTCCTACATTTCTGTCTAAAAATGTCAACATTATATATTATAGGAAGATAAGTCGAGGAAAATCATTTATGTCAACTGCATGAGCATCAGGAACTCACAGGCCATCTACAGCAAGATCGCAAGTGAACTGAATGGTAAACCAACCAAATTGCCATCCAAACAAGCTGCCACAGAGCTGGAGAAGCTGTTCACTAAGAAAGGAGACATGGTGTAAGTTACGAAAGTCTGCAAATGTGGTGTTGAATATGTTCTTGACATCATTTCAACTGTAATGTATTCTTTGTCATGATTCATTGGTAGATGTTCTGTATACAGTGACATTTCATTGTAATGATAATACAGTACAGCTCTCGCCAAATGGAATTGCTAGCCTGTCGAGCATGCTGTCGCACAAATAAAAAAAGAGCTAGCCTTGTGTCGCATGCTGAAACACGATGCTCCCACCATGCAAATGTGTGCTTGTCGTTCTTTGCATCTGGCTAGCAATGCGTCTAGCTTCATGCCAACGGAGGAGCATTAAATTTGCATAAACAATAGAAATAAAATCCTGGCATTGCAAAGTCATAAAAAGGTTTATAACGAAATTTGTCCCACTCAGAACTAGAAAATCACTTAACATATCTTCAGGTCCTTTCTTTAATGTGTATAAATTTACGCATACTTAAGTGTAAGTCTTGCATGTGCGGAAAAAAGTGTGTCCTCAGTTAATTTCCCGACAAAAGATTTCAAAGATTTACAGCTTGTTGTCTTGTTTACCACCAAACCAAGATGATGCGTGTCAGTGACAACATGAAATGGACAATTGTTCAGGAAAAGCAGGATGGACATAGTTTTGGTTGAATCAGAAAGATACTGATTCAATAGCACCATGTTACTATTGGACTAACTACATTAAAAAGGGTGGTGAAATAGCACAGAGAAACAGGAAGAATCCCTACCAGTGTGACAGCTTGTTGCCAGGTGCAACAGAAAGTAACAGATCAGCATCTGAAATTGGTTTGTCGTTGTCCATATCGTGCATAAAATGGTTAAGACGAGGCCTTGGCTGGAGCAGGGGAAACCATTGTGTGTTGTGGCCCTGACACCACCGGTTCCATCATGTTCTTCCGTGACGCTTTTAATAGGTTGAGGTCAACATGTCAATTATGATTGGTTCAAAGCAACCACGTATCATACGGGTTCTCCTCACAATAAGGATTGACTGACAAGCAATGCTAGCATTGCGCACACAGTTTGAAAAGTTAAATCAACCTCGCCAGACAGGCATTGAGCATTTTGTACCACGCTAGTCGCCAGATGCGAGAAAAAATGAGCAGTAAAAAGCAGGTGTAAAAAGGCATGTATACGCGCTCGTTTGAGCATGCCGATGGCAAGCATATCTCGCTGGCGGCATGATAGATACCTGGCACAGTGCTCAAGCATGCGTTAAACTGTTGAGTTTGGGGTCCATGATGCAAGAGCTGTACTGTATTTGTGCCCTTTAAAACATGCCCACTATCTGAATTCTTCAGATTAATGAATCAAGATACTAAGAAGATACATGTATGGTCTATCAAAACTTGTAATGTAATGTGCAAGTATCCTCATTATTAATTTCTGTTGTAAAATTCTTTTTCTTTTGATTCAGTTTTAAAAGTAACTTAACTCTTTCAGTGCCAGATTTTGGACTGAGTCAACAGCTTTTTCTGGCGCCCATTGCCCCCAATGTGTGCCAAGAGAAGAAATTTTGACCTGGGATATTCTCTCTGGAGCTATAGGCATACTGGTACTTGTATGAAAGGTCTTTTTACAGGGAACAGAATTTGGGGTCCGAATGCAAAATGAGACTAGTCTGACCTGAGCAGACTGACTTGAGTCATGACTGGCAATGAAACAGTTAACATCTACATTTTCAAGTTCTGAGCAGACAAGCAACACACCATGGAAAAGATGACAATGTCTGGTGCGGTACATGAGTTCACTGCTACTGCCTGACCTTCAAGTCTTTCATTTTTTCAAGCATGGATGTTATAAAATGACCGACTGTATTTTAGAGGGTTCCCCATAATATATGTTTAAAGCCAAAGTTTAATGAGCTAATACACATTTTCTTAACTAGGAGATTAAATGTAGATACATTCTGTTGTAGGATCCTGATTCTGGATGAGATGGATCAACTGGACAGTAAAAATCAAGAGGTTCTCTACACAGTGTTTGAGTGGGCTACACTTCCAAAGTCACGTCTCATTCTCCTGGGTATGTACAAAGATTTCTCATGGTTGGTATGCTTTGTCAACAAATCAATATGTGTTTTGTAGTATCTTGAGGTCACAAACTCAAAGAACACAACTGGAGGTGTTGAAATAGGTCAGGTCTTAGCCTTAGCTCGGTCAACACAAAAATAGTAAGTTAAAGATCTTTATTTCTTTCCAAAAATGTCAAATTGCTTCTTCAAGTTACCAGATTTTTACAAATGATTTTCTAACGAGGAGCTTGAAGAATTTTGTGCAACACATGCATGTATGTCTCAATCTGATATTTTCATGACAACCCTTAACTCGCCCACCCCTTCCCCCATGGTACCTTTGTTTACTCTTACACACACACACACATCAAAATTTTTAATCATACTTTACAGGAATTGCCAACTCCTTGGACTTGACAGACCGGATTTTGCCTCGTCTACAGGCCCATCCACGATGCAAACCAGAGATACTCAATTTCACACCCTACAGCCGAGATGAAATTGCAAAGGTGCTTCAGAGTAGACTTGCAAAAGTGGGTACATTAAGTGTCAATAACAATAAAAGAAAATAATCATTATTCACTAATAGGAAGAAAAAAGTTATGTATGCTTATAATACTAAAAGCTTTATTTACAAATCCATAAATGCTAGAATGTAATACCTTCAATGCAAAGCATTAACTGAAGGGTCCATCATTTGCTCAAAGAAATAGGTGGTTCAAAATTATACAACGGAATAAACAAAAACGATCATTCTTTACTGAGTTGTCACATTGTTGAATTATGTTGACTTGATTTTACTGTATTTGATGGTTTACTTAATCACAAACTCTTTTTAAATGCTATAATATGGATAACATGTAATTAAATTTACGTTGCAACTATTAAACCTGCTGCCCACAGCACTGTGCGTGATACTTGTGATTGAGTCAGCACGATACTGGAAGAAGAACTGAAAAAGAAATGAAGTTTTAGCCAGGTAAATCCGGACATGGACACGGCATACAGTCTGAGAATCACACTCTATTGTTATATTTAAACATGTAAAGAGAAATTATTGTTGTGTAACATAAATAATGTGCGGAAGATGAAATATTTTGTCTTAATTGATGTAGTTGGAGGTGGAAGGAGAGGCTGTAATGGAGCCAAGTGCTGTTAGGTTCTGTGCTTGCAAAGTGGCTGCAGTAGCTGGTGATATGCGTAAAGCCTTGGACATCTGTAGACGTGCCATAGAAAAAGTTGAAACAGAATTAAAGCAACAGCAAAGATTGCAAACCTCTGGCTCTACAGGAGCAGGTAAGACATAATTTTTATTATTATTCATTTACTTTATTTATATTTACATATTTATTATTATTTTTGGTTTATATATATAAACCAATATATGTTGGTTTATATACATTTTATATAACTTAACCTATAAAAAAAATACATTTGAAAATGTCAAGTTTCGGAAAATCCTACACTCTTGTGTTTATTGGCTCGCACAGCATCAGGGGATGCCCAAGAAGGGCACATTTGCTGCCAATGTATGTCTCAATGTGCTATTTTGCTGTATTGTGTTATATTGATGCCACTAAAAATGTGCTGCTGTTACTGGTCTGTTAATGCAATATCGGATTTGCCCAGTTCAAATTTTATGACACTATCAATAGGTATTCATATTTTACTATATTAACTGCAGACCTGCTATCGTCCCCTTAGTTGCCAGGCACTGGAACCTTGTCTCCACCATGATGAGGGCACTTGTACCAGTTACATTACCTAAATGTCCTGAAATAATACTATACTAATCAGAGGGAGCGTTGTGTCATTCCAGTCGTATCGCTCCATGGTTGAACTAGTTGTGTTGCACATAATATCATCACATAAAATGATTAGTGGAACATAATTTAAGCAAATGCCAGAGGCCATGGACATTGTGTTAGCAAGCTACACTGTATAACCAACAGAAATTACATGCAAAAAATGTTCTGAACACAAACTGTTTTTTTCAGTGTGTTCAGGTGTGTTTAGCATGATTAACTTGAAGTCTATACAACATAATCACATTGTTGGGGGGAGGGGGGGAGGAGTGTGACAGAAGATGCTCCAGGATTTTTGTATTTTTCAATTGAGGTCAGAAAATATGGTCTACCTTCACATTTGATGCACTTTGCTGCAGATGTATTCACTCTTTCAGTGCCGCGTTTTGATTTAGTCAACTGCTTAACTCTGCACGATTTGGAAGCACGCTGACGAAAGCAGTTGACCTGCATTATATTCTTTTTCCTTTGGAGAACATGGTAATGTTGAAGAGGTTTCTGCACAAACAGTACAAATACATCGTTGACTACTATATCTTGAAAGCAGTTATCTGCCTTTATCTGAAATTGTTACCATGGTAACTAATATTTAATAAATTACATTGATTTACAGTTTACAAAAGCCCAGCTAAAAAGCTTCAAGGAAGAGTCCCAAGGAAGATCAATGTTGCTCACATATCTGCTATTGTCAATGAAGTCTATGGTTCCCACATCGTTGCCAGTTCCACCCAGGAAGAACAGACGATTCCACTTCAACAAAAAGTGGCTATTTGTACTCTGCTGCTACTGTTCAAACAAGGGAAACAAAGAGAAGTTACACTTGGAAAGGTTGGTGCTAAGAACCTTGTGATAGAGATTTCTTTTCTGGACATCAAAAGGAAAAAAGTAAATAACAGATTAGGGTTCATATCTCTGTGGAAAGTGCTTTGCATAAGAATTAAATGAGCAGACATTACACTTTCATGTCTACAGCAGTGTACTTTAGAGCCAGAGTTGTTTTACAAGATCACCTTGAATACACTAACTTGAACTATAGAACATAGGTTTTAGCCAAAGTATGGTGGTCATTGAATGGTAATTTATCAATCAGAAATAATAATTTTGTGGCTGGATTAAGACTTGCTTTTAACAGTCTTGCAAATTCATGTTGTCAAATCAATGATGGATCCTTACTTTAACCTTAATGCTGTAATTTTACAGCAAATCTAGTTACTCTTTTGACATAATAGTTGCCTGATAATATCAAAATTGATGATTCTGGAACATTAATAAGCGTCCTTTTCCTTCTTTTTTTATTGTTATTTGTTGGTTGCATTTTTTCAATCAACTGACATCACGTTCATCTTTCTTTGTACAATACAGTTCCATGAGACCTACTGCAAGGTGTGTCGCAAGCAACATGTCGGAACTGTTGACCAGTCAGAGTTTGTGTCCATATGTAGTATGCTTGAGGCAAGGGGTATCATGGCATTGAAACGGGGAAAGGACACTAGATCAGCCAAGGTACTTTTTTTTCATTGAATTCTGAATTCCACCACACCCCACCTTGCTGTCTAAATAAGCATTTATCAGTATACAGTGAAACCTGTCTTGAAAAACCACCTTCAGGGATGATCAAATTGTGGCCTCAAGACAGGTTATCTTTCATTGGAGGTATAAATAACAAGAAAAGTACTAAGCACAGTTCTCTGCAAAAGTGGTCTTTCAAGGCAGGTGGTCCCTCGTTGGAGTGGTCTCTCAAGACAGGGACCACTACACCTTAAGGCTTTTCTTATTTGGCGACAGGTCCATGTCCATTCTGCCAGTGAAATGCACAAAAACGCTTTTCATCTGTGTCAAGGGAAGCATTGATTCAAAGCAAAATAAACAAATATTTCATTGTGAAAAGAACATCAGTGGAAAAATTATCACCCTGTTTGTCATTTTAAATACAGTTGTCCCTCCTTTGAGAGACCGCCCCTAGTGCCACCCAAAAGGCGGTCACATAAAGAAGGTGGTCCCGCAAAGGAGGTATAAATAACATGAAAAGTACTACAGAAAGACCTTACAACTGTGGTCTCTCAAAGGAGGTGGTCTCCTAAAGGAGTGGTCTTTCAAAAGAGGGACTACTGTATAGCGGTGCCTTCTCTATGTGGCTCTCTTAGAGGTTATGGTGCCTGCTCAGCTGTCACTTAGGTTACATATAACAGAGTGGCACAAAAATTGCCACTGTGTCTCTGTCTTTGTATTCAAGCCCAGTGATGTATGCATTTTTAGTTTTGTCAATATGTGTAGTTTCTTTGCATGTAACAATAAATATTAGATTAGCTTGTAAAATGTGAGGGGCGTTTTAATCAAAGGGTCTGATTTACACTTTGAAAAAGGATGACAACAAAACGTTTCTCATAAAAAGCTTGAAATCAACTTTCATGTAAAGACAATAGTATAACTTAGGTAACCATTATTTTAATTTTTTTATTTTTTTATAATTTTTGTTTCCATTAAAAGGAGTGGTTTTTATGTAATTGAATTTTGAAGCATATGTAATTAGCATTTAAAATTGGAATATTGCCAAACAAAAATGGTTACCTAAGTTATACTTTTATCTTTACATAGCCGTTAATTTCACAAAGATTCATCCATCCAGTTTTGAACGAGGCTGTTTCAAAATTACCAAGGCTTGTAAAGCATTTCTGAAATATTCACTGCCAAAGATAACCAAGACTTGCTGACTTTAAGGTGGAAGCTGTGAAGCTAGTGCGCAGTGAGACTGGCAACTTTGCATCGCAATTACCCATTTAATTTTGTCACAAGTATATTAAACCTATATATTTTCTGATTACTACATATCCATAGATTTATATCCATAGGGGTTTTTTTGTGGGATCGGAATTTTTTGAGATTTTATAGCATTATTTCTGACATGGTAGGATTTTCACATTTTTCGCGCAGAAGTCACACAAAATTGTTTTTTTCCAGTTGAAATCAGAATAAATTGAAAATATATATCCATGTCTAGGATCAAATTCAATGGTTAGTCCTGAAATAGCATAAATAAAAAGTTATAAAATTTTTAATTTAAGTTCTGACAGGTTGTTCATTTTCTTTCTATAAATTGCTCCAAAAGTCACGGAAGGGGTTGTCAGAAAAAAAAATCCTAGGAACCGTTCCTGGATATGATATTTTTCTTTTAAAGACGTTCGGTACACTGGTCAAAAGAATTTAGAAATCTTTGGTTTTTGGTGTGAGCCGAGATATTGGCATTTGAAATAAAATGCAAGCAAAAAATTGGCATGTCACGGTGCTACTTTTGTCGCTAGGTGGCGCTACATGTAAGGACTACAGAAATTTGATAGCAAACATTATATATGTGGGTAAAAGCAAAAAAATAAATTAAGGATGCAAAAATGTGCATAAAATAATTCAACATGAATGTATGCAATGTATATCAAGCCTTTTAATAACAAATATGTGAACAAAACATGCTGGAATGTGACTTTAAATTCATCTCGTCTTGCAAAAATGTATAAGTGCTCACATTATTTTTCAAGTTTGAAGTAGAAAAAATATTTACAAATCCCTGAAAAATTGTAGGGGGTTTCCAAAATATGCACTGATTTCATTGATTAACAAAAAAAGATATCATACGGTGCTATTTTTTCCGCAATTGTACAAAGAATTCATGCATGTTGACTTAATTTGTTCTAAGTTCATAGGTTCAAGGTATCCATTCATTGTCTAACTTCGATACCATATCAATATACATGTATGTAGGTTAAATATACGGCAGTACGTCGTTAATTTTATATTGCAGTCATAATATATACTTTCATAGATTTACTGAGAAGAGGCAAACATTTTTAAGATTCTCTCCATAGTGCAATACAGCAATGTGGAAAAAGAGGTAAAAATAGGAATATCAAAATTATAGTTGCCTTAATACATTGTCGAATGGTAACACAGGCAGCACTTTGTCAAATATGCCTGTGCCACCTTTTGACGCAGGGGAATTACTGTGGTCCTCCCCCCTCCCCCCCCCCCCCCCCCCCCCCAAGTTGGGACAGCGTTTATCATACCACATTCACAAGAAATGAGAAGTACACTGGCCAAGCCGTATCGTTTTTCTGATTCTGTATTTTTAGGGACAATGTTTTTTTTTTTACATGCCTCGCATACAAGATTATCGGCTAGTACACTTAGTTCCACTATTCTACGACCTTCGTCCCAGTTATAACTGTCAGTGTTTACATGTGCATGTGGCATTGGGGAAGTGGGCGTGGCACTTTCGACGTTGGCTTGGTCAGCGTTCGCTGATTGTGTACATGCGTTTTGCTCTACCACTGCCGTGTTTCGACGTATTCTGCCTTGTTTTAAAGCATTTAGTCCTTTGTTTTGGCACTTGTTAACAAACCGCCCATTCTTTTTCCTTTTCACTCTTCGTAAACAATCCATACTTCTCAAACGGAACTGTGCAAAATAGGAAAAGGGAACAGCAGCTAGTGCAGGTATCGACAAATACCAGCTCTAACTGCATAGAGGCATTGGACCATAAATGGTTGCGCATAACGCGGTGTACCGAACGTCTTTAATGTCCATTGATTTTAATGTGATAGGGCAATTTGTATGTTTGGGAGGCGAGACACAAATTGCAGAGGTTGAGCAAAAAACAGTTCCGAGAAAATCGCATTTAAAGAAAAAGTTGCCAATTCTTACGCATTTATGGCTGTAATATGACACATACTCATTTCTTCTGTCCTGTGTTTTAATTATTGTGTGAAATAAACTTGCAGCTTTACCTCTGTGATGTTGTCATTAAACAAAAGTATATTTTGTGGCTTAAATCTCGACTTTTCTAACTTGGGAACACCACACTTGGCTTGTTCGGGTGTGGGTTCACATGTGGCTTTCCATATTTGGGGACCAGTAAGTGGATTGTGCTAATTTGTTTTTACATCAATCGAGAATTTCAAAGTAACCAGAACAATGGTAGTGATTAGTCTGAACTGGCCCATTCTTAGCTCCACAGCTAATGGTTTCCTGTGAGTGACCCATGTCAATAGCTCAATTGGTTTCCAGCGGTCATGGACTAATGACTGTGCAAACAATGACATGGTTCATTATCATGCCCATGCAAACAAAGCCATGTGTCCGTCACTGTTTAAACTTTTCATTGTAAACAGAAGTCTAGAGATCAATTATCTCATATAAATTTTATGTTCACACATCTGAGTTTTAGGGAGCATGTAGTTTAAGTATCAGACTTTCCAAAAATATGAAAAAGTGATTAGAGGTTATCTGAAGGTGCGGCTTCAGACCTTCCACCTTAATTACTCCCAAATGACTTCTCAGGCCATTTAAGACGATGACTAAATGCTAATCATTTTAAACATTGTGATAACTTTGACTTATACACTTTACAATATGGTGGTTCTAATCAGTCACCTGTAAAAACACATTCAGTGAGGCTTTGACTGTGAATGGTTATCTAAACGTCACCATTAGTGACCACATCTAACAGCCAATTAACTGATTGACTCTATAAAGCAGGGAGACTTTCATCTGAAGGATATGCATAGAAGTAAGCATATTGCAGTGAAAATTTTTGGCATGGATAAAGATTAATAGTACTTCATCTCAAGAGTAGCAAAAGCTCAATTTCACTGATTTGAAGGTCTCGGGTAAGTGCCGGCACCTTAAAAGTGACTGTATCCTGAAGGTAACCTTTCACTTGATGCAACTCAAAAAATTAAAACCTCCTGTGATATTAATGCATCGATATATAGATATCAAATGCAAGATATTTCAATGGATTTACAAAATTCGGCCCAGGGACCCAAAGATTAAATATCATTTATGATTGGACAAGTAAAAGCTAAGCTTCATTGTAATATCTTTAATTTTTTATTTACAGGTCACCTTAAAATTGGATGAACAAGAAGTGGAATTTGCTCTCAAGGATAAACTGTTGATGTCAACAATTCTGCAAAATGGAATTCCAAAATAATAAACCAACATTCTGAGTGCAGAAATAGAAAGATCTCTGTGTGTGTGGACACCATATACCAAGTTACCAACAGGGCTTGTGATGCGTTCTTCATTTCTTGCATACTGAACATGAAACTGTGCATTGTCATTCATATCTCGTGACAGAGTATGGCCCTGTCACTTGCAATCAATTTCACGTGATGATATACCAATCATTGGTATACAGATTGTACATACGTAAGCTGATTGTTACCCACAGTGGCTGTTGTACCTTAGCATAAAAATTTTTAATCACCCCCCCCCCCCCCAAAAAAAAAAGATAAATGTTCGAAATAATATATAAAAATACATAGTAGCACATGAAAGGTTCTTAGCACTATCATACGAGTGTAGACTGAGTTTTATAATAATATATTGGGATGCATTCATTTTATTATATTTATTATTTTAAAAATGTGTTTAGGCAACTATATGTTTTAAAAAGACAATGTTTTGTTAATTGTAACATTATTTTATTATGCCCCCGTCAGAAAGAGGAGGGGGCATATACCATATTCATTCCAATAGTAGCACGCTGTGCTAATGCAAAGATTTCCTGGAACAGACATGGTTTTTGCAGAGTTCTGTGAAAATGATATGTCTTAATTTACAATACCACAAGCAATTACACTAATTACAGAATCCATATAGCATAAAAAAGAACAATGAACTCTTTTCTTCATCGTTAGCATATATTTTTTAAAATACTGATTTTTTTTATGAAACCCCGATTATTAAGAAGTAGGGGGTGTGCTTCTATTCAAGTGTGTGCTACAATTGGAATGAATACGGTAGCAATTATTAGTCATGTGCGAGTGTGTGACCCGACAGTTTTCACATGATTACAAGGAGAGGGATGTCATATTGCACGTGCTTAAGGTCTCGGGTGAGTTTGAAGATGAATGACCTTGACCCAATTCCCAAGGTCACAGAGCCATTTTAGTGAATTTGGTTTTCATGTGAAAGTTTTTGGCATCAACCTTTCATATCGCACATGGCTTGAATCCTACACAAGGTCTAAGACAAGTCCGAAGATGGATCACCTTGACCTAGATCCCAAAGTGACAGAGCCATTTTAGTGAATTTTATTTTCGCGCAATAACTTGAAGAAAAATTGTCATTTTAATAATTTAAACTTTAATAATAACTTGAAAAGTTTGTGACATAATTATGCCTTTCGGGTGATTGTATTCTTGCATAAGGTCTCTGATGAGTTTGAAGATGGGAGACCTTGCAACTCTACCGGCTGTAAGTTGTCATATAACACAAGAATGACTCCTGTCAGTTGAAAGCTGTAGCATGAGAGGGAGCACACACCTAATGATCTCTGATTGCATTTTAATTCACAGTTGTATGCAGTTCTGTGAAAGAAAAAATGTAGAACTGTTTTGGTATCTTCCTTTTAAGCATTTTAAGTTTATGAGCAGAAAGTTTTTACAAAATGGAATCAATCTTGCAAAGCGGCGACTTTTAAACTTAAAATGGACTGTTTTTACCTTGATTTAGAGCAAGTGCTTGCTTTGTAAGCAAGTTTTGCCTGATCACCGTATCTTGATTGAATGATCAGCCTGAGCATGTTATCATTACAAAGAAATGTCGTACAGAGTTTGGTTGTGATAAAGTGACCTGCAGTTATAAATAAATATTTTAACATCACAATCATGTTGTTTTGTTTGTAGCAATTGCCTTTCTTTACCCCTAATCATCATCTACATTCATGAACAATCAATTTCCTCATTTGAGTCTTCAACAGGATTTTCCTAATGTTAACTTACTAGTTGGATCCACTATCTGCTTTATTCTTTGCTATAGCAGCACAGAATTAACGGGTATTGTGACACTGTGACCCAGATTGTTCTCAATCTGACATGATGAGTCCTTACAGTGCATATAAAACTTGCAAAGGTCAAAAGTAGAATTAGTCTCTCTCTTTTTTTTTTTTTTTTTTTTTTTTGAGATTAATATTTTTTTTTTAAATACAGTACGAATTTGGTATTGTATTTTTTCACAAAAGGAAAAGGGCATGTGCTACAATAAGAATCAATATGATAAATGTGTAGAAAATAATTCCAAAGGCCAGCGTCCCTTGATGTACTGCCTTGGGGAGAACATCAAGAATATTTTGACCCCCATGAATATTATAATAGAATATTACTTCCTGATGGCAAGAGCTACACAAAAAGGTTGCACCCTAGTAACTGAACCAAAGATCTTGTCAGTTATGCCATTTTATTGTACAAAATTAGGTTTCAGCAGCAAATTGTGCATACATATACAATGTACATATTGTATACAATATAATGACTTCTATAAATACATTGACATGACATGGTCCTAATGTAGGAAATGTACATCATACAATGTAACTATAAATACATGTACATTGACATGACCTGGTCCTTATGTGTAGCAAAGGTATATTTAGGTCATGTAAATTTAATATTCAGTTTGTCAAGATGCCTTTAAAATATTTGTGATGCAGGTTAATTTTTGTTTTCTCCATTGTTTTAACAGTTTCTTCCCATGTGAGACAGTCATCTCAAACTTATATTAGGCACTAAAAATTGTAAAAGAAAATATTGAGATGAGTTTCCAGTAAAGGGGTCTACGAAAACTTTCAACATCTTTTAAAAAAGTGTACACAAAGTACTCTTTCTTGTAACACCCTGCCTCCCCCTAAAAGAAAACTCTAAAAATGTTGATTTTGGGCTAAATGTTGTCTTTATTGATCAACATTTTCAAAATTAGCTATAAAGGTACATTGATCTTGACCCTGTCCACCCCCCCCCCCCCGCCTACCTCAAGTACTCGTATGAAAATATTGATAAAAATGGCTGACCCCCAAGACATTTTTACAACAACCAAAAAAAACAAAAAAAAAAAAACAATCTGTACACTAACAAAATAAATAAACAGTGTTGCCAACCTGGTGAATGTATATTTTCGGGAGATTATGAAATGGCAAGTGGCGTAAAGCAGCAGAGCCCTCCAAGGGGGGTCTGGGGGCATGCTCCCCGAAAAAAAAAAAATCAAAAATAGACATCAAAATATGCATTTTTGTGTCATTTGAGGGTACTTGAATTCAAGTTTCTGTGAGCCGCAAGATGCACAGCAGCTTAATTTGCCTCAAAAATAGCACTGTGAAAAGCATATTTGTTAAAATTTACCACATTATGTTTTTAGAATGTCATTTGTGGTGACTTTCTTGAGATTTTTGGAGTAATTCGGGAGTCGGGAGGCAAGACAGCACGTCTGAATTTTCGGGAGACTCCCGGATAATTAGGGAGGGTTGGCAACACTGAGTAAATTATATAGATTACTCGGGCAAGTGTGTTGTATGTCATGTCACAGAAAACCTGATATAGAACAATGTAAATAAACTCTCAAAAGGCAGCAGGCAGGGAATAAAGCTGGGCAGATGGACAAAAGGGGTGAATATTTGTCTCAAAGTCTTTCTGCACTACAGAAATTAAATGCTTGAGATATTAGAGCTGAGGAACAATTTCAATAGACACAAGATACAGTAGTCTCTAGCCAACTAGATACAGTAGTCCCTAGTCCACTAGATACAATAGTCCCTAGTCCACTAGATACAGTAATCTTTAGTCCACTAGATACAGTAGTCCCTAGTCCCCTAGATACAATAGTCCCTCCTTGGCCAAGCCACACCTATGGCAGGTCTTAAAGTGATCATATAAAACAGGTGGTCTCTCAATGGAGGTAATATAACACAAAAAGTACTACAGACCCTCTTATATGTGGTCTCAAATGGCAGATGGTCTCCCACTAGAGTAATCAGTCCCGTGAAGGACCACTGTATTTGCATTTAATATTTAAGTCTACATCAGCACCATCCCCATGAACCATGCTACAGATACAACTAATGTATCAAACAAACCACAGGAGCGGTTGCTTTCCCAGCTACATCTTCTGTAGATCTAAATTCAACATCTTGATACTTTCAGTGGTCAGCAATATTTCAAACTGGATCAATGTATGTACAGTCAAAACTCGTTACGACACTCAGATATCTGAAACATTCACTTAATGACACACACTTTAAGGAACCAAATGTACTTTTTCCATGTTATGTGATTCATTTATCTGACATATTCTGTTATCTGACACGATGTCAGGGAACAGATGGTGTCATTATAATGAGGTTCCACTGTAGTATACGTAGCATGGTCTACCCCTGCCCTATCAAAGCCCTCTGTCAATTATAGTCTAATGATTTTCATTGAAAAGCTGGAAAATGGAAAACATTTTGGATGATGGGACCTATCATAATAACATGCCACTCAACAATAGCATTGACTCAGTCTTATCCTGATCAAGAAAAAAGTTAATGATGAAGAAAATACTTCACTGGAAGTTGGATATTGAAGACTGTATGCAACTTAATAATTGTAGAATCTCCCAAACATAAGTAAGTCCTTTGATCTCAGATTTCAAAGCATTGATTGACCTGGTTCATTAAGCCTACTTCAAAAAATACTCCTCAAATTTCATTTTGCTCTTACAGGATTTCCAAATTCTCAGCCAGACTTTGAAAGTTTTCAAAATACTGAAGCCTGCAAGTTTCCAAGAAAAGAGTTTGATATCTCTGTTTATCTCAGCTCTCTACCCTACCCCTACCCCTACCCCACAGTTCATGTTGATCTCTGTTGACCAAGGCTTGTTTCAATGTCCAGGTAAAGTCTGAACAGGTACATAAGAAATACAAGTTCAACAATGATTGATTTCCATCTACATAAAATCCTGGTAAGAAGCCATAAAGTCTTAAAAGCATTTAACCCTTTCCCCCTTGAATTAAGACCGAGTCAACAGCTTTCCTTGGCATGGGTTGGGCACTAAGTGCCCAACCCATGCCAAGGAAAGCTGTTGACCTGGGGCACGTGATCTTGACAGGTCTCATCTGCAATTTTCAGTCAAACTGTTTTTCATTACTGTTGAAATTAGTTGAAAACGTTGAAGCAGACGACATTTGACCACTAGCCGGTTTTGGCCAGTTTAAGGGGGAAAGGGTTAAGGTAGTGAATATCACACCATATACATGTCATTAAAAACATAACTCGGATCTGCCGGCGGCAAACAAGATGGACAGTCAATCCTTAAAAAACCTGTCTGCTTTCTAGCACCAAATGGCAGCACTAGACAAGCTTGGTCACCTTTACTGGGACACACCATGTGGCAGAACAATTGCCTTTTTCATAAACAGCCCATATTCTGTTATTCAAATGTAGATTTTCAAAATTCAACTTTCTTTCAATGGTGCATAGATGTAACAAAGGAACTATGGTAACCTTTAACAAGCATAAATTTTTTGCAGACTCTGCAAAAACTGGAAGAATCAGGCCTTGTGTGTTCTTCTGGTTAAATTTTCAAACTTAACATCGTTTATATAAAGTCTAAAGAAATACATGTACTGTACATTTTGTAAATTAAAGGTACAAATTACGAAATGCAACATCAATGTCATGCAAGGCTTTTCATGTAAATGGCAGGCAAAAAAAAAAAAAAAATTATGTCTATTCTTGGACACAGGACATAGGAGCCAGCATTTCTCCTTCATCCCAAACTGCCTCATCTCCTCCTAAACAAATTCCAATTAAGTTAATGAGAATATACACTTAGGTTAAAATAAAAGTGTCATATTTTTTCTTCAAAATTGCATTTCAGGGGATATAAACATTCTGACATCTTGTGACACCTTTGATGCTATGGTCTCAAATGCAGGGGACAAATTAACATAGACACAGAAAGTATTGCAAGGAAGACAGTACATTGTACAATAACATGTCATATTATATATACATGAATATTAAGTATATAAGCCAAATATACACAATTAATATAATCTGGCTAAAATTGTTAGAATATATACAAAATACATCTGTGAAGCAAATATTTATAGATGTGGTTCTTAATTTAGAGGCTTTAGGTTGGCTGGGATCTCCTCAACTCACATGTAAATTAACATCATAAGCAGACAACACAGATAAACTGTGTTTTCCCATGGATTGAAATCTAAAATTTTCTTTTTCTGAGAGTGAAGAAAAGGCATGGAAAATAAAGCTAACTGTGCCTCTCTGCATTTCTTGCAATTGAAGGTACCCTGCCTGTTGAATGCATGAAGGCAGATGAAATATATTTTATTAATTAACATTTAAATAATTTTACAAAACATGGAATGATTTAAGAAAGTTCTGATACTTTTAGCAGGGTTCATACACCTTTCTGTTTTGAGGAAATCAAATGTCTAAATTATTTTGGAAGAAAATTGAAAAAAAAATCCAATTTTCTTTAGTATGAATAAAAGCAAAAGAGATAAGAAGGAAAATAGTTCAGAACAAGTAAAAAGTTGATTTGCCGAATTTTTTGTCAAATATAGTGGCAATAATTTATAAAAGAGTGATAGTTCTTCTTTCTCATACAAAGTATTATTTTGTAAACTTGGAGGTAGCATCTGTAATAATAAACAGAAATACATAATAGTTACTACAACATACAAAAGCACATTGGCTTGTATCCCCAACACTACACAGGCCTTGCAAGTATTAAACTTAAAAAAAAACATTTCATTCTTTTTTTTTAAATTTAATATTGTGCTTGGAAATCCATTCACTTGTTTAAACTAAAGATACATGCAAAATCTATGCCATGTGAGTAACATCTGTCTGTGTTTCTTGTCAAAATATCTTGACTGGTATCTAAATTCCTGGGGAAAGTAAGAACTCTACATAGTCACCAGACTTAATGCAAATTTTGTCATGTAGATTGCAGTTTTCTTTATCTTTTCCATACATATATCAAGGTTAAGCACAAGGCTATGAACTGGGATGACTGTACAACACTTTCAGCACTAGAGGTCACCACAGGTCAGGCAGGATGACACCTCTTCTATCTCATTGGTCTGTTGGGCCATCTTAATCTGTAGTGTTTTCTATTGATTGAAGCTTTTTTTTCTATTCCATTTAATTGGAGCTGAATATAATCGAATATGAGTATCTATAGAGAATCATGATAACCCTTCCCCCCCCCCCCCCCCCCCCCGCCAATGCCATATCATATTATAGCACATTTTGATATGCATAGCGACAAGGCACAAGTTATTTTTTAAAAGAAAACTAATTGCATAAGTTGTCATTTATGTCCTTAATGAGCTGATATGATGAGACATGAAGCCCCAATAAGGCATCACCAGGCAGTTTGTCACACACATGAATGATAATGATCCTTGGTTGAATCTCATCAGGTACTAAATAGGCTCATTTACCAAACATTCACTTCGCCTGATATTGTGTTCAGGAGTAAAATGCATCATATATTGAATCATGGAACTAATGTTTTGAACATATAAAAATTTTCAGGCATGCCCTGCATTGTCTGTGTTTTAAAAATATTTACATATCAACATTACAAAGTGGCCATGATCTGCAGTCTCTGATGGCTAAAAATTGGCAAACCTGGGACAAAATTTTTGTTGCCAATTTTTTTCACCAGGTGGAAGCACCTCCTTTTCCAACTTGTGATGTTGAGGCTCAGGCCAAAATCTGTTCACATCTATCCAACATGCACATGGTCTGTGTGTATGACATGGCAGTAGTTCATGGTTCACTCTCTGTTCAGGAGTCCTGGCTGCTATAAGAGACTTGTTGTGCATTCAAAGCATTTTTCAGGGTGGAACTTGTGTCAGCACTGGAACTTCGGCGGGATGGAACTTTGCTCGGGTAGGTGGGGTCACTGTCTTTAATCTCTGTGGCTCTCTTGTATAGCTGAGCAGCTATCTCAAAGTCACCCTGTAAATATATAGTCACAATTGATCAGTTTCTCTTTCGTTAAATATCTCAGTACCTTACAAAGCGTATATGCCTCACATTTTAAGTTATTCTAAAATTGGCATAATATGCATCAGCATTCAAATCTTGCATAATCCACTTTGATAATTTTACCTTGATTTCATTTCTGTCATCAGATGGCAGCACCTTACTGTTCCATGCAATTGAGCAATGGGAAGGAAGAGGGCGGGGGAGATTTTTATTAATTAACAAACACCTGGAAGTGTTCCTGGGAGTGTGTGCAAGCACTTGGTATATCTGTTCACAGCAGGACAAGGTAAGATAAAAGGATGGAGAAAGGGAAGAAAAATCAGGGATGATGGAAAGGTGATGCAACCAACACACAGCCAGAAAGAAATGGTTGAACAAGATGGCTGCGTGAACAGACCTTCCTCAGCAGGCCTCCAAACCTTCAATCCAAAATAAGCAACACACTACCAGTGACCACAGATGCTTCTCTGTAAAGTCAAAGCCATTGGCCAAGGGGTTTCCGGGTTTAAAGAAGAAAACGTTTCAAGATTTACACCCAGAATGAAGTGAAAAAACAAAACAAAAAACAAACAAAATTATATTAACAAAAAAATCACAACAAAATCATTAAGATGTTATTTCAGTAATTGGTTTGAACTCAGATATGACAATACTCCTACTTAGAGAACAACTTCAGGTCAATTTGCATTTGCACCAAGTTTGAAGAGAATGTAGCTTGTGATTTTGGTAAGGACAACAATGACCGAAAAAAAAAAAATAAATAAATAAAAAATACAGAAAAGAAAACATGCATTCAAAAAAAAAAAATAGGAAAACAACTGCAGTGTCCCCTGGTAAACAAAGGTCCACTGGTGTCCAGAAGTGCCCTATGGCTCCTGTGCTATGTGGAAACTGCAGGCCACATAAATGTGTATTAAAATTTCTCCCGATATGCACAAAGACCCTTACAATGACGCCCATGGGCCTAATGCTCTGTGTAATTGGATGAGCATCACATAAAATCCCGTTCCTAAGTACATGCACTTTGAGCAAATGGCAGCCTCCCTGCACTTCATTTCCAAGTACATTGCAAGCTTCTGCTTCACCTATTTGCTTGGCCTGTGCAAAAGAAAGTTTCCTGTGAATCTTTCACAATGTCAAAGCCAATAACTACAGACTTAACATGTGTGTACCCACACATGCAAAACATAAGCGTCTTCTATGAGAAACTTGAAACTGTAATTCTTATGTTGTAAAAGTCCACAACAACCATCGATTAACTCTTTAAGTGCCAATCACATCTTAACTGGATCTACTTAAGTTAAACTAGCCTGAATTATCATTAGAATCTCAGATTCATATTCCTCGTAAAAAGACTTTTCATTCAAGTACCAGTATGCCTATAGTTCCAGTGAAAATATCTCAGGTCAACAGCTCTTTTCGGCACACATTGCACCCAATGTGCGCTGAAAAGGGCTGTTGACTCAGTCCAAAATTTGGCACCTAAAGAGTTAAGTTAACATGAGCCTAATGAAATAAGAGTGTTTTAACCTGTTCATATCGGAGTAGAGCCAGATTACGCAGTGTCTCGGCCACCCTTGGATGACTGGCCCCCAAACTTTCCTCGTATATCTTCAACGCTCGCTCATACAGGGGTAGGGCTGCAGTGTGGTTACCCTAGAAAGATAGGCCAATCACATGAGTACGTCAACTTGATTACTTTACTTTATCTTACATTTTCTTATTTCACTGATGGGGAAAAAGTGAGAAAACAACTGAGCAAAGAGATCAGTTTAAGATATTCACTATATGATATTCAACACAACTGGCAAGCTTTTGTGGGTTTATGGAGATAAACAGTTAAAGCGGTTTAATTACCTCACCCTCCAATGGGCTGTACCATGGCTCCCACTGAAATAGTTTTCCCATTACTTCTATGTTAAAAGTCCCTCTATTATAAGGTGGTTTTGCTATTAACTTGCCGGTGAGCCTGTCGGCCAATTGTTTTTTTGCTAACAAAATATGTTTAAACCAAAGCAACCCTCATTTGATAAAGTGTTCTCCCAGGTGACACCACTGCTCACAGGTGTCCCGGTTACTCATACTTGAAGGTGGAGACACTTAGGGAATAAACAAAATGGACTCTCCTTATTGGCCAGTGGTTGTTTACAGAAAATAGCGTATCATGAAAACATAGCCTCAGACCCAATACTGACACCTACAAGAGCATCCCTCATTGGTGTTTTATAATTGGGAGGTAAAAGAAAATTCCTGGCTAAAGCCTAATGATAAGGGAGCTACTTCCTCCCTGTCTGTGCCCCCCCCCCCAACACTGTCTCATAATTCTCTTTTAGATGACAATGGGATTGATCTTCCCTTTTTGCATGGATGCTATGTCGAAATCTTGAAGCTTTGCAACAATTAACCCTTAAAGTGCTACTCACAGCTATAGTCGTTAAACATATAATGGTTAAAAAATTTAAATTTCTCATGAAGATATCTTTCATTCAAATACCAGCAAGCCTGGGCAAAGAGTAGTCTTAGTCAACACTTTAAGGGTTAATTTGCAGGCAAAAAAGATTTAAAATGGAAAGACTTTAAAGCTACCCCACCCCACCCCAAGAAAAAATGAAGATGTGTTGACCTGTTGAGAGTACAGGACTGCCAAGTTAACCAATGCAGTGGCCACTGATGGGTGACTGGTGCCAAAGGCCAGCTCTCTGATCTCCACTATCTGCCGGTAGAGAGGCTCTGCTTGGTCCAGCTTTGCCTGCAGAAACAAAAGAGCAGCTGCTTGAAATGGGTTGGACAATGTGGACAAATATGTTCACCCAGCACACAGAGAAAGGAACAATGGAGGTGATGATCTGTGGCCATTTTGTTGGAAAGTTGACACAATTGACAGTAACAGGAAGGCTGATCAAATACAGTCAATATTAACTAAAAAAAGATAAAATAAAATAACAAATGATGTTACCACACAGAACACAGCTGATGAAACTACCATAAAACATAGATTTATAGACATCAAATACATCCCACCTAAGTTGTTAGTTCAGCCCATTTGTCCAGGTGTCGCTTGACACGTAACCCAGTAAAAGTGTATCACAGTACAACTGGGCACAGTGCTGTACTTCTCACTTAGGAAAAATGTAGGTTTTTTTTATGGTACATATGGGTTATTCTCTTTAGTTGTCTTATCAGAAATGCAGCACACTAGTATTTTCTACACGTAATTATGCACAGACATTTTCAGCTTTAAGTTAGAAATCTAAGACAATTTGAGCTGGTAAAGCACGCAATAACTTTAAAGGTGTATACTGCAGCAACTCATCTTGAAAGACCACACAAAGGGATCAGCAAACTGTGGTCTTTCAAAACAGGTGGTCTTTCATTGCAGGTATAAATAACATGAAAAGTATAAAGGAAAGTGTTTGAAAACTGTTTTTTTTTTCAAGAAACATGGTCTCCTGTAACAGTTGTCTTTCAAGAGTGGGACAGCTGTAATACATCTCATCAAAATGTACAATCTGGCTAGCTGGTTATCATGTCCCACCTAACTGGGTTAGGTGCACTGAATAAAGCTGAAACTGACACCTGGTGGTGGGGGCTGATACTAGTAACTTGGGTTGGTGCTATTATGTCTCAGTATAAAGCAATAAAAAAATTCATCTTTAGTTTTCAAAGGCACTTTTGAAAACAACTTTGATAAAGGAGGAAGCCTTTTTTTAAAAACATTTATACAGCATTTTTCACATTGTTGGTGCTTTCTCATTATTAAAAATCAATGTTCCTGGGAAAGTTTAGCAGCATTAATAACGAAAATTATTGTATTTCTGGTAAGAAAATAATAATAAAAAAATGTTGCTGATGGGGTAAGTGGGGGATGAGGCAGGTGCCTGACACGCTAAGGAGGATTTTTTGGGGCTCCAATATGCAAATGAACATTGTACGTACCATCTTTTTGTACAGCACAGCCAGGTGTTTGACGATGGAGGCCACACTCTGGTGATCCGAAGGGTGGTGCTACAAAAAATATACTATATAGTTATTATCAATATGTGCAAAAATAAAGTTTAAACAAAAATGACAGTGATCTTATTTAAAGTTGACCTGAGCGATGGCATGGTGGTACAAACAAGAATGATTTAAAGGCAGGAACAGTGTCAGGAAACTTTATCATGGAAAGTTATAACTCTCTCTGTATCCTAATTAAAATATACATTCAAATTTGTACATTATTATTTCAAATGGTAAAGAAAAGTCACGCAGGAAAAGTGGACCCTTCTTTGCTGGCTGGGTGGGCTTTCTAAACATGACATCATTCTGCAGTGGTCATGGTGATACTTAGCTGTCTCTGATCAGTGAAACCTCATTACAACAACACTCAGATGCCATCTTTATTTGCTCATATATTGAATGACATTTCATGTAAGGTCTGTTTTGGCCACATTACCGAACCCAATCCTTCCAACCAATTTGAACAGAATGAATATAATCCTTTAGCAGGTAAACATGGGAAAGTATCACAATGAATTTTAACTCTTTCAGTGTCAACTGCAACTGAAGTTGAACTACTTAAGATGAAGTGCTCTGAATTATAATAAAAGAGTTTTAGAGTCACGTTCCTTGTCAAAAGACCTTTAATTCAGGTACCAGCATGCCCGAAGTTACATTCAATATAACATTGCAGGGCAACAGCTGTCCTCTGTGCACTTTGGGCACACTGTGCCAAAAGCATGCTGCGGAAAGCTGTTGACTCAGTCCAAAATATGGCACTGAAAGTGTTAACTGCA
Organism: Hermodice carunculata; assembly: GCA_964020975.1. Taxonomy (NCBI): domain Eukaryota; kingdom Metazoa; phylum Annelida; class Polychaeta; order Eunicida; family Amphinomidae; genus Hermodice; species Hermodice carunculata. The sequence goes on along the minus strand of OZ026618.1, from coordinate 45,439,541 downwards.
TGATGGCCATACCCTACCTTTTGTCGTATATGGAGAGCTCTCTCATAGAGGGGAGCGGCTTTCTCAAACTGCTTCCTATCGTTGTAAATTCCTGCCAGATTGTACAGGACTTGAGCAACATCAGGATGATCAGGACCTAAAACGGACTCCCGCATCTCTAGACATCTCTGGAAGAATGACTCAGCAGCTCTGTAAGCAGCAACCAGCATAAAAATATACGTTATTTCATTAAGGAAGTGGAATAGAGGAAACATCAATGGCAGCATCCATCTTAAAATCCGATATTTCTGCCTGCTTTAAAAATATGAAGTTAGTCCCTAACCTCCAATAATCTCAAACCAACTTCTGGAAATTCAGTATTTTGAAAACTCCTGAGGCATTCAAAGCAGGTGTCTAAGAATTTATGCTTAAAAAGCAGCACCTTGTATTGTATGCCATGTATCTCCTGCAGTCATGTAGGATTTACAGTGTACGCTGTAATCTTACATTAACTTTGAATACCACTCCAGATATCCCTATAGACAACATTGCCAAGTATTTTTACACCATAAATATGACTTGCAACTTTTTTGCAAGTCACTGCCATTTCATGTTTGATAGGCTTATCTTTCCTATACAATAACACATAGAGAGTCTTACATGGCTGAGAACCAGAATTTTTCTCTAACCAGAGATCATCGTTGGTGGGGAAAATCAATACCCACCGCTAATCATGACATATTCAATATTATTCTGCAGATAGTCAAGGCCATATGCACTAAATATCATGACTATCTCAATGTTATTCTGGAGGAAGTGAAGAATGCCCACACTAATCATGATTTACTCAATGTTATTCTGGCATTAGTAGAGAATGCCCACACTACTCATGACTGACTCAATGTCATTTGGAGGTAGTGACGGTTGCCCACACTAATCGTGACTTACTCAATGTTATTGTGGAGGTAGTAGAGAATGCCCACACTAATCATGACTTACTCAATGTTATTCTGGAGGTAGTAGAGAACACCTAGCTCATTGAGGGTCCTGGCCACATCGGGGCTATCAGGCCCTACAGCCAGCTCCTCCAGCTGTAGTGTCCGCCTCCGAAGTGGATCCACCCCACGCATCTGACCCTGAAATGTCCAAAAAATTGTCTTAATTGATGTAAATATAATTTTTATAAGTGTTTCACACTACAATTGAATGCTCCTTTGTGTTTTGCATGTTGTAAGGTTGACATGTGTGAAAAAATGGGAATTGTGTATTTGTTCTCCATAAATACATAAATCCATTAATTTGTGGTCATGCTGTAAAAAATTATTAAACTCCCACCACAATGAGAAGGTTTCTATGTACATGATCAAACCATCTAGTTTGCCTAGATATTTTGTAATCTTGTGGTAATTCTTAATTGAGTCTGTAGCTTTCCTAAACATACATGAAGTGACTCAACAGATTTCCAGGGCACACACAGACTGACTGCAAAGATTTCCTTGGCACACACAGGCTGACTAAATAGATTTCCTTGGCACACACAGACTGACTACACAGATTTCCCCGGCACACACAGACTGACTACACAGATTTCCCCGGCAACTGACTACACAGATTTCCCCGGCACACACAGACTGAGTCAACAGATTTCCTTGGCTCACACAGGCTGACTACACAGATTTCCTGGGCACACACAGACTGACTGCACAGATTTCCTTGGCACACACAGACTGACTACATAGATTTCCTTGGCACACACAGACTGACTTAACAGATTAACTGGCACACACAGACTGACTACAAAGATTTCCCCGGCACACACAGACTGACTACACAGATTTCCCCGGCAACTGACTACACAGATTTCCCCGGCACACACAGACTGAGTCAACAGATTTCCTTGGCACACACAGACTGACTACACAGATTTCCTTGGCACACACAGGCTGACTACACAGATTTCCCTGGCACACACAGACTGAGTCAACAGATTTCCTTGGCACACTCAAGGTATATTTCATCTGAAGGATGATGGGGAAAGCTGTTTGACAAATTGTCAATAATTCTTGATAAAAAAAAGAAGCACCTGCCATTGACAGCACTAGATTACACATGTCTGGTCATTTATAATGGGAAAAAGTTGTATGCTGATACATAGTGTTGGGTCCTCAGTGTGTAGTCTGTCCTACTAAAGTGAGCAATCACAAGAACAAGACTACGGCCTCTGGTGATCACACAGCAAACACAACCCTCCCTCTGCCATCCTTTGGTTGCTCATAGTTTTATCTTTCCAGGCAAAAACTGTAACTTTTATATTTATTTTCCTTGATATAAAAGCAAAACATGATGCTTTTGGTCTTTGCCTAGTATTTCTCAGTACATATATGGACAATATCCTATTTCTCTCTCAAATTAGGCAATTATCACTTAAGTACCAGTACAAATAAAGCTCTGCCAAAGCAGCGACTGATGCCCAAATAAGTTTTAAATTCTGCAAATGCTTCACAGGCAAAACTTTTGCAACATGCAAATAAATATCAGATGATTTCCATGATATTGTATTACACAATAAATGCCAACATCACTCACAGACTGGACCCGGGGGCCTTTAGACTTTTTCCGGATGGTAACTGCTTTTCTGTGTAACGGTTCTGATACTTCATGTCTGAAAAACAAAATAAACTTTGAAAAATACAATTTTGTTACATAAGGAATGCTTTAGGTGTTGTAAATGTAATCCACAGAGTTATCAACCACAGCTCCAGGGATGACTGGTGCCATTATCCAATTAGCCAAAGGATAATGTTTCATTAATTTGGTTGAGGAAATTTGCAAATGGTTAATTTTTTTTAACATAGATTATACAGGGTTCATACCAGTCCTTGAAATCCTTGAAAGTACTTGAATTTACAACCTGCTTTTGCAAGGTCTTCAAAACCTTGAAAATCAATGTTTTTGCAATCAAGTCTGTAAAAAGTCCTTGAATTTTAAATATCCATTAATGCACCTTCCTCAAAAAAATTAGATTAGATTCACTTCCTCCCCTCCCACTATAGAACCCCCCCCCAAAAAAAAAATGGACAGCAAGACACAAAAAGAAAAAAGGATCAAGTTGGAAAGTCCTTGAATTTTGGTAAAAAGATCCTGAAAAGTCCTGGAAAAGTCCTTGAATTTGAAAGCTGCCAAGCTGTATGAACCCTGTTATATACAAATCAAGTTAAACTCTGCAGTAATTTATTTCCCAATTTGGCTACAAATTGTGAAGGCCTAGATCAGTCCCTGCAACTCTATACATTAACTCTACCAGAAATCTGTGTTGTCTTCCAGGTAAAGACGAGCCCATATCTGTATTACACAGATAGGCAAAATCTCAATACATGCACTCAACTCTTCTCAATTTTAGGACTTCTGCTGAAGGACGCATTGTGCATGTTGCACGCTATGTGTTAATATATTTCTGGACAGGACATTGGACAGGCCAGTTTAAGAACCAGGAATGTTTGATGAATACACATCAGACAAGACAAGAGGATCGTGAGGATCCTGTGCTCTGCTGTCTGGGATCTGCTGCTTTCACAAGTGTATACCCTTCACTGCTGTATACATGTACTGTATTAATGCTAATAAATGGTTGATCCAACATTTGATATACATGTAACCACAATATAAGCTATTATCTCTGGATGGTGATAAGTAAAGGAATTTTATTGGTTAATCGGACCTTGCATGTGTTCCTGTGGAGCTGGCTTCACCAGGGTCTATTTTTTGTAGCCACGAGAGTACCCAGGGGAATTCTTCATAACGTCATTTTACCTCCAGAGGGTAAAAACGATCATAGGAATTTCACTGGCTAGTTGGCCCTTGTATATCTTCCCATAGAGCTGGCTTCACCAGGGTCTATTTTCTGTTTTTTTTGCTCGTGAAGCACCCAGTGGAATTCCTTGTGTAATCATTTTTGAGCCACATTTTATGTTGGATGTGGCACTGTGCTGGAAAATTTGCATGTAGTGGACAAGAGCTGGCAAAGAAAACTGGCCAAGATCCATAAGATGCTCTGTAATAATTTACATCTTTCAATAATTGACTTTGGATGTCAAACACTTTATTAATAAACTGTTCCTTCATTTCAGAAACAGTCAAATGTCCCATCATAAACCTCAGAAATCTTCAGACATTCCTTGATTTTGTTCCATCCAGGGATAAAAGCATCATGCTGGGGTCCAGTCAATAATACAGTTACATGGACAACCCTGATGAAAGTATATTGATTCTATGTTTGAGGTTAAATTATCATTCTCTTGACTGAAATTAAAAAATAATAATTCACTGCAGATTACATGATCAAAGCACTACAAGTTAATTGTAATGCACCTGCATCAGTGATGTGATGCATTGACATTTGGACAAAATCAAATGTGTGCGAGTTATGTTTGGTTATATGTCATATGTGGCATAGAATAACTGCGACAAATTTAAACAAACATGGCACACCAATTAGCATTGAAAGTAGGCCTAGGGCTTATTTTTTTGCGATGAATACCCAAATAAACATAGAATAAACAAAATCTTACCTGGCTGGAGAGTGAGTTACATTTTTTCTCCCGTGAGGGATCATTGTTGGTGGGGAAATCATGAGTGACCATACAGCAAGAATGTCAGAGGATGCATCAGTATAGTATCATCTCCTTCATAAATTGGAAGGTCCACCTTGGGGAACATTTACCATAAAGGGAAAGCATTTGAAGTAACAGTGTTTCCAAGCAAAGACTGGAATGCAATGACAATGTTGTGACAGTAAGGCCATTTACACCAATATACCTGACTCATCAGCTTCTGAAGTAAAGGAAAAATGCACGCTATATTTACACTGGATGCATCACACATACCTGCCTTCTTAAGCACAATTTTGTTGTTTGATGTCCAATAAAAAAAGGCCAATCTCTGGGTGGACAGGTAAAGTTATTATTACAAACAGATGATTGTATGTTTGTTAAAAAAAAAGAGAAAAAAATCTAAATAACAGTTTGGATAATATTGTAATGCTTGCATTGTGTTCGTTATGCGGTGCTTGCCCTCACTGACACATGGTCATAAAATTTGATATTCCATGGCTTTGTCAAAAATGAACAATATCCTGATGATTTCAGCAACTTCTGATCATCTGTAGTTGCATCATATTCTGCTTAAATTTCAAACAAATCTGGTCAGCTCTTCTGTAGAAGTCAAAAATAGCTTCACATGCAGGAACACATAAGAAAACTTCTTTTGTAAAACTGCAGCTCCACCTAGCTGTGACCAGAATGTAAACTGTGTGGCTGCAAGTTCACCCTACATTAAATATGGAAGCAATCATTCCAGTAGTTCATGAGAAGAGAAAACAGAAAAATTATTGTATCATTATCTCCTTTGCAAACTTGGTAGACGCTCTTTGGATGTACATCTATGTACAAGATCCAACCATTCCAGTTTTTGAGCAGTCATTTAGTCTAATAGACAGACAGACAACGGACACAAATGGATCTCATAAGCTCTGTCTGATGAAGTCAGCAGAGCTAGAACAAAAAAACAAAACAAAAACACCCCAACATGTTTTGAACACCAGGTAGCAGCACCTACTTGTCTTGTTTCTGATACAGCACAGCCAGAGCATCCAGTTCCTTGGCTACCAGATAATGGTCAGACCCAAATGCCCCCTCATAGATCTCCAGCGCTTGTTTATACAGGGCTTCTGCGGTCTGAAATTTACCCCATTGAGCATGCAAGCCTGCCACCTGGTGGAGAGACTGAGCAACACTTGGGTGATCTGGATCCAGGGCTGTTTCCCTGATCTCCAATGCCCTTTGTAATGGAGTCAAGGCCTGAAAGACATCACATTCATAATGAAATACTTCACACACAATTTGGCTTTGACCACCAGGTGTCACTGCAATGCATTTCCACATGACAATATACCATCATGCAGTGCCTTGATAATGTGGTGAATGTGATTTTATGCAATTTACCATGAAGACTGGACACACATTAATAATGTTTGATTACAAAACAATTGTCACTTTACAGGGACAATTAAAGGGATAGCCGAGTTTGATTTTTTAATTTTTTTTTTCAGTTTCTCTCTCTTTTTTTTTGAACTGCCACATATGTATGTGTCAAGTTTTGTCAAAAAGATTCATAGGTACATATATATTAATTAAATATACTCTAAATCTTCAAACAGTTTTGAACATAAAAGACACATTTCATAATTATCTAAGAACCACATTCTTTAGAATCATTCTTTCACTGTGGCCTTAATATATATCCTGTAAGAAGTAAGTACATTCCAAATTGGAAATGACTGAGTGAATATGGGAAACTTTTGCCATGGCAATCATTTTAACTGAATTTTCTTCTCTGAGCATAAACCATATAATGTTGACTTTCCAAGTATGTATGCACATATATAATTCTGTGAGTAACTATTAATAGACTACATGAGATCAGCTAATATTGACTGTGAGCAAGCACATAGTGGTATCAGATGTGTTGTTTTTCATGTATGTTCAGAAAACAAAAAAAAAACAACAAAAAAACAAAAAAACCACAAAAAACTGAAACTTTTTTTGCAGTTATAATAACCACAACTGTGAACAACCCCTAAATACTGAATGATTAATCCTTTTGTAATGATACATTATCCCGTACCATCTCCCTAACCCTTTCAAGGGCACCTTACTCTCAATGTTGTATGCAAATTTATGAGGAGCAGCCGTGCTTGGCAGACCATACAAGTGCTCAGTGGTCCATTGCCAGTCATCCACAGGGAAAGTGTCCCATTGATACAGTGAAAGGATTTGAGGGCAGTCGCTGCTTTACATCAGCTAAACAGAGCAGTACTAACAATATCTCAGTGACATGGTCTTATGTGTGTTTGACGCTTAGCCTCAGCCGGACAGATATACAAAGCAAATCACCTGCTGTCTCTTTCCCCTTATGTAAGTATTGCTACATTATTAGAGCACAATTGAATTGCCAAGTGACTTCTGGAAATCTTAAGGTCTCCTCCATTACAAAGACAACAATGACAAGCTGCACATTTAGCCTGTCTGTAGCACAATAATGACGTTGATAAATGGAGTGCACAAAATCTACCTTTTACACTTGTAAAAGTAAAAAAAAGTATAGACACATTTGTTTTACATGGATTGTGAAACAAGTCAAGCATTGACTTATCGAGTCACTCTCCATGGCACAGATGTTGGCGTATACTTCCTACCTTGTCTGGGGTGGAGGAAACCGAAGAACTCGGAGAAAACCACCGTTTATGGTTAAAGTGGTAGGAACTCTTTCCACATGCTGCCCAGGACGAGAATTGAACCTGGGTCGCAGAGGTGAAAGGCCAGCGTCTTACCGCTCAGCCAACTGTGCACCCTTGTAACTTTGTTGTAATGTGTTTTGTAACATTTTCAGACTTTGCCAATCAGCTGGCAATTCTACAGCAGCTAAACTTGTATTTGTGTCTTTTTGTCCAGAACCACTTCCTGGTAGTAGTTTGACAATTGCTCCATTGCTCATTTTGCTGAAATGCTATAATGTATTGCTATCTACTGACCACTCTTTGCTGATTTGAACAGTTTACAATTTTGTGTATTGATTTTAATGTCTGCATGTCGTATGCATATCTGTGGTTGAAAATTGCAAAACAAATATAGATGTGGGATACTTTACTCATAGTTATATAGTCGTGGAGGATTGAATGTTTCACTTTTTGGACTTAGAGGATTTTGTAGCATTGTGAGCTTCAGCAGAAACATCTGTGTACATTTAGGGTTCATAAAGATAATTGCGCTAGTCTGATAATCCGTGTTAGTGACAGCTGACCAATTGTCCACGACCATGCAGCAGTTATCTCTTCCCCGGAAAGTGCACAAAGTATCTACAGTGAAACCTGGCTATTGTGGACATAGCTGGGACTGGCAAAAAGAGTCCAAAGTTGGCAAGTGTCCACAAAAGATGGGAGGGGGGGGGTAACGAGAAAATTGACCTTTCGGCTCTGGACGTAACTGTCCACATTATAGAGGTGTCAACAGGGCCAGGTTCTACCGTACTTTGATGTTATATTTGTAGCCAGACCTTGTGGCAAGTAGTAAAGTACCTGAGTATGGGAGGGCAGAGCCTTAACAATTAGGGAAATCACATAATGCAGTTCCAAACTCTACCAGAACATTTAAGTTAATTTAAATGCTTTTAAAAATCTGCTTCATCATATAAATCTTGATATCTCACCAATTACAAACAGTTTTAAACTCTGCTAGGGGAACATTTGAGTTAATTTAAATGCTTCCAAAATCTATTTCATCTCACAGATCTTTACATCTCTCCTATAGCAAAAGCAAAAAATGATAATACAGTAAGTTGATGTAAACTAGGCAAAAATTCTTCAGCCACCCTTGTTTACATTTTCCTGTACTATTGCTTTAGCATGCTGAATCAACCAACCACATGCAACACATGATGAATGAAAGCATATTTGGTGGCTACACCAGTAGCAGTATCAGTTTGGACTTGGTATTGTTTCCTCACCAACAGCTACTTGTATAAATAAATGTATCCACATGTTAATGGTATTCGTATATTTATGACCTGAAAACGCAAGAACACAGAACACAGACTTCAACAAAATATTTCAAGTTCATCCTGATTCAGTAAAAATCTGTAATGGCTGTACATAATGCACTGCTGTGTAGCCAAAATCCAGTCTTTTTACCAAGTCTCCTAACTCTCATGGTAACATCAATTTGTACCACGTCTCCATGGTTACCGTCCTCACCTCTGCAAGCAGGCCAAGGTCCCTAAGAAAGCGCCCCAGAGCCTCATACATATCAGCCACTCGCGGCAATGTCCCCGGACCATTAAAGTGACCTTTCTCTGCAAAAGACATTCAATCAGCTGACCCCTGACCTCTGTACATAAAACATATTTTGCTGCAATAGTCATAACAGTTCAACCAGCATTCGGGAGACAACCCTGTTAGGTGTTGTTACCATGGTAACATAAATATGCTACCTCATTCACTGTATGAAAAATCTGTGAAATAGCGTTGGGTCTGATCAAACCAACAGTACATGTTTAACAAGAGGACTGTGAGAGTCCTGTGTTCAGCTTACCTTATATGCACCTACTGAAGTGGTCTTGTGACCTTGAGAATGTTTTTCCAAATTTTGATAATTTGTTAAAAATCAGAAAATGATAGCATCACCATGTGGTGAACAAATTCTGTCGAGATTAAATCCACATACATTCCCAATATTATGTCTGATGAGGATCCAAATTACAGTTTGGAAGAAAAAGCCAGTGATGAAAAGTGAAAACACACCAAAACTCTTTAAAAAGTGAAAAGTAAATGCAGTGCCACCTGTTGAACAAGCTATGGTCTAGCAGTCCTCAGAAGTGTCCCTGTACAATTTCAAAGCAATTGGCTTAGTGGTGGTGGAGAAGAATTTTTTTTTTTTAATTTTGACCAAAAAAAAAAAAATATGGTAAAAATTCCTAAAATCCCCAGAACATGACCATTTGAACAAATTGGTAAAACCCACCCAAGGTACCATCAAGTTTGAGGTGAATCTGGTTGACTGTTTTAGAGAAGTCAAAAAGATGGCTTATAATTGCAATCCTTACTGACTTGCATTGTAATCAATTGGAATTCAAGCTTTATATGATAAGTACCCAAACTTAAAAAAAAAAATTGTTAAAAATCAGAACTGCAGAATATCATCACCTGGTGAACAAAATAGTTTAATCCTTCCACAAGCTACATTTCCATGTTTCAGAAGAATCGACGCAACCAATTTTGGAGAAGTCAAAAATAACTTTACCAACACAAAAGTTTGTGAAAAAAAAAATATAAAACAATCGCAAGTTTGATGTGGATCTGGCAATCAGTTTTGTAGACCAAGTCAAAAATGTGATTTGTTGAGATATGTCTTTCAGCAACAGCATGTTTCCATACACAAATCTTTGCTATAGTATTAATGGCAGGCGTGTAGTAAAGGTGTTAAACCCAGAGGCTCCTTCTACTACATGTATGAAAATGGCTAGGAGGGGTAGATGAGTATGGGATAATGTAATGTCATAGGTCATTATGTCATAGGTCATTGATGAACCGTTGGGTATGTTGATAATGTTTTTTCTAGCTGCATTATATTAATTTGTTTTGGCCAATTCTTCCATCAAATTTGAATCATAGCAGTATATGTACAGATTAGCAGTGCAAGGAGGTGGATCTGTTCCCACTGGATGCCAACTATCTCCTGGTAACAATGGTTTCCAACAGAAAGGCAAACATTTATATTATCTATGATATGTTTATCATCTGGATCCATTCATTCTTGGTGAATGGCTCTCTTTATTTATTCCTTTGTTAAACAGAGCTTTGGTTTTGTAAACTATGATGTACTGACAGGTACCCCCTTTGAATGCTTTGTCTAGTGTTGATACAAGTACTTCTTCTTTTGAAATGGTGCATCCCAGACTTATTCAATTGTATTTGATTCTTGATTATACTCAATGGACAAACAGACAAAAGGATGGGTGGACAACAACCGACAGATAGCCATCACAAAAGCTCAGCTGACTAACAAGTCAGCTGAGCTAAAAATGACTATTGCACAGCATACACGTTTATTGATTAACCTTGGTTGACAGTGACCCAAGGAACATTCCCACCATGTCTTAACAGGATCTTGCAAGTTTTTGAGAAGACTGATGTAAAAATTACTTGGTGACAAACATATTGATGGAAAACAAACACCGACCCATATTAGATGAGCTCCACTGAGCCAAAAATTTTTGTGAAAAATGATGTGCCATGATGCATTTCTTAAATTTTGGCTCTTACTCACTAGTACATATTAAACTACCCACAGCATTTCTTCTGTCATCCATAGAAAATCACTGACTTTGCATTGCCCTGGAGTCAAACAGACCCAATGTGGGTCACAAACACCCTGTAACTTCACATTATGCAGTGATCCAAATACAGACAGGCTCAACTTTCTCCACAGATAACATGGACACTTTTATTACGATAACAAAATTGATATGTTTGAAACTAGACACCGTTATATAGATATGGGTGTGAAGCATAGAAATGGCCTGCTTCAGGTCCACTGGCTCATGACCATTTTATAATAAAGAATTGTGTCATCATCTTTTCATAACTGCATTTCTATTCTGAACTGAAAATATTCAAAACATAATTTATGATGAGTGTTATTTTGTTTCCTTGGTTTGAAACACAAAATTTATGTTTCTTGTTATTTAATTTATTTACTTATTCATTTGTTTCTTTATGTCTGGGTACCAACCCAGACATATTGTTTTTACTCGGGTTCTTCATTTTTTTCTTTCTTTCCATGGCACCCAAATTTGTCCGGGGTTTTTCTCGGACAATATTATTCCAAAAACCACCAAACTTGCCATGGTGACTGAACTACCAATGAAATTTTGCACCTGGTATGGAATAGGCATGATGTTTAAAATTATGCAAATGAGGGGCAATTGAAATTTTAAAAGCTCCATATCTTCCAAACTATAGCAGATAGACACAAAATTTCAATGTGGATGTATAGATTTGTGACACCTGCCAATACAACAGACAGTAAATGAAAATTGTAGAATTTCAAATTATGCTAATTAGGGGCACTATAAAAGTTGAGTATCTCCAAAACTATTATAGATAGAGTTGCCGTTCCAACTTCAAATTATAGGTTTGTGGCAAAGCCGCATCCAGTGAACTATGAACCAAAGTTGTAGGATTTCAATTTATGCAAATTAGGTGAATATTCAAAACTAAAATCTTGAATAGCTTGATAAAATTACAGAGAGAGGTGTCATACAAACTTCAATTTAAAGGTTTGTAAGATAGCCGAATCCAGTGAACCATAAACCAAAGTTGTAACATACATGCATCCAACGAAACAAAAGTGTAAAATTTTAATTTATGCAAATAAAGTGAATACACAAAATTCAAATCTTTTTGAATAACTTCAAAACTATTTTAGAAAGAAGTGCCATCCTAACTTCAAAACTCTTTTAGAAAGAAGTGCCATCCTAACTTCAATTCAAAAGTTTGTGACATACGAAACAAAACTGTAAAATTTTAATTTATACAAATTAGGTGAATACACAAAATTTAAATCTTTAAACAACTTCAAAACTATTATGCATAGAAGTGCTATTCCAGCCTCAATTTGTATGTTTGTGACACAGCCGCATCTAATGAACCATGAGCAAAAGTTGTAGGATTTTTAATTTATGCAAACAAGGCGAATACATAAAATCTAAATCTTGAATAACTTCAAAACTGTTGTACATAGAGGTACCATTGCAACTTCAATTTGTAGGTTTGGGACATAGGTGCACCCAATGAACCATGAACCAAAGTTGTAGGCTTTTAATTTAGGCAAATTATGCAATACACAAAATTAAAATCTCGAATAACTTCATAACTGCTGTAGATAGTGGTGTCATTCAAACTTCAGTTTATAAGTTTGTGACATAGCCACACCCAATAAACCAAGAACCAAGGTTGTGGCCTTCTAATTTATGCAAATTGGGCCGATACACAAAATGTAGATTATGTTGAACAATGGCAAAGTGTAGCATTTCAAACTGTTCTCATTTTGAAGGCACCCAGACAGATTTGCTATGCTGTGAATCTTTTCAAGTTTGTTTATTTTATTCATTCATCCATCCATCCATCCATTTCTTCTTCTTCTTCTTCTTCTTCTTCTTCTTCTTCTTCTTCTTCTTCTTCTTCTTCTTCTTCTTCTTCTTCTTCTTCTTCTTCTTCTTCTTCTTCTTCTTCTTCTTCTTCTTCTTCTTCTTCTTCTTCTTCTTCTTCTTCTTCTTCTTCTTCTTATTATTATTATTATTATTATTATTATCATTATTATTAATAATAATATCATTAATTTTTTGACAACTTACCAAATTGCAGAGACATTGCAGCAAACTGATATTACTAATCCTGCTATTTATTTATTTATTTGTTTGTTCATGCATTTGTTTGTTTATTTTATTTGTTTATTTTATTCCACCCATTTTTTTTTTTTTTTTTTTTTTGCAACTTAACAAATTGCAGAGAGACTGCAGCAAACTGATATTACTGGAACTACTAGAAGCCCTTAGATTAGATGTGGCATTCCTATTGAACACTGACAAGAGTTGCTGCAGCATCTGTCCTAAACAACGCATAGGCCACACCCATCAATGAACAGGCCACAGGCATATACCCACACATTGACAGAGGGATGTGAATGAAATGCTCAGCAAGTTGGGGGGGGGGGGGGGTGTCTTTCAAACCTTCCAAGTCTTCACTGTTTTGGAGGGATGTTGTACATTTAATTTTATTAATATCTGGTGATTTTTACCAGAACTTTTTTGCAAAACTTATCATTGCCCAAACTCATGGACTGCATTTCATATTTCATCTGCAGAAAATTTCCATGAAAACCACATTTTCCCTGCCTTTTCAAAATGCATTACCCATTTTAATATAAAATAAGTCTTCAACACACTTCAGTGGTCATATCTGTACATTTTACTTTATTCACAGATGCACAGAAAATGACTGTCTATATATATGTACTTTTACCCACAATGCAGCAACTTCATTAGAAGAATTCTTGTTTGGAGCAAACTGTATTTTCAGCTGTAAGCACAGATCTATATGATAGAATTTATTAATATTGCGCTATGGCATTAAGATATATGGTTTTCATAATAAAATTAATATGCAGAGCCCTCCAGCCTGACTTACATGTCACAGGTGCACTTTCAATGTTCTGATATTTCTAACATAATACACACTTCTACTTTCTTCATAAACCAAAACTTACCGTCAAGGAACACACAAAAGTAGACAGTCTCTTTATTTCATATTTCTAGTCATCTGTACACATAAATAATTACACAGCTTTCATGTGTCCCCTTCTAAATACAGACATTCCTGGTCAACTTACTTTCTTCCATTTGCTTGGTGGCAGTGAAGTAGGACTGGGCCATCTTGTTCTTGTCTGCACCAATGAAATGCCAGTAACTGATCAGTTCTGCACAGCGCCCCCTGTGGTAAAAAATGTATCAATATGAGACATTCATATTAACTGCGATGCTGCTCTGGCTCTTATTACTCCAGAAGATGGCGCCCGTATGTGTGGGCAGATTTCTGAATCAGACAGGACAAAATCTGTTGCTTTTGCAAAAACTAGCGACTTGGACACAATTAACTGTTTGAAAAAACAAAGTCACATCCTGCAAACAAACATTTACTATATTATAAGAAAATATCATTAACGGTTTGGCAGAAGGATTCAGCATAATTAGTGACACCCTTGGTGTGTCAATCAATATGTCTGTGTCACAGAGGCGGATTGTCACTGTTGCTCAGTAAGAGGCTGTGAGATTTTGGCGGGAATTTAAAATGCATGCCTCATATTTTGAAGCTCCATACATAAAGCAGATCTCCCATTATGGGGCTGGGGCTGCCTCATGTGGCAAAGTTCCTGTACCAGGCTAGAAATTTTTTGCCTTAAGCCACAGATAAGCAAGTTAACTGAGCCGCCGATACTACGTGTATATGCGTCAGACTCGTCAAATCTCACATATTTTGAAACCTGTATATACCCAAAATCTATCATATGCATTGATTTTACAATTCCAAAAAGCCTATTCAATTTTTTCCAGACACTTCATGCAAAACATGATAAAAACCTTTTAACCCTTAAAGCGCTGATTTAAGACTGATTTAACAGCTTTCCTGGGGGCACTTTGCGCGCATTGTGTGCAAAGTGCCCCCAGGAAAGCTTTTGACTAAGACTACTTTTTGCTCTGGTATTTGAATAAAAGGTATCTTCATGAGGAATTTGAATCTTTTAACCATTCTAAGTTTAACAGTAATGAGAAAACGACTATTGCAGTGATTAGCACTTTAAGGGTTAATAAAAGTGACCTACCTGCCATAGAGCTTGACAAAGATGCACAAGTTTAGAATGTTGTCTTTCAACAGACCCTTGTCCCCCAGCTGTTTGTTGAGCCAGGGCAACTCATCAGCCACTCGATAAGTCACTTTGTCAGGTCTGAAAAGTGTTGCAAACAAATACAATGTAGACAGTACGGGAAAGCTTGGCTTTCAAGACTGGTGCTACGACTCACCAGGGACCTGTTGCTACAACTCACCAGGGCCTGGCCAAAAAGTTGGTTATTACTTTACACACACAGCAATTATACAGATCCAGCTATGGCAGTGTCCAAGCCTATTATGTCCTTAAAAAAGTTGTCTCACATTTCAGGTGGTCCTAAAATGCACGTAAAATAACAAAAACACTCAAGTGTCTTTAAAAAGTGGTCTTTTAACCCTAAAAGTTTCCCCCTTGAATTACGACTAACTCAACAACTTTCCTTGGCATGGGTTGGGCACTTAGTGCCCAACCCATGCCAAGGAAAGCTGTTGACCCGGGGCATGTTATCTTGATGGGCCTCATCTACAATTCTCAGTCAAATTGTTTTTCATTACTATTGAAATTAGTCAAAAAAAAAAAGAACTGAAGCCGGCAGTGTTTGATCATCACCCAGTTTAGCCCGTTTATTGTTGGGAAAAGGGTAATAAAAGACGTGTTTCATGGCAGGTGGTCTTTTTTAGCAGGTGCCCCAGTAACCATATATTAACAGTTTTCAATCACACCTGATGACAACAATGTTCACCTTAAAGTGCTGATTTAAGATTGAGTCAACAACTTTCTTTGGGACACTTTGCGCGCATTGCGCACAAAGTGTCCCGAGGAAAGCTGTTGACTAAGACTACTTTTTGCTCCAGACAAGGCTTGCAGGTATTTGAATGAAAGGTATCTTCATGAGGAATTTGACTCTTTTAACCATTATATGCTTAACGGTAATGAAAAAGCAACTATAAAAGTGATTAGCACTTTAAGGGTTAATATCATTTTATGACCTTTTGCTCCTGCATACAGGCTGCGTACTGTACATTGGAGTTTGACATGGATGAGCCAATTGTCGAAAGAAAAAGGATCATAGTATACATGTTATGTGTTCTAACACGTCCCTTGACACTTACCACACAGTAATAAAACAACAGCTTAATATAGTATGGGACTCCTGCTCTTGCCGCCTAAAGCAGAAACTCCAAACTTTACAAAATCGTGCCCTCCGGATTGTTACAAAATCTCATAGACGTACACATGTTTCGGATCTGCATAGTACCACTGAAACCCTTACCCTCCAACAAAGACGAGATTTTCATACTGATGTCTTTATGTTCAAAGCAGTAAACAACCTACTCCCAGGCTATATTTCTTCCAAATTTATAGATAGCTTTGAGGTAAATCCTCGTGTAACTAGATCCACATCAACCAATGCCCTCTTTGTTCCCTGGTGTAAGCTCAATGTCGGCAAGAGCAGGATATCCTACAGGGGCGCCACTAAATGGAACTCCCTCCCTTACCGGTTAAGGAGTGCTACAAATATAAATTTATTTAAATCGTGGTGCTACCCTCCCACAACTATATGTATGATCTAATTTTGTTTGTATTATCCTGAAAATAAATAAAATAAATAAATAAAATTCTCTTTAATTTATCTACCAAGAACATTACTCCCACTGGCTAAATGTCAGACTAAGACAGTTCCTGCTGACAGGCTGCACCTCCATCCCTTTGCACACACGCATATGGGTCCTGTACCTTGAACGTGAGGCCAAGGTCACAAAAATAGCATTCAGAGAAACGATTACCCATGGTGCCCACAACCTTTTTTCCCTCCAGTCTGCATTTTTTTCTGAGACTTAACGGGTGCCATAATACAGTGTAACTGGACCAAAATTTTTGATGAGGCTGTGATGAATCTTTCTTGAGATATTACGGTAACATTGTCCACTTGAGTGCCACTCAGACGGCCTTTAAATAGACACTTCAAAAGTTTTATTAGTTTAAAAATAATAAGAGGAAGCTAATATTCCATAAGAACATGGTCCATTATGATGTGCATCTCTGATAAAAATTTGGTGAAGCTGCAATGCATCCTTGTTGAGATATTACGATAATGTCATCATGTTGTGCGCCATTCAGACAGCCTTGAAATAAATACTTTTTTAAAATGTCATAAAAAATTTACAAATACAAAAAGGATGCTGGTTTTACATAGAAACCTGGTCCATCAGAAGATGCATCTCTGATAAAAAATTGATAAAGCTGCGGTGAATGTTTTTTGAGATATTACAGTAATGTTGTCAGGGTAAATAATGATGCCACTCGGATGGCCTTCAAATAAATACATTAAAAGTTTCATAAAAAGCTTAAAAATAATCAGAGGAAGCTGACTTTCGATAGGAACCTGGTCCATTATAAGGTGCATCTCTGATACTAATTTTGTAAATTTACGATGAACATACTTTTAGATATTGCAGTAATGTCAACAAGACAGATAGACTGACAGATGGATGTCTCCTTTGAAACTTAAAAGCTTCATACACTATTCCACCATACAGACACTGGTATAAACCAGTAAATAGTAATACAATTTTTAGCACCATAAAGTTGACTAGAGGTGTTATGAGGTAAAGTGCACTAAGGTATTAGCTGAAAGCCACCTCTTCCACTGTACTGGATGAAGATTAAAAAGAAAGAAATTCTGCAAAAAGTGAGTATGATCATGGTTTTCCGACTTACTGGTATAAACCGGTAAATAGTAATACAATTTTTAGCACCATAAAGTTGACTAGAGGTGTTATGAGGTAAAGTGCACTAAGGTATTAGCTGAAAGCCACCTTTTCCACTGTACTGGATGAAGATTAAAAAGAAAGAAATTCTGCAAAAAGTGAGTATGATCAAGGTTTTCTGACTTAAGACGGACTAGAGAAAATTCTCTTGGTGGGTTAAGTATACTTTACCCTGGGTACTTTCCCTCTTACCACTCTAAACACTTTGAGGACTATACTTTGTCATATCAAACTCAATCTTGACACAATTTGACTAATGTTCTTGAGTTAGTGTTGTATTTATTAGGTATTTTGTCATATCTCTGGAAACATTTCAACAGTTTTGTGTAGTTGTTTTTTATAACATTTGTGTTGTAATTTATGCAACAAAGTCCTAACCCTATTGACAAAATCGCTAAAAAGTGTGGTATTTCTAGCAATACGTATAACTTGTCCGATACAAACTCCATATGCTTGTTTCTCTGGAATGTTTCCTGTCAGGTCAGGGTAGGCGATAATATCAAATCTGAACTGGCCTCTCTTGTAAAATATTTTTGTTACATGCTGGTTGTTCTTTATTTCTATATCCAGATACAGGGAAAGTAGCTTTTGTATCACTTTCATTTTCCAGATTTAATATTAGTTCTTTGGGATATATGTTTTTCCAATTCCCCTTTATTTCATCTCCATTGTTTACAGCACACAGGTCATCTATAAATAGGACGGACAATGCAGGGGATGACAATACCCTCCAGCACTTTATCTGCCGAGGGTAAAAATGTAATCAGGTCAAGAAGTAATGTCAAGGTAAAAATGAAGCAACTTTGATTTTGATGTGGCCTCCGAATATGAGATCTGCTCACAGGGAATCGAGGGATTCTGCTACAGATAAGACACTGGGACAAGTTGAAAAGAGTATAATCCCCAGCCTTCATTTTTGGAGGTTATAATTACATAAATTCTACACAAGTCTGCCTGCTAATTAACACATGACATTGTGCACAAGCTCAGCTCAGTCTATGGCAGTCTATTCTGAAGTAGGCTCTGATTATTGTCAGTGAAGACTTCATCTTCCATTGTCTTCCAACAACAGCTGAAACATGACTCAGAGGCCATCACCAATACCCATTGGCACACATTTAACACATTCAGAATGAAAGCTCTCAGGTGCAGTTTCAACCATGCAACCCGTCACAAAGGCTGCAGATTTTTTTGAACAGGGACTTATATGTGACAGTGTTAATGAGGATTAGATACACAATTATATTTGTATATACATGTACACCAAAGATGGTATGTATCATGTCGGCTGAAGTTAACCTATTGTTTGTATGGTCACATGAAATTCACATCGTAGGGACAGTGGAAAGGTGTGTTACAAAAGTGTGTGCCAAATCAGCAGAGTACTCTTAGGCTGCCATATGCATATAACATTTTGTTTGACTTGCCCATTTTAAAGGCAACAGGAGCTGCAGTAGAAAACAAGAGGTCATAAGCCTAATGACCAATCAATACTAGGTCACAGCCATCCATAGTCCACAACATAATAGTGTTAGGCATAATCTATATAAACTAGCAACTTGGAACGTCTAGCATAATCATCTTTCGAGGTATTAAATTTTATTTTGTTCACTACATTTTGCACCATAACTTGCATCAAACTGCAGAGGGCACCACTAGTATTTCAATCAAGATTCTGACCTGTCCAATGCCACTAAATTTCATAATGATCGATCCACTAAAAAATTACAAATGGCAGATCCTTCACAAGATTTTGACGCTTTGGCCAAAAAATTCCAATTGCACACATAACCCTCACCTTCAACTCAGATTGAAAAAATATTCAACTCAAAATGGGCACCCTCTGTCTGGCTATCTATGCACATTTTTTTTTTTTTTTTTTTTTTCGGTTCAAGTTCAGCAATAATTTTTCAAGGTATTGAAGAAACACAATAAACTTGGACGAGTGCCAAAATCCATAATCATTGGATCATGGTGACCCAAAAAGTAGGTCACCAAGTGCAGTTTTGTGTATAATGCACGCAAGTGCAATTATGACCTGGAGGCTCAATTCTCTTTGCCACTGATGTCCAAGCTACACCCTGTCCTTACAAAATCGCCTCCTGCAATTTTATCAAACTTGTGACCTAAGCAAATTAGGTCACGGTCACTGATATTATATACCGGACATGCTTTATTTATCTTGTAAATTTGCCAAGTCTAACTCAGTTACTTTCTGAGATAGGGAATTTTATACATTTCAACACATTTTGGCTCATGATTTCCATCAAATTTTATAGGTGGCAGCACTAGTATCATACTCAACTGAGATTTTGAACTTCTCCAAAACCCCACTAAATTTGATGAAGATTATCAAAAACTGCGAATGCTATAAAGGTCACAAAATTTTCATATGTTGACAAATATGTTACATAATCTGCAGGTGGCACCACCAATATTGAACTCAACTTTTATTTTCACACACCCAATGACCTGAAAGTTTTATGCGTCTAACTTAGAAAGTGTGGACTGTATTGGGTTCTTTAGCAGAAGTTTAGAGTGAGATGGATGGACGAATATGATGAGTACCTGACATATGTGAACTGTAGACAAAGTGTATAGAGATGCAGTGGTACCTGATATATGTGAACTGTAGACAAACCCTATGGAGATGTAGTGGTACCTGATATAGGTGAACTGTAGACAAAACCTATAGAGATGTAGTGGTACCTGATATATGTGAACTGTAGACAAAGTGTATAGAGACGCAGTGGTACCTGACATATGTGAACTGTAGACAAAGTGTATAGAGATGCAGTGGTACCCAAGTATGTGCACTGTAGACAAAGGTTATGGAGATGCAGTGGTACCTGATACATGTGGACTGTCGACAAAGCCTATAGAGATGTAGTGGTACCTGATATTTGTGGCTTCCTTTTCTGCCGCACAAAGCAGCCACATGCCACATGAAGCAGGTGCAACCATCAGGTAAATGAACAAATTAACTCTTGTGGCCCAGGCATCTATAGCCACTAAGAGCAGGTGACCGCTCTCACCGGTGTGGCTGCATACTGTAGGTATGCCCCAGGTCAACAATTTTCTTTGGCAGGGGTTAGGCACTTAGTGTCTGACCCATACAAAGGAAAGCTGTTGACTTAATCTTGCACTCAATCTTACTTCAAGGAGGGAAAGGGTTACCATTGAATCAAGTCGTACATACACCTGTTGTGTAAAAAAAAGCACACTGAGCTTATCAGAGCATGACTGCATCATATGGATATCTACTGTAAATTGCTTTAATTTCGCTGTACTTTTATTTTCACTTATTTCGCTGATGGCACAAAACCATGAAAATAAAAATACAGTGAAACAGTATTTTAACATTGTTTGAATAGGTATTATGTCCAAAACAGTTCAATTAAAACTACAGTGAAATGTCAAAAATACAGTGAAAATTTATACACCTGAAAATAGAGCAATTTACGGTACAGTGATCCCCTCTTGTAAGACCATCCAAAATGCAGGCAAAAAAGTGGCCTTATAAGGGGGGTGGCCTCTCTTGAGGGGGAGAATAAAATCAGATAATGGAAATACCCTACTTTCTGCACAAGAATGCTGGCCTTTCAAGAGAGGTGGCCTCTGGTGAGAGGGGCCTTATAAGAGGGGGACCACTGTATATTCATTCAACAACACAACACCACATCCTGCAATTCCACCTGGTTATACGGGTCCCTTCCACACCAGTTTTTATCTTTATAATAAAAATGTGGCCACATCACATAAGGAAGGCCTCTCTATTGAATTGACAATGTTCCATATGGCAGTCCACAAGCATTTACAATGCTGTACATGTACAAGAGAGTTATACACATTGTTTTTGTATCAAGCTAATGCAAGTTTCTATATACATGTACTTCATTAACACAGACAGTATCCAGGGCCCTCTAACAATGTAATAGGGATAAGGCTGAAGTCAAACATTGTATCAGGCTGTAACACTGTCCAGAGGTAAGTGAGGCTTCATTTTCTTTTACCCATCATCAAGCATTCAACAATTTTACATCTTGCTTTTGCCACCATTTTCTCAGAGCAATGCCCTGTCTCTTGTGTCATAATCTGATAGTGCATTACCCTGCCCTGCTCGCATGTGGTTTCCCACAGTGTTCCCTGAACTCACTTTCATTCTCTTACTTCAGACACTCAGTATCAGTGCATGTAGTTCACAGAGTTGGTGTGGATCAAGAACAAAATTCTGAGGAAAAATAGCCAGGAAAGGGCCGAAAGAGAAAACTGGAGTCTTTTTCCCTGGAATATGCTTCTTCCTGGATAGCTGGGGTTACCTGTTCCCATTACTTTCACTTGCAGTTATAGTCACTGAATAACATTAAAATCACAGACATTGTATGTAGAAACACAGAATGTCTCCTGGTAAATTTAGGCATACAGTTGAAGCGCTCAAGGAAATAACATTCCCTCAGCTACAAAAGCAATCAGTTCATTCAATGTTATTTTAAGATGTATTCACAGGACAAAAGACACCTACAGCCTATAAACAGTTTCAGGAAGTGGTATACTTGACATGTATGATTCTCACATATAAATGTTTAATTTCAGTCTATGGTTTAATACCATCTAATATCCTAAAGAGTATATATTTTCTGAAAGTAAACATAACATCAAATTTGATTCTGGTACTGAAAATAAAACATTAGTATTGCTACTGATATGATTAAATTTTCATTAAAATTTTTAAACTTTAATCTAAACATCCTGTTATTTTGAACTCAAGCCCATATCCAAAATTTAAAATCATCTTTAGCTGCTAGAACTGTACTGTTTCTTTTCTCACAAGAAAATGTTTCCCATATTTTGTGTTTGTGCATTTTTTGGAGGGGGCGGGGGGTTGCAAATACATGTGAAATTAAAGTTTTTCAATTATCAAGGAGTTAAAATTCAATTTCTAAACACTTTCAGAGATTTCATGATTTCTAATAGCTTAATCCAAATGCATACTTTCAGAAAATATATAGTTTATATGATCTCAAATGACAAGTGTAGTGTATACAAGGACATGTTTGGAGCAAAGTTATATTTTCTGTATAATACTTATATGATCTCAATTAAGAAGTCTAGTGTATATGAGGATGTGTTTGGAGCAAAATCATATTTTCTGTCTAAAGTGTTGTAAAAGTGTACCAGCACTCAATACACATGACACCTAATCATACAACAGACAATTGTTACCTCTCCTAATTGATGTGAGGAACACAAATAGGATGTATTCACATCTAAATGCGGTCCTACTCTAACACCTATTGAGCAAAAGAGGGATCCATCTGCATCAGGGCAGATCCATGTGTTTAGCATGGTCAAAAGTACTTCCTGAACAAAATGAACAGCACAAACACACAATAATCTTAAGAAAATGTATTAACATATATTTGAAACATAAAGGATACCTAAAATAATTAGAAATGGGCTCTCTTTTGGTTGAAAAGGTGCTATTTATGGATGTTTATGTAGTATATAATACAAATCTGCCCTGATCATGGTGGAAGCATCAGTCTATTGCCCCAGCAAGACAGGAAGTGAGCAGGATCGCAGTTAAATATGAATGTCTCCTATTGAAAAGGCTGAGAGCAAACTATGAACATTGAGTGTTAACACTTGTCTCCCATGACCACACAGTTCTGGTTATACATTTTTCATAATCAACAGCATGACACAGAATGTCTTTATTAACCCTTAAAGTGCTAATCACTGCTATAGTTGCTTTCTCATTACCATTAAACATATAATGGTTAAAAGAGTCAAATTCCTCATGAAGATACCTTTCATTCAAATACCAGCAAGCCTTGTCTGAAGCAAAAAGTAGTCTTAGTCAACAGCTTTCCTCGGGACACTTTGCGCGCAATGCATGCAAAGTGTCCCAAGGAAAGCCGTTGACTCAATCTTAAATTAGCACTTTAAGGGCTAACACTGTCCCTCTAAGTCTGGCCAGAACTGATTGGTGGTAAAATGCTGTCTTTGTCAACATTTTTGACCACAATGAATTCATTTATTTTGCTGTGTCGCTATTTTCACTTATTCTGCTGATGCTATAAAACAGAAATAAAGAATACAATGAAAACATTTATCTACATTGACCAGAAGTACCATTAAAATAATCAAATTGAAAGTCTCAGAGAAACCTCCAAAATATCCCCCCCCAAAAAAAAGGTGAAAATCGTATAATGCCCTTCAAAAAAAAATGTGTTCATAGTAATTTCAACAGCTATGAAAAGACATTTTGATTAAGAGTTGTTGAGGAGACCTAAAAAGATGGCATATCCCAGGTCAACAGCTTTCCCTGCCACAGGTTTGCTACTAAGTGCCCAACCCATGCCATGCAAACCTGTTGACTCAATCTTAAACTCAGTCTTAATTCCAGGAAGGACAGGGTTAAACAACAGATGTTTGTGGTGTGTACTTACGTGAGAAACTGACTGAAATAATCTCTGAGCGTTTTCCTGGAGCATTCTACTGTCTTACTCTCCATGTCACTGAAGTATTTTTTCCCCACAGCTTCTCGCATCTGAAATGATACAGAATGCATACAAATGTAGTAAAAACATTACGCTTTTTTTAAATGTGGAGGTGACCTTCTCAAGTCAGGTCAGCTGGGTTAAAGTATACCATAGTTCTAGAAATGCTCGCATAGCCTTAAGCCTGATTGAAATTTGATTTTCCCAATAATTTAAAGATTTATGCACATTTTAACTTCACACATTGATGAAGAGCACAAAATTGAAAGCAGTGAGAACAGCCAGCAAGCTTTCAGCACTTTATATACTTGTCAGCGTATCCCAGGCTTGTGACAGGCCATCCTACATGAAAAGCTGTGTATGTTGTCACCAGATGGAATAACTTACCTTCTAAACTTCCTAATAGCAGGTGAATCTTTATTATTTTTTTAGTTTTATTATTATTTTTTTTTTTTTGATACGTTTTAGCACTTGTTGATTTAACACACTGAGTGTTACTTAGCATTAACAAGCAAGATTAAGTGGAGTGTGAAAAATATCAGAATAATTGCAACATGAGCTTAAGGATGAACTAAATTCTTACCTGTTCATGGGCAAAAATGAGTAGCCCTGACCTAACGGTGAGTACGTGTCTGTCTGACAGGGTTTGGTACAGGGGGGCCCAGAAGTTCCACTGTAAACCTGGCATCACTTCAAACAGCTCCGACTCGGCGATGCCATTCCGGCTTGCGTATATAAGTCTTAAAATCTGCAATGGAATGTAGCATTTCTTATCATCTCCCATAAACACCTTTTGCTTCAGATACAGGATGCCTGTGGGGATAAAATGCTTGACAATGTGACACTACTTCCTGTTTAACTAAAATTCATGCAATACCACTTCCTGTGGACAACCAGCAGGGTGGAGTTCGCTTGCTAACCAACTTAGATTAATTTTGACCAATTCCACCCAATGCGCAACCGAACTCAAATTGGTCTGGCCTAGTTTGGTCAAAATAATGTCACTACGACTATCAAATTCTGCCAGTGCCCCAGAGCATTGTCAAAATTAGACAGCTTGGATTCAAAATGGCAGCGTGAACAAGTATGAGTAAAGCTGTACGTACAAAATCCCTTAAAAGTTTTCACTACTGGCAAAAAATAGAACTGTAAGTGTATCAATTATATGTGCGTTTTGTGCTGACATTGAAACGTTCCCTGGTAACTTGTGCCCTGTAGCCTAACATGTGAATTTGACTAAAGAAATCCAAGGGTTAGGGGTAGGGTTGCATTCATTTTGAAAATTGTCCAATTTATACTGTGCGATGATATTCTAGAAAAACCATGAATCTTCGGAACATAATGACGAGATATGCTTTGACTATACACAGCACATAAATACAGAATACCGTCATGTTCATTAGCAAAGCATAATATTTAAGAAATGAGGGTCGATTTTGTGTGTGTTATGGCATAATGACGCGCGTGATTGAAGCTGACATTGTGGGTGTGGCACACGCCAGTGCGCCTCGCCCGATGCCAGCTTCAATCACTGGCATCATTATGCCATAACACACACAAAAGCGACCCTCATTGCTTATATTTACATTTCCCTCTTAATTTTCCTGCTCAGTTACACAAAATTTAGAAATGTAATACATAAAATTAAGAGAAACATCCAGAAACTGATTTACCCAACATATTCAAGTGCAGAGTTCCGGAAACCCAAGTGGGCATGGCTTATTGGAATGTGGGCGGGACACATGTGTTATGGTCCCATACACACATGGCTACTGTGTTAATATAATGGTCTCATAACACACCAGGCTCTCTCCTATACTTGCAATGTTAAAAGTTAGATCAAATGTAAATATTCCTCTATACCATCATATTCCAATATTTCCCACAATATCGGGTATGCTAAGTGTGTTAAGCGTGTCACATTCGCCATGCTGTTTTGACCAAAACAAGTCAGCATCCATTCAATTGCAATTGTAACCACACATGCATAACAAAAATAGACGACAGAGACCCAGTTATCATTGGTCAGTTTTAGTGAGGCAGCAAACTCGGCCCTGGTTGCAGCATGGAATCACCAACAGAGGGCACTAGCTAGATATAACATCAAGAAGCAAGGGCTGCTGAGTTTGGCTTGACTAGAGTGCTTTACACTGAGGCAAAAATCCACAATGTATGTTTTCAGTTTTGAAATCAGATGGGTACAAACAGATGAAGAATGTTTTTACCGGCACAAAACTCAAGTTTCACTTTTTTTTTTTAATAAAATACAGTATACTTACCTTCCTGAGAAATCCTTTTGTTTCAGCAGTCTCATGCATGTGCCTAGCATTGTCCAGAACGGCCCTGTAGAGGTCAGCACAGTCTGTGGTATCCAGTAAACTCTCTAGCAATCTGTCAACCTGCTCCTCCCCTCCACACCTGAAATGTCATCAGTTTTGTCAAATTTTACAGACCTAGTCTTCATTGGGAAACTTCCAGCAGACTAGACTTTATACTTGTACAAATCTTTAAGTTTCAATTAGATAATGCAACACCAGTTATATAAGTAACAGGACTGTGAGAACTATAGACTTTTTCACTTACAGAATCCAAAGCTTGCAGATAAAACATGTTTTTTATCTTTATTATAACACAAAAGCTTAGGGCTTTACGGTTGTACATGTTGTACATTTTGTATAAATGATCATGAGCACATAATATCACCATGCATGTGACTGACTTAAATTTCAATCTTTGGCTCAGAAACAATATTTAATTTACCAATCACGGGGCACATAGTAAGAGATATACTATACTTCTATATAGAACAAAAACATAACTACAGTTAAGACTGCCATAAACTTAACAGTCACCAAACGCATGAACCTTTTGCAGCCTTTTTCCAACCTTTTTAGTGAAAGGCAAACCTTTTTCGAACCCATTTCCAACACTTTCCAAACCAACCATTTCAAAATCATTTCCTCTTATTGCATTAAAACCCCTTTAAACACTTTCAAACCTTTCTCTAATGGTTAACAACCATTTCACACACACTTTCTCAACCTTATTGATTAGAATGTTGAAACAGATTGCAACCATTTCAACCATTTGAAACCCTTTGTCAACCTTTTCTTAACCTTTTGCAAACCTTTTACAACCTTGACAAACCCCAGTACAACACTTTGCAACACAAAAAATGCATTTGGCTGTCAAGTTTTATATGGGCTTATCTGTACTATAGACAATAACTGGAGTTTGCAGATAAAAATGCTCCTTAAACATAATCACTGAAACAACTGTTTCACATAAAGCTATGAGTTCACTTCTACTTAGAATTCAAAGTAAATTTGCCTGTTGAACAGACCCATCTGAAAAAATGACTCAATTTCTAATTAGTCTATTTTGGTTACCATGGGAACAAGCTACAATGCAAACGGACTTCAAGACCAAGGTGACAATACTCAAGTTCCATGAGAATGGCGATACTCAGATATCACCTGTATAAACCTAACTATCAATCAAATCTTGCAGTTCTGAAGAAGCGTAGTAGGTGCAGATGACTCAAAGCTTGGTCTGCTTTGGAGGAAACAAAAAATAAACGACTAAAACAATGTGAGACAAGTGCATACCCTGCTATAGTGCTGGCCAGAACCACCATATATAGAGGTGTCGTGGTGCCTGGCGTACGGCAGTGGGTCACAATACGACTCTCCTGCTCATTACTGATGACACAATTCTGACTTTTCAGCTCGGCACGCAGCAACTCTTTGACAGTTTTGTTGCTCAGTGCTTCCATGTGTAAGGTTGGCCAGGATCTAAACACAACAGTTGACAGTTATCAATACAAATATCTTGCGTCAGTTTGCAGCAGTCACAAACAAGAAGGATTAAATTAGCAATTGCATCAAATATAAGTCTTGCATATAAACACATTTGCATGGTGTATTCTTTTTTATGGAGTTCAGGGAAATATGGCCCTTTTTGTTAATACATATTCAATTTGTGCCAGAAACAATTTTAAATGACATGGTTGTGTATATGAATATGTAAATAATAACTGGATTATCAGGGCATCATGCAAGCTTTCACACAGAACCATGTGCGGGACATTACTATAGGTAAAAGCACTGTGACTAAGCTATATCTTCATCAAGTAGACTTTTCTTTGCAGTATATATTCCTTTAACCTTTTGCCCCTTGAGTTAAGACTGAGCCAACAGCTTTCCTTATCTTTAGCATGGGTTGGGCACTTAGAGCCCTACCCATGCCAAGGAAAGCTGTTGACCTAGGGCATGTGATCTTAGTAGGGTTCATATACAATTCTCAGTAAAACTATTTTTTTTTTTTTTTATTACTGTTGAAATTAGTTGAAAACACTGAAGCAGATGATATTTGACCTGCCCCAACCAGCTGGTTTTGGCCGGTTTAAGGGGTTAAAGGTTGAAAATCAGATTTACTGCCTATTGGAGCTGCATACCTCCATGACTGTGGACAGACGTCCTGGTGAACAGACACGATGACCCTGGAGTCCACTGGCAGGGGATCCAGCAACCACTTGAGCTGAGCCTCTCCCTGCTGCAACACATTACAGTGAAAACTCGTTATAATGACACCATCTGTTTTCAAAGAAAAGTGTCAGATAATTGAATATGTCAGACAAATCAATTAAATAACTAAGAAAAGGAACTTTTTCCCTATGACAATTTGTGTAATTATATTGAATATGTCGGATATCTGGGTGTCGTTAAAAGGATGTTTCACTGTACATGCAATAATATCTAAATTAAGACCACCTCTTTAAAGGGACCATTTCTATATTGACACCACCAATTCACAGTCCCATTTTCTTCAATCTTTACAAATTTATTTGATCTCCTATTTAGACTAATTTTTTCAGTCCTTCAGGTGGTTTCAGTAGCGAGATTCCAATGTACAGTACATCACTAACCCATTTCATACCAATCACTCAGTTTTGCACACATTTTAAAACCATGATTTTAAAGCATTTTTTGCATTTTCAAGTTACTCACAAAACCAGCTTTCACTCAATTACCACCATACTAGGACCCAAGAGTAATTCTGCGCTAACAACATGTTGGAGACAGTCAACCATGGTAAATGTGACTAATGTGTTATTCCACCTGCGAAACATCAAAAATCCCCTGGTACATGTGTCAGTTTTAGCTTCCATTGTCAAATTTAATAATGAAACCAACCAAGTGACCACCGAACCCATCTGAGTACCAAAGGCATGGCTCTATAACCTGAGCATGAATACATGAAGGTTATAGCACCATGATGGGGTTAGTCTGAGGACCATCAAACCCTCCGAGTACCAAAGGCATGGCTCTATAACCTGAGCATGAATGCAATGAGTGACAAATCAAATGACAGATTACAATTAAAACGTTATCCTTCATACCCATGTAGGAGAACCCACTCAGGATAAGCTTCAGATATAGGAGAATAACAGGGCTTATAGCATCAATTTTGTAGTTTTCTAGAGCATGGCTTTCCAGACCCATTTGTTCTGAATTTTTTATTCACATCACTTTTCATCAGCACTAAAATTAATACAAGTCATTGATGCAGAGGGTATTTTACCCTATTCAGTTCTGGTTGGTTTAGGGGGAAGGGTGAACTTTATATGGATGTACAGACACAGAATAAATCATCATTGTATCATTACCTGTAACTGCAGAATACTGATACATGCTGTGTGGATGTATTGACACACACACACAAATAATTAAAACTCTAATATTTGCATTTAGAATTATGAACTTAAAAGTTTTTCTCTATACACAATGTCCACTATGGATAAAGCAGTAGTGTGTGTAGTTTTACCTGGAAGCGGTCGATGGAGTCCAGGACCAACAGGACTCCCCCTGGTGTCTTGGATGAGACTTTCTCCAGCCAGCGTGGGAACTCCTCCACTAGCCTGACAGGGTCACAGGTCAGGGCCGGCGGGTTGGCGACATGCTGCATTAACTGTACAGTAATAACAAGACATCAACACAGTTGAACCTGTCTTCAACGACCACCCACAAAGTGACAACCAAATCATAGTCTCCTAAATCAGATGGTCTTGGATATGATACATAAATAAGATGAAAAATACTGAGGGTCCTGAAGAGAGGCGTGTCAGGAGGTCTCTCATTGCAGGAGTTTCCCTGAGCCACTGCAGTACACACCACCCCAGTCAAGATGATGCAGAAAATGTTCAAACATATGTAGCAGTTAAAGTAGCAGTTTTCTATCATCATCATAGACTCCAACCCTCCTGACTTGGACAGCAAATCTCCCACATTCTATTTACGGAAATCAATCAAATTTTACACCCTCCCACCTGATTGACTGTGCTCCCCATAGTAAGTGAATAGGACTCTCACTGAGAGCAGCTGCTTTAACAATTATCTCCCATTCACTGGGTTCTGCAGGGCGGAGTCTCTGCATCATTACCTATGTTCCATCTTTTGGCAACAAATCAAAACAGCCTGTCTTCAGCTGACCTTGATATATGAAGCACAAAGTAAGTCTTAACCTAAGCTCAGCTGAGTTAAGCTTAAACTGCAGCTTGAACTGAGTGAGCTAAGATGAGGCTCAGCTGACTTGAGCCTGCCTCAACTTTGGGCTGATATTATATGGATAGCCATGGCCATGGATATTAGATTAGATTAGATAAGATAATTACGGCTTGGTAGGAACTATTATTCCATATAAGCCGCTCACAGTTCATTACACAATTGTCCTATTGGGTTTAAGAGGATGATCTAGTGCTCTATGAGTATACAAAACTGGATGGTCCTTAAAATGTGAATCTAACTTATTTTTAAATGTTAATATGTCAGGAGCATGTACAATGTCACTCGGTAATGTATTCCACCAGTCTGAAATCCTTTGACCAAAGAAATATTTACGAACATTCGAAATGTCCCTTATTTGTAAGAGTCTCAATGAGTGACCTCTAGATCTTGCATTTTCCAGGAAGGGTGGTAAGCAGGTATCCAGATCATAGTATTCCCCATGCGTGTACTTGTAAGCACAAATGAGGTCACCTCTTAATCTCCTGTAAACCAGATAGGCAATTTGAGTGTTCTCAGCCTGTCCTCATATGATAAATCACTTAAACCTGGTACCCTCTTGGTCGCTCTTCACTGGACAGATTCAATCAACTCAACCAGTCCCCACTTCCCTGGAGACCATATAGGTGCAGCATATTCCAGATGTGAACGAATCATACATTTATAAAGAGGTAGGAAGGCTTCCTCATTAATATATTCAAAGGATCGCCACAAAATACCGGTTATTTGATTAGCCTTTTTCACAATGTTATGTATATGATCATATCTTTAACTTGGTGACCACTTTTGAAAGGACCCTGCTAAAGTAGATCATCACCAAGTTTGAAATGTATCTACAAAAACATACATGTAGAAAGACTAGTACAGTGGTACCTGCTATTTAAGACCACCCCTACAGCCAACAAAAAGTGGTCTCATACTGCAGGTGGTCTTAAATTGAAGGTATATTTAACATGCAAATACAGCAGAGGGTCTTGAAACAGTGGTCTTAAAAAAACATGTGGTCTTAAATTGGAGGTGGTCTTTAGAGCAGGTACCACTGTACTCCAATGTGACCATTGCAAACATGTACTTTTATCAATCATTACACAATTTCAAAACTTTGGTAAAAACCAAGAAATGCTAGTAGTGTCACTGCATGCACAAGCTTGGAGGAGTTTGCATCAAGCTACATTGTCACCAAGTTTGACGATAATCGAGCTTGTGAAGAGGTCAAAAATTACAAAACCACACAAAAAGTCATTAACAATTGAAAGAAAATGACAGTGCCATCTTTTTAACAAACTGAGCTGTGGTGAGCCCAGATGTGTTTCTGTGTATATCAGATAGAAGCAGTGCGCCATACACCTTCCAAAAAGATCTAAGATTTTTGCCAAAAAAACTGATTAAAAAAAACCCATCAAAATACAACAAAAAGGCTGTGTGAACAGCCTGTCCTCAGCTGACTTTGACATTCAACCAATAGTAAGTCCCACTTTTGTCAAGGGATGAGGATTATGGACAGCAAGTGAACAATGCGAGTTTCCATTGCAATCCTCATTGACTTGCACAGTAATCTATAGGAATGCATGCATTAACTGACAGGTACCTAAATTGGAAAATTTATTAAAAATTGGGCATCTGAGTATTACAACCTTCATGTAGCTTATGATGTTGTTTAACCCTTGCACATGCTACACTTCCACCACGATTCAGAACAACCAGAATGACAGGATTAGAGAAGTAAAAAAATAGGGAAAACACAAAAATTCAAAAAGAAAGAAAATGCAGTGCCACCTGTTGGACACATTAAGATCTAGGGGTCCCCAGAAGTGTGCCTATGCAATTTCAAAGCAACTGGCTGAGCAGTTTTGGAGAAGATTTTTTAAGATTTTGCCAACATTAAAAAAAAAAAAAAAAAAAAAAATGAACAAAAAAATTCATAAAAAATCCAGAAATAAATGGAGCATGCCTTGACTTTTAAAATAAATTTGGCAGAGACCCATCTAAAGTACATTCCCTTTATGTTTGAAGTGAATCTGGTTAATAGTTTTGAAGAAGAAATTGAAAATGTAAAAGCCCATAACAATCACCATTGACTTGCATTAAATAGGAATGCATGCATTAACCAACACATACCTGAACTGAAAAAAAAAATCATTAAAAATCAGGGATCCAGAGTATCACTACTTAGCAAACAACTTTGTTTACCCCTCCCACAAGCTACATATCCAGTAAGTTTCAGAACAATCTCAGTGACAGTTCTGGAGAAGAAGTCAAACATAGCCTTGCCACACAAAAGTTGGTAAACAATTGCAGCACCACCTGTTGAATAAATGAAGGTCTCAGGATCCTCAAAGGTGTCCCTGTGCAATTTCCAAGCAATTGGTTTGGCTGTTTTGGAAGACTTTTTCAAATTTGCAAAAAAAAAAATAACAAAAAAAAACTCATAAAAAGTCAAGAAAATTATTCCACTATGACCATTTGAACAAACTTGATAGAGACTCACATAAGGTACATTCCCACCAAGTTTCATGTGAATCTGGCTGATGGTTTGGAGAAGAATAAAAATTGTGAATTGCGGGTGAACAGATGGAAGGTGGAAGGACCATACTATAACCTCTGCTGTCTCAAAAGCCAGTTGACTAATGCATGACCACTTGAACAAACTTGGTAGAGACTGACCCAAGATACATCTAAGTTTAAAGAGGATCTGGCCAACAGCTGAGGAGAAGCTGAAAATGCAAATTGTGGATGACGGGCAGATGACAAAGGCTTGAAGGACAACAGACAGACGATCACAAAAGCTCACACTGACATGTCAGCTGAGCTAGAAAGATGCAAGTATCACTTACCTGTGCTGTAAGCCTGCGGATCATTAACATGGGGTCAGCACTGCAGGATGCCTGGGTGCCACAGAAGTGATAGAGTACCACACTGGCTGTTGACCGCTGCTGCTGCAGCTCTATCCTATAAATAGGACCAAACTTTTCAGGGAGCAGTCATTATACAAATTTCCCTGAGGAAGCAGTCATTATATAAGTTCTCTGGGTGAACAATCTTTTAAATCATTATTAATACCATATAGTTCAAGGAACCAAGGATCTGGAATCAGATACCTTTAAGTTTACTTTACAACAATAAGCTTCACTGTTCTTGTTTAAAAGAAAACTTAAGTATTTTCTTCTTGAGTCTTGACTTATAAAGAACATTCATGGGTCTCTCAAGTTAGATTCACATTTTAAGGACCATCCAGTTTTGTACACTTATAGAGCACTAGATCATCCTCTTAAACCCAATATGACAATTGTGTAATGAACTGTGAGCGGCTTATATGGAATTTTCCTACCAAGCCGTAATTATCTAATCTAATCTAATCTCTCTCTCTCTCTCTCTCTCTCTCTCTCTCTCTCTCTCTCTCTCTCTCTCTCTCTCTCCCTCTCTCTCTCTCTCCCTCTCTCCCTCCCTCCCTCCCTCCCTCCCTCCCTCCCTCTCCCTCTCCCTCTCCCTCTCCCTCTCCCTCTCCCTCTCCCTCTCCCTCTCCCTCTCCCTCTCTCTCTCTCTCTCTCTCTCTCTCTCTCTCTCTCTCTCTCTCTCTCTCTCTCTCATTTGTGACAATCTGAAAATGACTAATTTCCATATTTTCCCTCTGAAATTCCAATTGTCAACTTTGTCCATCCACAAAAAAAGCAAACATTTTCATAAGAACTCAATCCTTGAACTTTATACTTGTTACTCAGTTACATTTACAGTTGTCACAAATACTGAGGTTAGTAAGACATAGAGCAAAAAGATCTGTGACTTCTGTTTGCTGGAATAAATTGAGTACTTTATTAAATTAATTTTAGTGTAATAAAAGAGATAGCAGATAGGACCTGGGGGCTGATATTGTAGGACAAACCAATAATGGACACCTACACAACAGATTAAATATTAGGACACAGATGACATTGTCTGTCTCATTTCTCATTATGTAAACACTCTGGATTCCTGAGTTCTTGGATATTGAAATGGCATCATCTCTAATTGTTATTAAATGCACAAGGTTTGATTTAATATTTTGCACATTCTGATTACTGATTATAAAAAAAAAAACTTGATTCACCATTGGCAAATTTTCTGATGTTTAAACTGCAACATCCCTATTCATTACTGCAAGGTTCCACTTAGCATTGGGTTCTGCAGAGCAGTTTCCATGATAAAAGTACAAAGTACAACCTTTGGTTATTTCATCACCAAAGAGTTCCACGCAGTCAACATTTGAGGAGAAACATGCTGTCTTTGGATATTAAACAAACTTCAATGTGCAACTAGTTAAACAGAATTATGCATCATGACGTGTTGGTCATAACTCTCATTTGAAAACTAAAGCAGGTATGTCAGCCTAGTGCAGTGAGGCCACCTAGGTCCACCCAAGTGCACCAGAGATGTGGCCTCATAAGAGAGATGGCCACTCTTGACATGGAAATTACAATAAAATATCATATTTGTTCCATGGATAAGTCTCCTGTGTAGAGGCGTGGCCAATCATCAGGGAGGCTTTATACACAGGGGAACTACCACATTGAGGAGACAATTTCTGGTTTTATAAGGCTTATCATATGCAAGTTTGAAAAGTTCTCACCATTTCGCCAGGAGTAGAGACCTCCCTGATCCTGAGCTGCCCATGATGAGTAAGGGAGGCAGAGGACCTGCTGCCACCACACGGGCATTGAGTCTCTCATACAGCTAGGCAAAATAGACAAACAATAGATCAGCATTCAGTCAAACCTGGCTTGAAAGACCTCCCCCCATGACCACATTGTGGTCTTTCAAGACAGGTGGCCTCTCATAGGAAGTATAACATAAAGAGTAGTCAGCCAGTATGTTGAACTATAAATTATGCCTGGTCTTTGACAGGAGCTGGTGTCTTACTGGAGAGGTCTGTTAATACAGAGACTGCTGGAGTCCATCACAATGCCATATACTTTGCCCCTGGGCTGAGCCACCAGCTTGAGGCTGACAAGGCATCGCACAACATTTACAACAAATTTTGATCTGATACTGAATTTAGGATCAAAATTAAAATCAATTTCTAACTGTTTGATCCACAAGTACTTACTCTTGGTGTAATAGCATATTAACAAGTCTAGAGTCAAGCTATCTGTTTTTGTGGCTATTGCACAAGACATAGGTAAAACATTTCTAGATTATAGTTTAATTTTAATTTGATCTAGATTTAGATCCTGATTTTAAGGTAAAGCACTGGATCAAACTAAGATTGATTTAATAAAATGGAAATGTTAAGCAATAAGTTTTTATTATAGCCCAGTAAATAGATTGGATAATCCCGGAAGTTTTCATCAAACATTAGATCAAAGATTAACAGACATAGACTTAGCTGTGACACATGGTATTTCTCTTTTCCCTTTTCTCCAAAGATTACCTAGGTCAAGGTCAAAAGTACATTAATTTACTTTTCCGACCAAATTTAGATCAAACCAAATCCTTGTGAATATGGCCACAGGTGTTCATCCTGTGTGAAGGAGAGCTTTATTTTATGCCATACTACTGTTCTGACAAGTTTCAACTACAGTGGAAACTCATTATAATGACACTCCGATATCCGACATATTCACTTTACGACACACCTTATAAGGAACAAAAAGTACATTTACTATGTTATGTGATTTATTTATCTGACATATTCAGTTATCTGACACATTTCCAGGGAACAGATGGTGTCATTATAATGAGGTTTCACTGTACATGTACAATTGTCACTTAAATCAATTTTTGTTTAAGACAAAATTAAGGAAAAACATGGAAGGAGATTTTCATTTGACCCCAAACTGACTTAGAGAAACCTTCTGGTTCTAGTTTAACTCACTTTATACCAGAAAGCAGATTTCCCTGTATGTATGTCTTAAGTTACCTAAAGTTAACCCTTTCCTCCTTGAATTAAGAGCAAGTCTACAGCTTTCCTCAGCATGAGTTGGGCACTAAGCACCTAACCCATGCCAAGAAAGCTGTTGACCTGGCGCACGCATCTTGACAGTGTTCATATGCCTATAAATTATGCCTGGTCTAATTCACTGTGATATTTTAGGATCCACTGGCTGCCTATCTGGCAGATAATGCTAGACCCAAATGATCTGGGCTCAAGATCATTACCACTTTAGTACGGAGTAAGCTATTCTTCCTTTCCCCTTTGATCTGGTTGGGGGTCAAATGTCATCTGCCTCAATATATATTTATGATCAATTTCAACAGTTATTGAAAACTATTTGAATGAGGATTGCAGACGAGACATAAAGATAACCTGCCCAAGGTAAATAGCTTTTGTGCCATGGCCTGCCCAACCCACACCAAGGAAAGCTGTTGACTTGGTCTTGGAATTGTGGCACTTTGGCAAATCCATCAACATCCGCCTTGTCTTCCTATTACTTTTAAAAGTTAGCCTTCACTAAAAGGGGAAAGTGTTAAAAATGAGCACAGCTTTGAAAATATGGAGGAGTACATGTATCAACATGTTTTTGTAATTCCCTATATTTTTTCAGGTTTTTCTTGCCACTGATACTGTAAATTACTTTAATTTCACTGCACTCTTATTTTTGCTTATTTTACTGATGGCATAAAACTGTGAAAATAAAATCACAGTGAAATAGTATTTTAACATTGTTTGAATAAGATTTACGTCCAAAACAGTGAATTTAAAACTACAGTGAAATGTCAAAAATAAAAAAAACGTGAAAATTTAGTCATGTAAAAATCAAGCAATTTACAGTATGATTCGGCCAAAATTAACAAAACGAAAAAAAAAAAAAAAAAAAAGCAACAAACAAACAAAAAAAGAGCATCAGTTTGTTGTGTCCTGCCCAACTGTAAATTTTACACCCACCCAAAGTCTTGCCTTCCAAACTATGGTAGAGTGCATCTTGATAATTCAAAAAATATTTCCAAACATTGCGTTTTTTTCCCGTCAGACCTCTATGTTCTGGTGACCAATCTGAGTACTTTCTTCAACTATGGCTATGAGAAACAGAGAATTTAACAAAATACTGAAGGTTTAACCCTAGAAGACTTTTCAACAACTGGTTGGTGGCAGTGGTCCAGAAGATCACCTGACTGCATACACTGTCCAGGGTATGTCAGATCATCACTCTCCATAGGTGGTGCCCTCTAGTGATCCCTCACAAGGGCTTAAACCCCAGTCCAAAGCAAGGCAAGGCTCATAGTGTTGCTTACAAATACACAACTACACGCAGTTGAGCAAACATAATTTGTCACACATGAGAGTTTTGTATATCAAGTTGCCATAGCAACAATAATGGCTTACTAATTATTGATCCACTACAATGGTCCTGATCTAACAAGGCCAAGTACCCAAACTGGAGTAGAAAAGAAGCCACTTGGGGAGAGTGGCCTTTCTAGGGACAGGGAGAGGATGATAAAATAGAAACTGACACCTTCAGCATTAAAATACTGGTGTGATAAGAGGGATGGTCTTTGTACCTTATTAAAGTGAGACCACTGTATGACAATCTCATGGAGAGGGTCAAATAACATAATATGGGAATCATGCACATTAATTTCCTGCAAAAATTTCTGACCCAGTCTCCAGGCAAATTGTTACGGTCAATCACCATAATACAGGTGTACTGGTGATAAACCAAGCGCTTTATACACACTTATAAGAATAAAGGTTTTTAAAAAAGAAAAAAAAAAAAGAAAAAAATATTCCAAACATACGACAACTCCTTATATCAAGGTCAGTGTGTGTTTGGGGAACATAGTCTAACTATGGTGTTTCAGACACTAAATTTCATCCATGTTGCAAGTTTGGCAAGAGTAACAGATTTTCCTATGTTTGGTACAGGTAAAAATTTAGAAACAATGGTCAGTATATGGTACACAAAATAAAGAGGCTACCAGCACATAAGGACAGCACAAAAAATGCTCAGTACAGCAGTATGGAGAACCCCATTGACCCCCTCTACCATAAAGCATTGTCTTACCATAGAACCCCATTAACCCCCTCTACCATAATGCTTTGTCTTACCAGAGAACTCCATTAACCCCCTCTACCATTATAATGCTTTGTCTTACCTTTTCAAAGCCTAACTCACAGGTGGACCTGACAGCAAAGGCCAAGGCTTCCATCTGGTCGCAGTCATGTAAGGGATCCCACAGTGCCCCTCCACACAGGATCTCAGGACCCTCCAGCTCATAAACGCTATCTGTCTCTTTCTTCTCACGAATCCCTAGTTCCTGAAAAAGTATGACAGACATTACAACTGGGGCCTTAACTTGTCAAAGCTTGAAGGTTACAGACCACAGTTGTGATTGGCTGGTTGCGCATCCCAACGGAGATAGTCCGTAATTGTGAAAATACTGTGTTTTCAGCATGCTGTAGCTTCTGTTTAAATAAACTTAGCTAAGTCAGGTTTGCTGCATCGCAGAGTTGCTTCATTGGTGGTCATATAAGTGCACTGTCTTCCAGGCCAGGTGGGAACTTTATGGTGGGGAAGGACAATGATGTGACCCTGGCAAGAGCACAGTTCATACACCTGTATAAAGCTGACATCCAGGTGTTGTTTCGTATTTCAATTATCACAAATTAACGAGCTGGGAATTGTATGACAAAAATCCGTCCATATTTTTCTGACATTTTTATCTGTTAAATGCAGTTCACGGAATTTCAAAATACCAAAATGCTGATTTTTTAGACTGAAAAATGCTAATATGAAAAATAGAAGGATTTATAACTGTAGTCTGTGGCCTATTAGGGCTAACTCTGTATGTATTGGGACTCACATGGTCATGTTGTTATTCTATTATCGTCCATCAAGCAAGTTAAAAATGGGAAGTCAGTACTTTTTGACAGCTGCCTGGACAATTTTGAGTGATCCTAACAACTTTTACATGGATGGAGCCTGCAAGATATGATCCTGGGACTGTAGATCACAAGGCAAATGGTTTGGGCTATGGTATTGTGTACCTCAGGCCAGCTTATGAAAGGAGAAAAGAAGTTTTACACCCACAGATCGGCTGCGTATATCAAGTTTAACATGTCTCAATTTTCTAAAAATTCATGAAGTATCACATTTATGTCACAAATCATTGTGCATAGACATGTTGCACCTATCAGTGGAACCACACTGCATAAATAATAACAGGATTCGCTGCAAGACATTTAACAAGTGCACAGGCTATGCCTCCTTTGCTGACTGCTTGGTAGATAGATAGCTCCCATAGCCCTTTGTATTTAGCGATACCTCACAGGTACCACACAGGTAATCATAGGTGTGTATGAGAAATTAACAATGCTAATATGATATGAATAAATTATGCTAATCCCATTGATATGAAACTTAGTGACCCTCTGTTTCAAACTTTTAATTTTGTGCCATTGTCATTGTAGGCCTACAGCCTCCATTCATATGCAGAGCTGTTTATACAAAATCATGTCAAAGTGATGTTCGGCATACCAGAAAAAATGTGCATTGTCTGTCAGTAGAGCTGTACAAATCTTAGCTAAAATGTAAATTTCTTTGTTTTTGGTTTTGTTTTTGTTTCTCCCCCCCCCCCCCACCCCCTTTTATTATTATTATCATTATTTTTTTTTTTTTTGGTAGACAAAAGCTTGTCATATATGTGTATCATTTGACTGGGGTAAATCATTTAAAATCAGGCATGCTGACTTTGTTGAGCTGTTGAGTTCATCAGCATATTATTTTCACATAAATGAATCAATTTATATCCATGAATATGGATGACAGCACTTATGAACTGCAAATTTTATAACTTTTACCAAGCTAGTGTACATAGGTGGCAAAACATTTGAACTTCGACATACAACCACAAATAATTATAAGAGTTTCAGAAAGTGAAACAACGGGAAAAAAGTTAGCTTCCATTAAACACTTGCCTGAAAACACTTGCGCCTGCTAATTGGATTGATAATTGGATGCTTATCAAATTTAAAATCAGAGCACTTGTGAATACAAATATGCATTTATGATATTGGAGTAACTGTACAAAGTTTTGTCATTTTCTTTCTAATATGTGCACATACACCAGAAACCATGTCAATAAACCACAACTTATACAGTCTACTGCAGAAAAAAAGGCATAGCACTATTGGTTTGTGGAAGCTGGATCACCCAACTGCCCTCCTAATGTTCAAACAATGGGCGCGTTAAAATTCCATAATTTTAGTACCAAAAAACATAATTTGCTGAATACTGCTACTCTTATCTGTGACCTACTGGTCTTAAACTGTGCACTTTGATGGGCTTATAATGTTTAAACACTGAAACTGTTCCATTGTCTGCCATAATTCAGATTATATCAGGAAAATACTGCCATAATGACTGGTATTACATGCTGACTTGGTGTAATTGATACTCCCCCCATCTGCCATTAATGCCTCAGCAGTGATAGACGTCATATTTTTTATAGACAAATGTTATGTATCTATCCATAAATAGTAAAAAAATCACCAATTTCACCTAAAAATTCATAACATTTTAGCAATATATTCAAATTTGGGGTTAAAATTAAGGGGTGGGGCATTGTAATTTGATCTCTCCTTGTAAGGGCAGGACATGCAGGCAAGTGATTATGGGTTTGCATCATAGTCCATTGTGTATCGTATTCATATTGGACAGAAAAGAATTGATTGGATGCAATTATATAATTTTCCTCAAAATTTTAATTAATTATTTTATTTATCATAAAAATTGATTTTTCAGATTTAAAGGTTGCTTGCAAAAAAGTTGATATTTTCTTTAATATTGAAGTTTGGTAAAGTTAATGCAAATCCTTTGCAGGAAACAAGTTGTGGCTTCAGTTAAACAAGTTTTAAAAATTTTGATAAGTCTATTAGGTTACAGACCACAGTTGTGATTGGCTGGTTGCGCATCCCAACGGAGATAGTCCGTAATTGTGAAAATACTGTGTTTTCAGCATGCTGTAGCTTCTGTTTAAATAAACTTAGCTAAGTCAGGTTTGCTGCATCGCAGAGTTGCTTCATTGGTGGTCATATAAGTGCACTGTCTTCCAGGCCAGGTGGGAACTTTATGGTGGGGAAGGACAATGATGTGACCCTGGCAAGAGCACAGTTCATACACCTGTATAAAGCTGACATCCAGGTGTTGTTTCGTATTTCAATTATCACAAATTAACGAGCTGGGAATTGTATGACAAAAATCCGTCCATATTTTTCTGACATTTTTATCTGTTAAATGCAGTTCACGGAATTTCAAAATACCAAAATGCTGATTTTTTAGACTGAAAAATGCTAATATGAAAAATAGAAGGATTTATAACTGTAGTCTGTGGCCTGAAGTTGTATTTCCAGTCTGTATACAGCACTGTGGACAGAGACATTTACATCAGACTGAACATAAATTTAAGTTACAGATCACTCTTAATATTCCAAGAATATTGTTTAAACTTCTTGTTGCATGGCAATGTGTTCTCTGTGGAACAATTAAACTACAATAACAGATTACTATATGCATGTCCTCCCTGCCCTGTGACCCTGTTCTCTGCCAGCAGCTAGTATGACCTGGATAGCTGATACAGTGACCCTGTTTTCTCTGCCAGCATCTAGTATGACCTGGATAGCTGATACAGTGACCCTGTTTTCTCTGCCAGCAGCTAGTATGACCTGGATAGCTGGCACAGTGACCCTGTCCTCTGCCAGCAGCTAGTATGACCTGGATAGCTGACACAGTGACCCTGTTCTCGGTCAGCAGCTAATATGACCTGGATAGCTCACACAGTGACCCTGTTCTGTTACAGGAGACATCCCTGAATTGGGCCTGCATGTGACTTATTATGAAATAAAAGGACAAACGAGAGGGCTGTGTGAACTGACATGCTCTGCTGACCTAGAAATAAATCCAGAATTTGCAGAGCCCCAGCTTTAACTGTGCTAAAATGAGCACAGTAGAGTTAAGCCAGGCAGAGCTTTGAGATGACTGTACAATGTATATGGACATAACTGACTCAGATGCTTGACCTCTGAGCAAATAGAATTAATAATATAATTCTTCCTGTCTGCTCCACATATATAATACTAAACAGCATAAATTTAGACCGGAAATGGGATTATGTACTGATTTTGTACACGCGTAAATGTACATGTGCACATTTTCATATGTACAAATTTTCATGACTTTTAATTCAAGGGATTTAAGTGAAGCTTTCAGTTCACTATTTAGAACATGGTTCCTGCTTCATAGGTTCAAAATACTGTAGTTCTAGAAATTGTTGCCTGTAGTTAATTTCGCGCAAACTTGTTTTTCCGTAAATTAAATAATATCTGTGTATATTTATTTTGCACATCATTGCTTGTCTATATATAAACTTTCATTTTATCAATTAATTTGGGCACATCTCATTTTCGCGCATCAAGTACTAGCCAGGGTGAAAAGCGCAAAATTAGGTTGCGCGAAAATTTCTAGAACTACAGTAATACTATTTCATTGTTGGTGTGTGTGTGTGTGTGTGTGAATTTTTATTTTATTCTATTTATTTACCCTTTCATTTGTTTTGTTTTGTCCTCACAGCTCTGTGCTATGACAGCAATGTATGCCAAAATGAAAATAGAGCAAAATTAGGGACCAGCAGTTGCACCTACCAGTTTGATGAGTCTGTCCACTTCAAGGTACGCCAGTTCAGCCCCCTGACTGCCACTACTGTAGTTGTCTATCATCTTCATGTTGCTACTTTCTTGAATACGAAGACGTAACTTGCTGCTCTCACTAGAGCTGGATCTAGAAATACAAGATCAAAAATATGAAGCATGCTGTCAACTGACAAATTCTGTCACCATTACAGCATTAAAGGTAAACACATACATTCATTGTTATGCAGTTTATCTCTGATAGTGGTCAAAATTATACAATGTCTATTTCCAGGCTGTACATTACTCAATTCATCAATAGCTGCTAATTGAGATGGTACTAAATTGGTACACCAGGTATCGCATAGTAGTTTTTTGTCAATGCGCATGTGCCAGTTGCCAAGCGATGAACTGCCTGGGGTCACGCTAAATGTGGCTCAATATAGGTCAGGGAAATCATTACCGTGACAGCGAACTCTGCACTGTCCCGCGACAGGAAACCCTGCAGAGGGAAATTTATGAAAAGTTACACCCTCCATCCACGGGTATTTCTCATATTTCCCATATTTTCTCGTATCTGAAGTACAACCAGGCACATTACAGTTATATACTGGCATATTGATATCAGTGTCCACGCATAACTCACAGAAATAAACAAGTTCAAACTTCCATTGTAATTTCGCCGTGTTAACCCTGTGAGGACAATATGGCGCTCCACAAAAGTGCCCCCACTAGACTGTTCTCGCTTCCGTGAAGCTGCGAGAATAGGACAGTCAGCACCGCGAAGCAGCAAAAAAAAAAAAGTACCATCTCAATTAGCAGCTATTGGCATAACTACATTAA
This sequence comes from Hermodice carunculata, assembly GCA_964020975.1. Taxonomy (NCBI): domain Eukaryota; kingdom Metazoa; phylum Annelida; class Polychaeta; order Eunicida; family Amphinomidae; genus Hermodice; species Hermodice carunculata. The sequence goes on along the minus strand of OZ026618.1, from coordinate 45,395,291 downwards.
AATAGCATATTAAAAAATTTAGAACCATTCTCTTGAACCATTTTCCAAATTTCTCCATACAAAAAGTCAATCTCTGCAATAGACCTCTAGTAGTTTTCACATGTTACAATATAACTAACTCCCTTATACAATGCTCATTAAATTATTCTCTCTCTCTCTCTCTCCCTCCCTCCCTCCCTCCCTCCCTCCCTCCCTCCCTCCCTCCCTCCCTCCCTCCCTCCCTCCCTCTCTCTCTCTCTCTCTCTGTTTTTTTTTTTTTGATGCATTCTTGTCTGATTGTTTTACTGCTACTCACAGGAAAAGGCAGAATGCTCACCTTTGAATAATTCTACCCTTAATCTTTTGTCGCTTAAACTAGAGCAGTAACTGGATCATCAAGGGTGCCCCAAGTGTTTTATTTTATAGCCATGTACATGTAGCTTTTACCTTCGAGTCAAGGACGCCCAATTGCAATCTGAAGTGAAGTCCTACCAGGTACATATCCTGAGCAAGGTTGAGCATTCATCAAATAGCTCTTGAGTTATCACATGTAAACAAATTTGCTCAAATGGACAGGTGACTTTGACTTTGCTGCAAAGGTTACTGATAGTTCCAGGCAAGTTCTACTCACATACACATTGAAGAAAATTACACAAATATTTGAAAATTTCATTATCTTCAAATGAAATCCTACCAGACACACACATAACCTACACCATGTAGGGCATCCACATCTCTGACAGACACACAAACAACCTACAAAATATAGGGCATCTACATCTCTGACAGACACACAACCTACACAATGTAGGGCATCCACATCTCTGACACACACACAATCTACAAAATATAGGGCATCCACATCTCTGACACACACACAATCTACAAAATATAGGGCATCCACATCTGACACACCCACACAACCTACACAATATAGGGTATCCACATCTCTGACAGACACAAACAACCTACACAATATAGGGTATCCACATCTCTGACAGACACACAAACAACCTACACAATATAGGGCATCCACATCTCTGACAGACACACACAATCTACAAAATATAGGGTATCCACATCTCTGACAGACACACAAACAACCTACACAATATAGGGCATCCACATCTCTGACAGACACACACAATCTACAGAATATAGGGCATCCACATCTCTGACAGACACACAAACAACCTACACAATATAGGGCATCCACATCTCTGACAGACACACAAACAACCTACACAATGTAGGGCATCCACATCTCTGACAGACACTCAACCTACACAATATAGGGCATACATGTCTCTGATGTGAGGCCCTAATTCAGACTGAGTTAACAGCTTTCTTTGGCGTGATTTGGATGCTAATTACACCATTGGAAGCTGTTGACTTAGGTATGTTATCTTGGCATGTCTCATCGATATTTAAATTGTTTTTCATGACTGCTGAAATTAGTGCAAAGAACATTAAAGCTGAGGACTTTTGACCAAAAGTCAAATGATATTGCCCCCGTAAACCATCCAAAACTGGCTGGTTTTGGATGGTTTACAGGGGGAAATGATTAAAGCAGCACTGACCGTGTTCCCTGAGCACTTTTGAAGCAAAAAACTGCAGGCTTAGCTCCTGGGTTGTTGAGGTGAGCCACATTATATTCTGTCCTTGTAAACCTGAAAAATAAATAAAGAAATGCATGGAAACAAGATAAACAGGAAAAGTTCCCAGATAACTACGTCAGCTGAAGAGAAAGCCATTACTGACTGGAATTTAAATAGTTTTGTTCAGTAAATCTATCCTCAAACTGGCTGAATGCAGACAAATGTTCCAGGCTCTTGTGCCTTTTCTTTCTGTGTGAACAATGTGAATATTTATTTTCTTCCCACGATTAAAATCTGTGTGCGCTTCTTCCTGTCAAGTATGGCCTTTTTCCTATGGCAATGTCATTTCAGACTTAGAGTCTCACCTGTTTGTGTGTTCCGACAGAAATGCCAAGAAGATGGTGGCCTGTTCTATCTGATAGCACCGTGCCTGGAACTGTAGCTCCACCTCCTGGTCATCACAGCAATTAAAATCATTGTTATCACATAATGATAACCATGTCAATACATCTCATTATAACAATGATAATATCAGCTTTGGTCAATTTCTGCTCTGAAGTTGTTAGATCAGACATTCTTGTGCTACAATTCCTCAACATCAGATTTCATCCAGGTATAATGCTGAATTTGAAGCTTATGATTTTCTATGGAAATTTGTGGCCCTCGTGTCATGGTAGCCTAAAAAAGATTGAGTGACCTCCATGCTACGGGGGTGTGTCTCTTTACACTTTTTTTTTATTTGTTTGTTTTTTTTGTTTGTTTTGTTTTATTAATTTTATCTAGTTTTATCTGATTTACATGTAATCTAAACAAATTTGGCCAAGTCAGTTTAAATATGACTTTACAGCGAGAGCATAAGGGTTACATGTATATTCTTTTTATGTCAGTGAAAAAATATTTTGTTTCTGACAAGATTCACGCTCCTTGTAAAAAGACCTATCATTTAAGTACCAGCATACCTGTAGTTACAAACAATATGAAAGTCTAGGTCAACAGCTTTCCTTGGCATGCTTTGAGTGCAATGTACCCAAAGCACACCAAGGAAAGCTATTGACTCAGTCCAAAATGTGGGACAGACAGAGTTAACAACACATGTTTTGAGGGACTTCTCTATTTGACTCATTTATCTGACATATTCAGATGTCTAACACATTTTGTGGGGAACAGATGTCATTATAACAGTGTTTCATTGTAGTACATGTATAGTCTGTACGAAGCAGTTTTCCCCTCATATAAGGCCACAACAAATACAGCTCAAAAAGTAGACTTATATTAGGAAACAAGTTTGTGCAAATGTCACACTTTGTGTGCAAGTAATGTGGTCTTTGCAGAGGGGCGCCCTCTGGTGAGAGGGGCCTTACATGAGGGGCACTACTGCATTGAGAATGCCTGGTGATGCTCTGACATCCACGCATACACATACCCCTAACCTCCAGCATTGTGTCGAGAGCCAATCAGAAAACAACAAAGCTGTCAATGCAACATAAACGTTGTTACCTGTGTGGTGTAGTTGTCGTCATTGTCACACGGCATATGAAGCAGGGTAAGGAATCGTCCCTCGCGACAACATAACTCCTCCAGACGACTCTTACTGGTCTTCAAAAATCATGAAAGAAATCTGAATATAACTTTTCATCTTGTCCTGGATTAAGCTAATGATAACCCTATAAGAGACCTAGAATATATTATAAATTTAATTGTTCTTGGCTATCTAAATCCTTTAGCAACTGTGCCCTGTGTAGATCAAAAAGATTTTGACGCAAATTTACTTTAGCTTCCAATTTGGATAGCAAAATGTTTATAATCCAAACACATTACCTGGTCTGGGAACAGGCAGATGGAACCCTCCCTGTTGGAGATGGTCATCACCCATGGGTACTCACAGAGAAGAAAACCATGCGTATCCCCACTTATTAATCAGTGAATATGACATGTCATCAAACCACATGCCAACGCAGTCAACTGTGATGACTGGCACAACCCAGTCCTAGTGTCCAGTAAGGCTGAACATGCTGACCCATAATTGATAAGATAAGATAGCTTTATATCAGACTAAAATCGTCCATAGTACAACAGTACAGTCACATGAATACAAATAGTAGTATAAACAAATAGATATGAATGAACAAAATACTGACACTATAAAGTTAGGATGCAGAGAACCTGCCCGTGTATTATCAAGGACTGCCATCTTTGTGTACTAACAGTGCCAAGTAAGTCAAGGCTACCAAGTTTCCGTATCAAGGAATTATTATTCCCATTGCGTCTGTACATAAACCAATATGCAATTTTACGGTAAAGCTCTCCAAAAGATAACACACTGTTGTTTACAAACATCACGTTGGCAGAGCAAGATTTCCTAAGTTCAACAACTATGCTAGATGCATTATTGTAGCAGACAGTGAATTTCTTCACGGTGCCAGACTTTGTTGATGTCATTCTAATTGATGGCCTCACAATATAATGTAACATCTAGATGTTCCCTAGCACATTACAACCTATATGAAAGCCATGTACACAACACAGCATTCAGTTTTGATTGAACCACGTGACTGTACAGTTGACAGATTTCAAGTCTCTGCACTTCTGGCCATAAGATTAAAGTTATGCTTACATGTGGTCAGTCATTACTCATTCACCTCTGATGAGTCCAGTGAAAGACGAAACGCATCAGGCTTATTTGGCACACCGTGTATCTGTTCTTGCCCAGTCTTCTTAAGGAATATACTAGTACCTTATTATCCCATTTAATGCCCCTGACTTCTTAAGCCCCCCCCGATTTTTCTGACACAAAAGTTTTAAAATATTAGAGAATCTCTGTTTTATGCAGATTTACTGGTTGATATAGCTAATATGTTCAAATTCAGATCTAAATTGGAGCTCATTTCAATTAAATTTCCTAGATACCCCAGTTGCGTAAAAGTGATGGAGAGGTAGGCAAAGGGAAATGAAATACTGTGACAGACTGAATACTGAATCATTGCAACATCATCTTTCTTTGTCACAAAATTAATGACAAAGCTTCTAGTTATTTTAACCCTTTCCCCCTTGAATTGACACTTGAGTCAACAACTTTCCTTGGCATGAGTTGGGCACTAAGTGCCCAACTCATGCCAAGAAAAGTTGTTGACCTGGGGCATGTGATCTTCATAGGTCTCATCTACAATTCTCAGTCAAAATTGCTTTTCATTACTGTTGAAATTAGTTGAAAACACTGAAGCAGACGACATTTGACCACCAGCCGGTTTTGGCCGGTTTGAAGGGGAAAAGGTTAACAAAGTAATACTAAGGATTCTGTTACTATGAATATCAGGAAATATATTTGATATTGCCTGCTTGGTGTTTTTATTGACCTACCTGCCAGAAGATATCGACCTCTTCCTGCATATCATAGGGGGCGCTGATGTAAATCTTGATGGTGTTGCTGACCAGAGCATCAGGTACATTGGGCAAAACCTGAGCCAAACTGGCAGCAGCTAGAGTCCAGTCCTCTGCAAACAGGACATATTTTCCGTGACACAGGATTAATGTAAACAGAGGCTGTCAAAAATAATTTATCCCCTTGATGCCATGTTGAATATTACATGTACAGGCTAGGAGTGAGTGTAATACATATTTATCTATGGCATAACGGGTCCTGGTTTGAAAACAAAATATATTTGTTTTTACAGTTTTGTGTACCATTAACAGTTGATCATACAAACCTGTCAAGTGTCCCCCATCGGAGTCTCCCACTTTTTCACCCAAAACTTTTTTTATTTACATGCAAAATTTTGCAAACTCCCCTCCTCCCCCCCCCCCCCCCCCCCCATTAAAATTTAGTATTTTCTATTATATTCTTTGTTAAAATACAAATCTCCCCCATGGATTTTTCAAATTTACACAAATCTCTCTATTTTGAGGTGTGGAATATTGACAGGTATGATTATAAATCTTAGCAATATGTGTTTCATTTTCTCAGCACATGTCTACCAATAGTCCCATCAACACTGAAAGTGAAAGAGCTAGCCACAATTATGTGAAGTGAACTGTCTTGGCCTGCAGTTTACAATGAAGTCTTCCAACAGGAGCCTCTGTAAGGGCTCTCTTCTCATGTCACAGTTTAAAAATTAATCTGCAGAGAAACGTAAATAATTTGTCAATATAGCATTACGTTCATCTCATTACCAAGTTAAAAGTGATGAATAATATTTTACACTATGAAACAACCTGCCAAACCACTACACAGCATAACTCAAACTTCCAAATGACAGGTTTCATATAATGAGCTTTAACAACGAATTCCTTCCAAAAGTTTTTGTGGACGACAGTGAAACCTCCCTATACCAAATACCCTTGGGACCAGAAAAAAGTGTTCAGTATAGTGAGGTGTTCAGTATAGGGAGGTCTAATAGCATTGAAAGTATATATATGGGACCGAGAAATGGTGTTCAGTATAGAGAGGTGTTCGGTATATGGAGGTGTTCAGTTAGAGAGGTTTTACTGTAGTCATCTTTGATAGCTACCTTTATTGACATTCGTGAATGGTCCATCAAGTTCAATCATACTGTGGGCAAACTCTGGTCCCTTGAAAGATGGCTGGTGTAACTGCATGGTGCTGCCAAGGGACGGCTCACTCTCCAGGGCAGTCCACCAATCCCCCGGGTTACCGCCCCCTGCAAACAACGGGACATTTGATTGGAATGAACTTGAGCTCATTGCGTACCAACAGGTACCTTGTGTCACAGAGACTCCAACCCACAGCTTCATACAAACTAAAGAATCTCCCTCCTGGAGTACTATTGAAACTGGAGATGTGATGGAGTGCAGCGACTGTGTTGGGTGATGGGTCAGGGAGGGCAGCGCCCCCTCCTGGGGTGAGAAAATTTTTGAAAATGGAGTTAAAATGGTGTATTTTGATGATTTTTTTTTTAACCTCGTCCATTTTATTATCTGGGCGGGAGAAAACATATTCTAAGCGGAAGAATTGGAGAATTCGGAAAAGGGAAAAGAAAATGGGAGATCTCCTGCTGAAAACGGGAGGGGTTTGAGTGTGTGGTGTTACAATGATGCAATCAATGCTAAGATTCAGTTTCCGTGTGCGTGTTCATTTTAACTTTGATTTGAGACATTTATTATTTACATATGAGTTGCAGAGTTGAATAAAGCTTAAGTTTCTAATTAGGGATGAATGATGAAAAGTTTGTGCTTTCATTTAGGAATTGGGATGCAAAGTTTATGAAAAAGTTTCTTTTTCGCACATTGGTAAAGAGATTGCACACTATGGTGTACTTTGTAAGAGGGTGCATAATAAACTCTATTCTACGTAATAAAAAGGAGAAACTTAACAAAACCAAATCCGTAAGCTCAAGTAACGTTTGAACACTATCAAGTCCGATATCATAAGACATATTAATGTATGTGCATCATACTTCATCTCTGCAGATTCTTGTAATGAATTATGGTCCCAAAAGGGCATGTTACATGTGTGTCAGTATTGCAACTTATGTGTTGTTATTATAATTATTGTTTTTTTTTTTTGTTTTTTTTTTTGTTTTTCACTGTACAAGTCACCAACTTAAAACATAACTATCTACCGTACTAAAGAGTGAGAGATTTTTTCCTATGTAAACTGTTTCTGAAAGGAATAAAATTAGATTGGAAACCACAACTCCTTTATTTACTAATCAGGAGTCACTAGCCTACTGATTCATATGATGTGCTGGATATTTCCTGGCAATACATCCCCAGACTTCACTGCCAGCCAGGCAGTTTTGTCACACATTGTTTCATGTCTCTTCTAATGTTCACCTCACAGCTGTCCCCAACATTATCCCTTGCAGGGTTCCAATTGTCCTGACCTGGGCAGGATATCTCCTGTTTGTTGGTCACAAAAGTCACTCTAATTTAACTTTATGCCGCATATAGTAAATTAGCGGGACTCCTGTTTGTTATGTCAATTTTCTCAAATCTCTTGTTTCCTGTACCCTGTCTCTCTCCCTACTGTACAGCTATTCCTGACAGCCTCTCGTGACAATCCTATTTAAAACTAGTCCATCTGTCCACTAGATCTAGTCCTCAGTACCACTCATCCTGTCCAGTATTGTAATTATTTTAAGTCTGGGATCAAAGGAGGTTCCCTGAGCTACCGGGTGCTGATGTTTCAGAATGCCACTTTTTTTTGGCATTAAAAAAAAGCACCAGCAAGCACCTAATATCAATCTTAAAACTTTTGTGGTTTTTTTGTTTTGTTTTTTTTTCCGGTCAAGAATGAATCGTAGAAGGCATGGGTCAATGATGGGTGGGTGGAATATTCCTTTGCTCACCAAGAGAAGCATCCATACTTCGCGACGCGTTCTCCAGGTCCTCCACGTACAGGCCTGGGGACACCTTGGCCAGTTTGCCCTCCAAGTCACGACGCGCTCGCAGCAGGTTCTGAAGCTCGCTCTCTTTGGTTTCACGAAAAATCTACAAGAACCCAGAGGTAGACAATGGTAAATGGAATTAAAGTTTTATCAATAGGCCATTAACCCTTTACTCCTTAAAGTTGCCAAAACCGGCAGGTGGTCAAATGTTGCCTGCTTCACTATTTTCCATTAATTTCAACAGTGGTGAAAAACAATTTGACTGAGAATTGAGGATGAGACCTATCAAGATCACATGTCCCAGGTCAACAGCTTTCCTTGGCATGGGTTGGGCACTAAGTGCCCAACTCATGCCAAGGAAAGCTGTTGACTCAGTCTGAATTCAAGGGCAGGGGAAGGGTTAAACCCAGCAAAACTGACTGCTGGTCAAATGTCTCCTTTAATGTTTTAGATGAATAATATATTAAATCAGAATTCCTGAAATGAAAAATAATTTGAATGTCAGTTGCAGATGAGACCAATCAATATATCATGCCCAAGCTCTTCACCTTTCCTTGGTATGGGTTTGGTGCTAAGCTCCTGACCCAAGCAAAAGCTGTTGACTCAAGTCTTCATTCAAGGGGGAAAGGGTTCAATCTTAAGCAAGTACAGTAAATAAAATGTTTTTGCTTTGACCAACTGTCCTATTTTAACTGATTAAATGCACATAAAGAATTATGCCTAGGTTTACTCTCACACACAGACTTCAAAATTCTAGGCCCCTCTGCATGCTCTAAGTATATCATATGTTTAGGTTCAATTGATGATATACCACAGTTATGTTAAGTTGAGAAACCAAAAACAAAGAATAGTACTTCCAAAATATTTGCAACAAATTGTATGAATGTTTACAACTGATAACATCAAGATTGTGACACTACATTGAAACAATGGCAGTTGAGGAGGGTTTTTTTTTTTTTTTTTTGGTCAAAATGATACTTCTTTGGTACTTTTGAATCTCTAATGTCCTCTGGAGTTCAAACCCTTCCCTTGAGTTTCTATTATAATTACATTGTATCCAATATCTGACCTTGAACTGTCTTTGAACTTTGTCCCTGTCATGTTCAAACGCCGCGGCCCGAACCAGAGCCTGGTGTTCAGCCTCCAGCGCTGCATCTCGCTCCTCTCTCAGTTTCTTTGTAGTTTTCTGTAGTGCCAGCAGTTCTGCCCGCAATCTTTTGTTTTCTGTTTCAAACTTTTGCTCCTTTTTCTGCAGACTTGTCATTTCATTTTCTTTGTCCAACTTGTACATGTCAAACTCCCTCCGGATTTTTTCCACTTCTGGACTCTCCAGATCCACAGATAAAGCGGAACGGAGACTCCCACCTTTCGGTTGCTTACTTCGCCCCAGTGAGCCAACAGAGCGTAGACCAAGGCGCCCCCTGGGTTTGACCTCAATGGGGATTTTCTTGATGACTCCATGACTATTACTGTTATATTCGACTCCAAGCACATCATCGTCATCGTCGTGACGTGAAAATGACACGCCAGTTCCCATGGCTCTCTATGGCCCCCCTGTCATGGTGTTTGGATCAACTATTTCTCACTCACACCCAGCTTTTGTGTTCCCATCACTTTTCATAAGCACCTAAAAAATATAGCAAAATCATTGTAAGGTCACGTCAACAATGAAAGAGCATAAAATAATCCAGCCATTATGATATACATGTGTATAGCAATATAGCATGTACATACTCAACATAATGCCATAACACCCACTTTATGCTCCCTGCCCACCTTGAATGCCCTTAAACTTTCCACTTTCGTGACCCCAGCAATCCTAAAAAGATGTAAATATTCTAAATTTTGACCAGTAATTATACTGAAAGAGCATTATCATGAACAAGCATTGGTTTTAATTTAAGCCTCACATTGTGAAAAGTTGCTTGATGCCCTCGGTACTAAAATGGAGAATATGGTTCAAACACGTACAAATTCCAATGGTTAGGTCCCACTGATTTAATTTCATGCAACATTTGATATACAGTTAAGCCTATCTTGGGCAACCACTGCAGTGAGAGACCACCTGTCTTGAAAGACCATCTTTTAAGAAGACTTAATTTTCAAATTACTAATAAAAGATCTTTCCAATCTTACAAAAAACACCGTTAAAGAACGCATTACCCTTTGGCCGCCTTCAATCTCTTTTGCTGTAAGTGAATAGGAATAGTGTCCCATAGTATCAGGTATAGTGTATGATCAGAAAGCTGCTGGTAGCCTGTAGTGTAAGAGATCACGGCCATTTTGCTACCCATCAAATAATTTCACAAATGGATATCTTGTCATATATTCAACAAATACTACTATTGTACACTTGACCATTGACCTCAAAAACATTAGGTCAAATATAGAGGTATAAACTTGACTTTCAATAGCCTTCTAGATCAGCCTATGTTGCTTCTTTTGTTCTAAGATTTAGATTTCTAGATGCACGTCACTCAGCAAACTTGTGACCCATGCATGTCCTTGAAAATTAGGTCAAGGTCAATCATGCACACAAAGCAAGCCTTACAGTGGTGTACTATCATATGCAATTTGAAAGTCCTGTCTCAAAAGCTTCTGAAGTTATAGTGGTAAACAAAATTTCGATGAATAGGTCACTGTGACCCAGATACTTGACCTAGTGTCCTAATTTTGATTCATGACACATTTTTTTGGTTATGATACATGTGTGTATAAAATTTCATGTAACTAACTTAAATACTTCCTTACTTATACCAATACCACCATTGTGCACTTGACCTTTAACCTCAAAAAGTAAGTCAAATATAGCGCTATGACCTTGATTTTCGATAGGCTTCTAGATGACTCTATGAAGCTTCTTGTGTGTAAGCTTTAGATCGCTAGATGCAGGCTTTCAATAGTTAGACTGGTAACGTCGTTCAGCACATGTGACCATTGTGTGACTTTGAGAATTAGGTCAAGGTCAATTATGCTTGCACACAAAGCAAGCCTTACAGTGGTGTACTATCATATGCAATTTGAAAGTCCTGTCTCAAAAGCTTCTGAAGTTATAGTGGTTAACAAAATGTCAATGACTAGGTCACTGTGACCCAGATACTTGACCTAGTGTCCTAATTTTGATTCATGACACATTTTTTGGTTGTGATACATGTGTGTATAAAATTTCATGTAACTGACTTACAAACTTCCTTACTTATACCAATACCACCATTGTGCACTTGACCTTTGACCTCAAAAAGTAGGTCAAATATAGAGCTATGACCTTGATTTTCAATAGGCTTCTAGATCAATCCATGAAGCTTCTTGTGTGTAAGCTTTAGAATGCTAGATGCAGGCTTTTAATAGTTAGACTGGTAACGTCGCTCAGCACATGCAACTATTGTGTGACTTTGAGAATTTGGTCAAGGTCAACTATGCTTGCACACAAAGTAGGCCATATAGGAGTGTACTATAATGTGCAATTTGAAAGTCCGGTCTAAAAAATTTCTGATGTGATAGTGGTAAACAAAATTTCAATGAATAGGTCATTGTGACCCAGATACTTGACCTAGTGACCTAACTTTGATTCACGACACATTTTTTGGTTGTGATACATGTGCGTATAAAATTTTATGTAACTCACTTAAAAACTTCCTTACTTATACCAATACCACCATTGTGCACTTGACCTTTGACCTCAAAACATACGTGCAATATTAAGCTATGACCTCGATTTTCAATAGGCTTCTAGATCACTTTATGAAGCTTTTTGTGTGTAAGATTTAGATTGCTAGATGCAGGCTTTGAATAGTTAGAGTGGTAACGTGGCTTAGCACATGTGACCACTGTGTGACTTTGAGAATTACGTCAAGGTCAACTATGCTTGCACACAAAGTAGGCCATATAGGAGTGTAATATCATGTGCAATTTGAAAGTCCTCTCTCAAAACTTTCTGAAATTCTGGTGGTAAAACCATGGGATGGACGGACGGACAGACGGACGGACGGCACCGGGTACGACAATACCTGTCGGCCTCATAAGGCTGAAGGGTAATAAAGACAGATTGTCAATTGTCTGCCAACAAGCAACGTTAATAAAACAAGTCTTAATCTGATTTAATTCCATGTAAAAGTGACTGAGACTGTGCCTGTCATGTATTTCATTGGTTCCTGACCAGGAAGAGTGTCTTACTTCAAAGACTGCTTTGAATTCAACAAGTTTTTTTAAAAAAGCACAAACACAAATCCTGTGTTTTAAAAAATAGCACAAATGTTTAAAAAATAAAAAAAATAAGCAAAAACATCAAGATAACTCCTGTGTTTTTTCACACAACTTGGCCAGTTATTCTCACATCCTGGGAGAGAATGACCCAGCAGGTAATGCACATATATGCACCATGTACCACTGACTGACTCCCATACCCCTGCACATGTGCTATAGGTCATCAAACATTTTCCCCTAAAACACAGTAGTCCCTCCTTCGAAAGACCGCTCCTAGTGCGGCCCAAAAGGCGGTCATATAAAGAAGGTGGTCCCTCAAAGGAGGTATAAATAACATGAAAAGTACTACAGAGACCTGACAACTGTGGTCTCTGAAAGGAGGTGGTCTCCCAAAGGAGTAGTCTTTCAAAGGAGGGACTACTGTATACCAGACATGCATATTGATTTTGTCACCAAAACCTCTGACCCTGTCACTAGCTAGAGAAAATGGTGACAATCAGCTGCCATAATTATGGTAGGGACTGCTGGTGCCATTAGCCAATTAGCCAAACACTAATATTTCATTCATTTAGCTACAGAAACTTGAGAATGGCTTATTTATTTAAACATAATTATACAAGAGTTAGGTGGAATTCTGCAATGATTACTGTTAATTTCCCGATTTGGCTATAAATTTTGAATGCCCAGATCTGTCCCTATAAGGGTGTAATGATGGAAAACAAAGGGTGTCACTAATCATTTATGGGAACAAAGATTTTATTCCCAACGTATGACAACTCATTCTCGTATCAAGCTCAATGCGTGTCTGTAAAAGATAGACAAGATTTTTTTAAACAGCGCATCTCATTCAAGTCGCATAAAGGCAAGAGTGACATCTTTTGCCATGTCAGGGATTTGTCTGTACATACAGGTACTTCCTTGCTGAATTATAGGGGCAAAAGCAGCACCGCAGCTAATGTGAATGTCCCACATTATGACTGTTTGTAATGTACCTTATAATAATCATAAAGGTGGCAGTTGTGTTTGTGTGAAGCCTGATTAGAGACATTACGCGTACAGACACCGGTGTCAGAGCCAGTCAGGACCTGTTGTCTTGTACCTGACCTGATGAGGGACAATGCCCTATAAACATTATGGTCCCACTCCGTGCTGCAGGCTAAAAGAAATAAAATGGCCCAATTGTTTGGCTTTGTTTTTGTTTGCCTTAACCCTTTCAGTGCCATGTCTGCACTGGGTCAAAAGCACTTGGGTGCACAGCATACCAAAGAAAGTTGTTGCCCTGGTTTCTGCCAAAAGCTTGTTTTAGAGTACGATACTTGGGGAGGGGGGAGGTCTTGAACGGCCTGTGATGCATTTAGGTGCATTTTGAGCTAAATATTTTGTATTTTTTTGCATCTAAAATGATACTTTTTCATTATAATAAATTGACATATCTTCCAATACAAGAATCAAAACAATTACAATGCATCTAGTAATAAAATCTAAACAATTCATAGTATGATTTTATGTGAAGATACACTCTTAATCTTTTTCTTCCTTCCTTTCTTTTCTTTCTCTCTCTCTTCCTCTCTCTCTTTTTTTTTTTTTCAGACTAAGAAATCATCCCTTAAATTTTTCTTAGAGTAGGAAATTTTATCCTTTTTACCTGGTGTAGAAACCCTGATTCTTACTCTCTGTGCTGTTTTCTACAAGTTGAATTGACCAGGCAGGCTAGTGCCTGAATGAATGGTCAATTGACAAAGAATATGAATCAAATATCATCTCATGTTAAGAGCACATGAACTTCAGTTCTAATTGGCAGTGAAAGGGTTAATGAGGTGTGTGTAATTATGTCTCTATATGTAGCATGTAGGTGCTAAATGTGGGGTAAGTTCACTTTTCTCCAATCTTATCTGACAAACAGTTTCCATGTGATCTTGTGCATTTTCTACAGGCTTCAAGGAAAAATGCACAATGTTATTTTCATCCTTTAAAGAGTGTGAAACAGGTTTTGTTTTCATGTTGCACCATAATTAAGTAAAAAGTATTATTTATATTTATGATATTATAGCAGGTCAAACAGCAAAGGCACAACACTGCTTTGTAATACAATAGTCCCCTCTTAACTTGGCCCCGTGAACACAGGCCAACCCTGATAGACAGGTCACCTGTCTGTGCATCCCGGGTGTCATTTTCATTTATCCACCCAGCCTCACCCATCAACCCCCCATACACTCCCACCCCACCCCCAACGATAGGCCATTCCTCTTTAAAGAACGTGTATAGCCATAAATCTAGTTCCTTGTATTTGGGGTGGGCTTACAAGACAAGGGCCACTGTGTATGCTATTGTGATCAAGGCATGTTCACATACTGGTACATGTACATGTATGTTAACATGCAGGTGGATATCAGTATTCTAAGGAAACTGTCCATCAGAGATAAAACTTAGTACAAGTGGCCCTTACCTAGGCCTTTGAGCCTGTCGACCAATTGTTTTTTTTTTTTTTTTTTGCTAATAAAACATGTTTAAGCCAAACTTAGTGGCCGTAATCACGTAATCATGGTAATAGTCCTTACAGATCGCCTTCTCTGCTGCTTATGTCTGCTATAGCGTCACACCCACAGACCAACAATGTTCACATTGACATGTGCAATCAAAATAACATACTGTATTCTCCCTTTTAGGCGCGCAGGGCGCTTAGGAAATTTCATGACAGTAAGCTTTAATTGAAGACACGAATTTAGAAAATTTTAGCCACATTTACAGGTAAATTCTCATATAATGTATATAATTTTCCAATATTTTAGAACTGTGTGCCAGAAAAAAGGGGGAGGGGCACTTAAGAGGGCATGGGCCCTCAAACGGGAGAATACGGCATTATTATTGAGGGTTTTTTTTATAAAGAAAACATTCATGGTCAGTATGAAACAAATGGTCTCATCAGTTGGAAGTTTGATCAGACGCTCCAGGTTACAGTGCATTGAACTTGAGAAAAGATCTGGACACCCAGTGAATGCTCCAAATTACCTGCATGCAGTGACACTGTCAGGTATTGTGAGACATTACATGTCTGTGTCTGTGTTGTGTAACCCCACAGAACTTTGTGTACATTAGGGTTCATGTGATACCCATTCTTGAACCTGGTCACTTTGCCTGAATACAATACAAAGCATGAAACAGTGAAACCTCATTAACATGACATCATCTGGCCCCAGCACAATGTATCTGATATCTGAGTGTGTCTGATAAATGAGTCTAACAGTTAATGAGCTTGACTTTAAGTCCCTCAAAACTTGTGTCATTGAGTGCCTATGAGAGATATTTGAGTGTGATTATAATGAGGTTTCACTACAGTAGTACATGTATTATAATGTAGATACATGTAAATCATAGGCATGCACATGAAGGGTGTATGCATTAAAATGGCTCAATCATCATGGGCTGTTTTGAGGATAAAACTGATCAAAAGGAAGCGGAGGTCCATTTTTTAATCCGTTTGGTACTTATTTCAGTTCTTTAATTGTTTCACATTATTATGAGATTGAATTTGAAGTTGGTCTCAAAGTGTGTCACAAGTAACAGAAACCTCCTGTAAATAGTACCTGCACAGTGAAACTCCATTATCATGACACTCAGATACCTGACATATTCATTCAACATGCTTTGATAGACTTACAGTGAAACTCCTTTGCTATTTGACCTCATATATGACAAATCCAGATATCTGACACATTTTAAGACAACAGATGTGACAATGTAACAAGGTTTCACTGTACAGTAAAACCTCTCTAACTGAACACCTCTCTATACCGAATACCTCTCTATACTGAACACCATGTCTGGGTCCCGAATATATACCTTCAATGTTAGCAAACCTCACTCTGCTGAACACCTCCATATACCGAACACTTTTTTCTGGTCCCAAGGGTGTTCGGTATAGGGAGGTTTTACTGTATATCATAGTTTGTCACCACACAATACCCTGATGCTGACATGTATGCATATGCAACACATTGGAAGCTTCGCTTTCTTTACTGCACAGCTACAGTAAGTGTATTTTTTTTTCTTTTATTGTCGCTGTTCTGTGTGATAATTTCGCTAACATTCATAAACAGAGAGCTGTACGAGGGGGCATTACATGTACCTCCTCGGGGTACCTCAGGCCAGTGGTTTGTACAGTGACATAGATGGGCCAGTAAACCTATTCATTGTTATTGTGTGAGGGTTCATATTATAACTGTGCTGTTCACAGCCAAGCTGAGATCTGCCAAGCCCCCAAACACCAGGCACCACTCAGCACTTAAAAAACAGTTTTAAATTTACTTGTCTTTGAACAGTCAAACTCAAGATTTGATGGTGACATTTCTGTTCAACATATCTAGTTCACTTATTAATAGTCATAAAATGTCAAACAGAATGAAGAAATGTGTAATATAGATAGAAAGATCAACATTTTTGACACCTGCCATCAGCTGAAATGAGTTTTTTTCCTTTTTAAATGACACCTGGTATTTGACATTGTTTTTGTTTGAAAACATGTAGCCCCGCAAGTAGTTGGTCAGTATGTTTACAAGTGTTCTTATGACACCATGGTAACTCGCACAAGTTTTTTTTTTTTTTTTTTTTTTTTTTTGTGCAGCGTCAAGGGCAAAAGTAAAAGGAGAAAGGGAAAACATAGAACTTCAGAGTTTGATTTGATTTAATCTGATCTAATGCATTTTTTGTAGTCCATCTCAATTTATTATCACAGAAATGAATTTAATGTGTTTTTGATACCAATGATAGCAGTTCCAATTAATACCACCAGTGGCACCACCATGGCCTCATAGGAAACAAGAATCTTGCTTGTAAGATGTTCGTGTAATGGTACATGGTTATATCTCCACAAGTTCAGATATCAAGGATATATATGTAATGACCATCACAAAATATTCTTTTACTGAAATGCATTCCCGCCATGACCTTGAGAAAATAGGTAAAGATCACCCAAATTATGCAGTATCAACCCTTTTACACATGATACACATTTGTGGTATATTTTGTACCACATGCTCTCTTAAAGTTCAGAATTTAGTATCCTTTACTAAGTCCACAATGACCTTGAATAATGGGTCAAGGCCACCCAAAATTTGACCATTGGTCTTATGCATACTTGGTGCAATTTTTTTATTTCTATCTCAATTTATAATCACAATAACGAACTCAATGTGTTTTTGATACCTATGATGTTAGTTCCAATAATTCCCACTACTGGCGCCACCATGACTCCATATCTCCAGTTTTGTCTGTATAATATTTCTGTACTGACATATGGATGTGTGTCCTAAATTGATGTAATAACCATCACAAGAAAACGATTTCCTGACATGTATTCCCTCCATGACCTTGAGAAAGTAGGTCAAGGTCACATACATATGATATATATGTATTGTACATTTGGAAAAATTAGCCTTACAATTTCTCACGATGATGAATTTCATACATTTTATCAAATAAAAAGTCATATTTCCCATTCATCTGCTGGTGGTGCACCTAGCCTCCTTCAGATTATACACAATCTGCTTCACAATATTGCCACCAAATTTCATAAGGATTAACTGAAAATCAAACACACTGGAGTGTTTTCAATTATTTCACTTTTTGGCCCCTGTACTATATAATCCACCAGATGCTGCCACCAAATAATGAAAGGAACCTAGATTTTTATTCAGACAATTTGTTGAAAAAATTTCAAAAGGCTATCTTATAAAATGTAAATGTTGTTGTGTTGACAAGCAAATGTTTATGGATAGGCAGACATGAGTGAAGGCATAAGCTCTGAAAACTATGGTCAGTAGAGCTAAAATTACAGTTCAAGTCTCTCTCTCTCTCTCTCTCTCTCTCTCTCTCTCTCTCTCTCTCTCTCTCTCTCTCTCTCTCTCTCTCTCTCTCTCTCTCTCTCTCTCTCTCTCTCTCTCTCTCTCTCTCTCTCTCTCTCTCTCTCTCTCTCTCTCTCTCTCTCTCTCTCTCTCTCTCTCTCTCTCTCTCTCTCTCTCTCTCTCTCTCATAAAGGGATGATTAACCCTTTCCCCCTCAAACCGGCCAAAACCGGCTGGTGGTTAAATGTCGTCTGCTTCAGTGTTTTCAACTAATTTCAACAGTTGTGAAAAACAATTTGACTGAGAAATGTACATGACACTTATCAAGATCACATGCCCCAGGTCAACAGCTTTCCTTGGCATGGGTTGGGCACTTAGTGCCCAACCCATGCCAAGGAAATTTGTTGACTCAGTCTTAATTCAAGGGGAAAAGGGTTAAATGCTGGTCACTCCAACTCTTCTGCCTTGTTGTTGATGTTTACCAAGTTAGGCCTACTGCTAATGCACCATGTAAATGAGTGTGTTAGTGTTTGCATCAGTCACCAGAGGGCAGACATGCATTGGTTTGTAGAAATGTCTAGACATTCCTTCTTCTGCCACTAGGGGGCAGACAAATTCCTCTTCCTCTTCCACCTGTCTCCATCACTGTGGCAGCACAAATATTAAATCTGTGGAATCAGGACCCCTTGTCAAGGTTTTTAAGGTGAGAACATGTGCAAATTTTCATTCAATGTGAAAGATGAACATCCTTGCTGAAGTCCAACAGGGTTTGCCATAACTCTGCCATAGAAATAATTCAAGAATGAGACACCTGTTTCCCTCGGTGTACCAAGCCATGTGAATTCATGTGTAAGCATGCAAGCAACCAGCACACTCTAAGACAACTGGTGATTTATTTGTGGGCCTCTACTTATCTTTTACCCCCCCCCCCCCCCCCCCCGACTGACAGCCCAGATCAAATGATCTGATGTGACTGAAGCAAAGATGAGGTACTTTGATGTGTAGTTTAATATCACAAAATCTGGGTTACAAATGACCATCATTTTCCATTGCCTGTAGAAGTGTACAGGTCCATTTACCACCCAACCACACGGAGGAAAGCTTTTGACCCACTCTTTAATGCACTCAGTTAGTGGTCACCCTCTTACATGCTTCCACCCCCCACCCCACAAGAGGCCACCCCTCTACAGAGGTCATATCTTCATGCAGTGGTATGGTAGTTTATTCCACCTTCATGAGGCCATCCCGCTGTTACAGCCATATTTCTGTTGCATTTGGGATGGCCTTATATGAGGGAGGCTACTGTATCTGTAACTGTGTCCGTATGTGGTGAGTAAAGTCCTTGCCTACCCACCCACCCACCTAAAAAAGGAGTAATGATTCTGTGTTCTGCTGACTGGAATCTCCTGGTTCTGCAGGTGCAGACTTCACTGCTCTTTTACATGTACTGCAGCAGTGCTTGCCAATACACAACCAAAAATGACCCAGTGACCAAAAATTTAATATTACTCAGATATAAGCCAATATGTCAGTTTGACCTTTCAAGGTCACTCAATATCAAAATTAACAACAGCAAAAGAAACTCCATATGTACTTTCCTATTCATGATTGACAGCAACCATGGGCCCAGGATCCACCATTACCAACATATAAGCCAGGACATATCACATTTGCTGAGTCACTGAGTCAAAACAATGCTTGGATTTTATAAAACACTATGGCCTATATATGCACCCCCTGTCAGACACTGTATAATTATTGTCTTGCCATCTCCTTCACAAGTTTGGTGATGGTCCACTAGGGCAACATCTATGTGTAAAAGCCATGCATTCCACACAATAGTATTGCCAATACTGCAAGTGACCCTGTATGCAATATCAAATCAATTGGCTTAGTAGCTCCTGAGAAGAAATTTTGATATTAATTTTTTTTTTTAAAAGTATTGCACCATGCATCATCTCCTTCACAATGCTGACAGAGACCTGCCCAGGGAACATCTGCAGGGTTTTCGCCAGAGGGTAAAAAGGGTAAAATAGCATACCCTTAAAAATCTGAAGAGTACTTTTGCTTACCCTTAGATTTTAGCAGAAAAGAGCAATTTTAGCATATATTACCACAAATACCCCATAAAGTCTTCATTTTTTTACTTGAGAATATGAATATCTGAGTACCCTAAAATTTTACTCTGGCAGAAACCCTGATCTGTGTGTAAAATCAGAGCACTCCACAAAACCTACCTGACAATATTGCAATATATGCACTGTATACTGCTACATGCATGTACAGCAGGGGCAACTACCAACACATGGTCCTAAAGGTCAATATCCCACAGCTTCTCTTTTTTTTCTTCCAGTCATTATAGCTGATGACTGTTCAACATGTGCAAAAGCTGAAACCCTGGACAGTAGACTTATGTTTTATTTTATCCTATAGAAGCACTTAACATATTAGACATTATACATTTGTAGCAAGGAAGCCCCTTGCAATAAACAGCAATAAAGGCACTTGTAGGAACTCTCTTCATACGGGACTAAGAACTGATTTACACCAAAGACCTTGGCTTGTAATATTAACACTGGGAAAGCATTCATAATGATCAACTTTGAGGCAGCTGGGCCTGGGCCAATCAGGAGTTAGTTCTGGCTTTTTTCTTTTTTTTTTTTTAGCAGGAAGGGGGGAGTATTTATAACTATTTCTGCACTGGCATGTACATGTATATCATTTAATCTCCTGTACAGTGTCTGGTGTGGCACCACATTACTGTTGCTGAACCACATTACTGTTCCCTGCTAAGTATACATCTATGCCTACAGTCTGTCCTGAGTGATGGCAGACTCCACCACGCAGGACATGAAAGGTAGGTGACCAACTGTTACCTCTCTGGGGGCTGAGAGACAGTAACTTTCCATAGTCGGGGGGGGGGGGGGTGTTTGCACTGAGGATTGATGGTGACCAAGTGCACCACATTGTGAATATTATCTTCTCAATATGTGACAAGGTGGGTATGAAGTGGAAGCACACCCCAGACACCTTCCTGGTCACCCAAGTTTTGACTAAGTCAACAGCTTTTCTCAGTGCACTTTGGGTACATTGTGCCCAAAGCACACTGGGTAAAGCTTCTCTATGGCCTTGGAAATAGGTCAAGGTCACCCACATACAATTCCCATGCAGCAATGTTAAATCTTCAGCCAAATACTGACTAGAATATAATTAGCCAAAACCATCAGCAAATTTGTACATTTTACAATAATTCATAGGACAGTCACATAATATGAACATGTTTGTATTTGTCTCTTTTTGTACAGAACCACTTCCTAGTATTCATTACCCTTTTCGGCAGTCCAAACTCTTTGCTCTCCATAAGCTAACCTGTCACTGTCTAACCTGGATACATATATGGAAGTACTATTGTCCATATTGCACACATGCTTCTGTAGAATTTTGACATAGGCTGTATCAGCCCAAACTGATTAAAGGGTCTTCAGCTAGTAACTACTCAGAACATGTTTCGTAGCCTATACCCGTACTTGTCTCTGAGTCGCGGCTCCTTGTTTAAGCTAAATATTCAGCAAAGACAACCCACACAATAATGAATAAATATGAAGACAGCAAATGATGAATTAGCTAAACACGTGAAGTTTTGCTTATAAATGCAGAGCTTCATTATGAATGAAGAATACCTGTCAAACCAAACATAATTACTAAATTTGTATAGTCCAAGTTCAGATAAGAACAATTTGACTTTAATACCCCTGAACCAGTATGCATCCTTTTTAGCTGGAAAGCTTATCTTTGTTAAACCACCTGCCACTGTATAACTGAAGTAGAAACAAACTGGGGCATTATATTCAGTCCCAGTGACTGTAAAATTAATAAACAACTGCAGCTAGACCACCTGTACAAACTGAGGGAAAACCTCGCAAGTACTGCAACAATGGACATTCCGCACCACAAATGTAGAACAAACCCCATGATGACACCTTCTCCTCACTTTGAAAGTCTCCAAACAATAAAGCTCTATTTCGCTGCCAACCCTGAATCGATGTTTCAACATAATGGGTCAGGTTTGTGACAATTGAGTAAATAATGTCAAATTTGAGTAATGTTTTGATATTGAGTAAATGTGTATTTAGGCATGTCAGAAAAGAATGAAAGCCATTAGCATTTAAGTCAAAAACATGTTATCAAAACATAATTTTTCTAAACAAGATTTTAAGTACAATCAGGCAAACTTGTAACTGTTGTCAGCCGCTGCTTGCTACCGAGCCCTTGGAGGTTTAACATGACAGAAAACATGTAAGCGTAAAATGTCTGAAAGTGAATATTAAAACAGAATGTGGCTAACAGATAAAATTAAGTACCAAAACAGGCAAGACTGAAATCTGTAGAAGTATTGAAGCCTAACTTTCTAATAATCTATGGATATTAACAGCAAAATTTGTAGGGCAAGTCAGAAAAGAATTAAAGTCATTAGTATTTAAGTTGAGAAAATGCAATCAAAATACTGTATAATCATTTATATTCCTGAGCATAAAATTTCACGAATTAGCCTCAAAAGAGATTTTCGCGAGCTTTATTTTCCCTAATCACCACCAAAAAGAAGGAATAATTGCATGAAACCCCCCATAGTTTTTTTTTTTATATTTTAATTAAAGTATTATGTAAAAGATGTTTTTGTGTTGTGATTTTATAAAATTTAATCTGCCAAAGTTTTCTCGAGTTTAATATTCCTGAGTTGGGTCTACTTGGAAAAATTTGTGAATATTTATGCCGTACGAAATTTATGATTATAAAGTACTGTTTTTCTTAATCAGGTATCAAGTACAATTAGGCAAGCTTGTAACTGTTGTATGTGTGTCCAAAGTTGAAGAAATTCTGATGTATCATTTATAAACAGGTACTGTACCATACATGATTTATTCTATGTTTGAGGGCGAATTATCATTCTCTAGAGTGAAATTCAAAAGTAGTAACTCCCTGTAAGTCACATGACTGTAACATTGCTACAATTAATAGTGATGTGCCTGGATTAGTGATGTGATGCATTGACATTTAGACAAAATCAAATGTGTGCGAGCAATGTTTGATTATACGTCATGCATGACGTAGAATAACTGCAACAAACGTAAACAAACACGGCACACGTGGTCAGCATTGAAAGTATGCCTAAGGCATGTTTTTTGCAATAAATACCCAATTAAACATTTAATTAAGAAAGATCTGACATGGTTTATGACCTGCAGTCACTCCTGGTTATGCCCACCAACAGCAATCTCTTGCAGGAGAAAAATGGTAACTCACTCTCAGCCATGTAAGATTCTCTATATACTTTGTCAATTTGGCAAAAGCTTAAACAATCCGTAACAAAATCACACTTCTTCAGCCAATGGCTATTTGGCTAATGGAGAGAGCTAGCCTTGTAATATGCACAGTGTGTCAAAACACGGACTACAATAGCCTAATAGGCATGTACACATATTATAACATGATTCCCCCCAAATTACACTGACAACTAACTGTATGCATGTACAATGTGTGTACAAGCCAAAAGAATCGGTCTTTTAGTAATTGACATCCACTTTATATAGGCTTGTGCATACTGGCACACCCTGACTGTAATCATTGAACACTGACATTTTATGTGTATGTAAATAACCATTAAGGGTACATTTGCCAACTCCACAACTTTTTACATTCAGGAATGACAAGAAAATGGCCCTGCAGTGAACCCTTTCCCCCTTAAATTGGCCAAAACTAATCAATGGTCAAATGGCATTTGCTTCAGTGTTTTCCACTAATTTCAACAGTATTGAAAACAAGTTTGATTGAGACTTGAGAGACCTTTCCCCCTTTTTAAAAACATGTGGCAAAAGTAATGGAATTAGTTGTAGGGCCATTTCAATGCCACTGATACGATACTCTTGGATCTTCATCCCAAATTGCTTATTGCTCAAAATCGAAGGGCTCAAATTGATCTTGCAATACTGCCAGTAGACTGTTGCTTATATAGTTGCTTCTTTCTCCTTACAAGGTGATTTTTGTATTGTTTCTTTCAAAAATAAAAATACTATGGCATGTATATCAAGAATTTATTGAGTTCAACTTGGTTAATATCCCCCATGCATGAGGAGAATGTGACCCAGGTCATCATAAATACCTACCTACTTGCACACTTTCTCATCATCTGATCATTCTACATTTCTTCAGGATAATGCATGACTTCAATAATTCCATCATTTACTGAAGTGGACATATATTATTTTCCTTTAACCTGGCTGTCTCAGTAAAGTTCTTTTTAACTCTTACAGTGCCAATCATGTCTAAGGTCAATCTACTTAAATCAGAAAAGTCCGAATTATCAATAAGATTCCAGATTCACATTACTTGTAAATCGACCTTTTACACAAGTTCAAGTTCCAGCATGCATCTAGTTCCAGAGGCAATATCCCTGGCCAACAGGTTTTTATTCGGTGCACATTGGGCGCTATGTGCCCAATGCGTGCCGAGAAAAGCTGTTGACTCAGTCCAAAATTTGGCACTTACAGAGTTAACAAAGAGATGCATCTATAAAGACATACATCTAGCTTCATTGTATTTCCACCATTTGTTTCCCAGGGTGCCTTCTCATTAAATGTATCTGCAGAAAAACCACTGACACACTCTGACTTTGCAATTTTGACCTAAGCTGTACAAAATAATGACATACATTCTTCGGGAACCTAAGGCATTTCTTTGTGCCTTTTTCTTAGAAACCTGAGCACTTTCCTCAAATGAAGCCAAATTTTAAGGGACCAAGGAAAAGCATTAATAGATGACATCCGCAACGTCTTGTCTGTGAGAACCCCCTACCATGGTACATATACAGATGAAATGAAGTACAGAATTGAGTGTTTTACCCTATCTGGCCACATAGAATTCCTGACACATTTCTCTCATCTTGGGTCTAAGTTGGACCTATGTTTTTCCTTTCTGCTTCCAGGTGTTGACAGAGCTTGAAAGATTGGCACACTACGATGGCTGGTGAACACAGAACTTCAGACCCAGACCCTTTGGTCACCCCACAAGACAATCAAGGCTGTGAGACTGATGCCCCAAGAGAACTTAGTAATGACATGCATGAGGCACCACAAGGGTATTCCATGAGTCGCTTGAACAGTGCCACACATCACATGGATCAGGAGGGTCAGCCTCACAATGGGTCTTCTGGGATTCCTTTTGAAGAATATATAAATACGGGAAGTGATGACGAGCGCATACTGCTAATACAGAGATCTGCCTGCACACAGCTTAAATTTGACGAAATCTCTGCCTTCACTCCCCAACAACCAACACCAATAAAAGAGAAGTTGATACAGTGTCTGAGGGAGAATGTTTGCTGTTCCAGGCAATGCATGAAGGAAGCAATCCTGGCAAAGTTGCCTTTCATAGAGACACTGCGGACGTATAAAATCAGGCAGTACCTACTGACTGACATCATTGCCGGGCTTACAGTTGGCGTTATCCACATTCCCCAGGGTATGGGGTTTGCCTTGCTAACCTCCGTGCCAGCTGTCTACGGTTTATACTCCTCATTCTTTCCAGTGCTGATTTATTTCTTCTTTGGGACATCCCGTCATCTGTCTATGGGAACCATGGCTGTAGTTAGCCTGATGGTGGGGGCCGTGGTAGAGCGTGAAGTGAGCCCACCACCTACTGATATACCTCTGGTGAACATCACCAATGAAACAACTGCTACGCCTACAACTTCATCAGCCCAGGAGGAGTATATTAAAGCAAAAGTCGGTGTTGCAACTGCTATGTCACTCCTTGTTGGTATAATTCAAGTCATCATGAGTTTTCTGCGACTTGGGGCAGTGACAACTTTGATGTCGCAGCCATTTGTAGGTGGATTCACCACTGGTGCTTCATGCCATATTGTCACCAGCCAAGTTAAGTTCATGCTTGGCTTGCAGATCGGACGATTTGAAGGAATAGGCAAGTTGCCCTTAACTTACATTGAAATTTTCAAGAACATCACAAAAACAAATATTGCTGAGCTGATCATAGCTATCACATGTATGATAGTGCTCATTCTTGTGAAAGAATGCATCAATGATCGTTTCAAATCCAAATTAAAGATTCCAATACCAGCTGAACTACTGGTTGTGATACTGGGAACAGTGATTTCACATTTTGCAAAACTGGCAGCTTGGTTTAATGTAAAAATTGTCGGCAATATTTCCTCAGGTTTTCCAGCTCCAATGTTGCCATCTCTAGCAGGAGGAACAAATTACATAACAGATGCAATAGTAACGGCCATTGTAAGTTTTGCCATATCAATCTCCATGGCTAAGATTTTCACCCGGAAACATAATTACCAGATTGATAACAATCAGGAGATGTTAGCTTATGGATTGTGCAACGGCGCTAGTGCATTTTTCCACTGTTTTGCTGGAGCAGCAGCGCCCCCTAGGTGTGTGGTACATGACACATTAGGTGGCAAGACCCAGGTAGCAGGCTTGTT
Source organism: Hermodice carunculata (assembly GCA_964020975.1). Taxonomy (NCBI): domain Eukaryota; kingdom Metazoa; phylum Annelida; class Polychaeta; order Eunicida; family Amphinomidae; genus Hermodice; species Hermodice carunculata. Next base: position 45,368,824 of record OZ026618.1, on the reverse strand, counting down.
CTCTTCCTTACTACTTCTCCTGGTCATCATGGTCATTGGCCCTTTGTTTAAATCTCTGCCAAACAGCGTTTTAGCGGCCATCATTGTGGTGGCCCTTTTTCCAGTTTTCAAACAGTTCAAGGACTGGAAGCAGTATTGGTATGTTAACAAGTATGACCTCATCATATGGGTGTCTACCTGGCTGGCAGTCACTTTCCTGGATATTGGAATTGGCTTAGGAATTGGAATACTAGTATCACTTTTTGTTGTTGTGGTTCAAGCAACATTCTCAAAGGGTCAGCTTTTTGGTAACATTAACAACTCTGACCTATTTGCTAAACTGTCTGACCACAAGGTTGCCATGGAACACCCAGGCATTAAGGTGTACCACCACTGTGGCTCTCTATTCTATGCTAATGCTGAACCCTTCAAAGAAAACCTGTTTGCAGCCACTGTTAATCCAAACATACTTCGAAATGCACAAGAGAAAGAACCAGATGACGAAAGCTTAAAAATAGAAAAACATAAAGCTGGTAAAAATGGAATGGACTTCTCAGACAGTAACAGTACAAACAAGAATGGTAACCATGGAAACAAGAATGGTAGTCATGGAGACAGAAATGATTCGTTGGATACAGCATCTAACATCAAAGCAGTTATCATCGACTGTTCAATGATTTCATATATTGATGTTGTTGGCTTAAATATGCTTAAGCAACTAACAGCAGATTTTGGAGCAGCAGGGATAAAGCTCCTATTTGCTTGTGTGTCCAGTGAAATTAGAAAGAAAATGGAATACATGGAAATTGTACCCAAACAGGGACATGCTGTTTTGTATCCGACAGTGCTTGATGCTGTTGCAATGGCAGCTGACCCACAGGTTTTTGCTACAACTACATGTTTGTAATAATCATATTGTGTGCACATTTGATGCACCTACATGTTTATAAGGTGCACAGCCAACTGGGCAGTGGCAAGATCATCTTTCATCTATGCAAGCAAGCAGCCTGCAGAGAAGGAGGAACAACTCGTGGTTTGTGTGGGGACTCTTCCATTTTGTGCTTTGTACTGTTTGTAAACAAACTGATTTTGGCTTTGGCAGGAAGAACGTCTGCACAGCAAAGTATTGGGATGTGAAACGAAATTGCAAAGGGTTCATTTTTCATTCAACGAACATCTAATATTATTGGTTATACCTCACAGTTTTGTACGAACATAACCTTCCTGCTGACATGTACTATTAAAGGGTCCATTGGCCACAAAAGTTACAAAATAATCACACCAATCACAAGTAAAGTGACAAAAATTTGCTACAACAGCAACAAGAATAATAATCATAATAAATAAATAAATAAATGAATGAATGAATGAGTGAATGAATGAATGAATAAATAAATAAATAAAAAAATAAATAAATAAATAAATTGGCAGGAAGGCATAAATGCCTATATATGTAGTTACATATTAATATCTGCTATTCTGGTCCCAGGGAGCAAGTGGACAAAGTTCCTACCAGTGCTATACTGCAGCACTACTGTACGACAGTACTGCTGCACCACTGTACTACTGTACCATATAGTACTACTGTATTACAGTACCACTGTACTACTGTACCACTATATTACTGGACCACTGTACTACAGTGCCACTGTACTGCTGTACTGCTGTGCACAGTGGGTTTCTCCCAGTCATTCAGCTTCCTCGACCACATGTAATCTTGCACACGTATCTCCACTTATTGTGAAATGGAGCATGACTTGATAAGTCATCTATTAACGGCTTTGACAATCCATGTAAAACAAATGGTTCTAGGTAAATATGCCAATATTGGCAAAAAGACTAGCCATATATATCTGATTACATTTATCCATTTCCAAATAAAAATGATATTGATTCTGCTATTAGTTTATAATTATATTCACAATATGTATGTATTTTTAGTTGCTACATATCATACATGACAGATCTGATTCCATTTAACCCCTTCCAAGTGAAAATAATGATGGCCTCAGGTCAGCAGCTTGTACCTCATCACTGCTAGGAGCACAGTGTATAAGAGAGGGGAGCTGGTCACTTGGTGTCACTTATGATAAATCAGGGGCCTGGAATGGCACACTCCATTAGTGACCACAGGAGGTACTTGCGTAACTCTCAAAACACCTTTTTCACCCAAATTTCCTTACAAAGGTCCATTGCTTGTTCAAACAAAAGCTGTTTGAAACTATAGCCCCAGCTGACCTTAGTACTTTCAACCACACAACCCCCGATCCATGGGTACCCAGAACCATTTGTGTGCAATTTAAAATCCACTGGCCATGGGGCTTTATAGAAAAAAAAATTGTAAGGGTTTCCCAAAAAATAAAAATTTTAAAAAATCATTAAAAACAAAAAACAAGAGGACTATGTCAGTCCTGGGCTCAGCTGACATGTACATATACCCTTGCAATTTTGCGAAAAATTCATTAAAAAAAAAAAAATTAATGGGTTACAAGGTGCATTGCTACCAAGTTTGGAGTAAATCTGGCTGAAGGTTTTGGAGAAAAAGTCGAAAAATGTGAATTGTGGAGGGACGGAAGAAGGACCATCGAATAAGCTGACTGACAAGTCAGCTGAGCTGAAAATCATAATAAAAATAGGAAAAATTGCAGTGCCACCTGGTGAACAAATTAAGAAGTAGGAGTCCCCAGGAGTGTTCCTGTGTGATATCAGAGCCATTGGGTGACAGCTTTCAGAGAGGCAGATTTTTTAAGGTTTGCCCCCCCCCCCCAAAAAAAAAAAGAAAAATCATAAAAATTCCAAAAATCACTGGAGAATGATCATTTGAATAAAACTTGGTAGAGAACCACCCAAAGCACATCCCCACAAAGTTTTAATAAATGTGGACGGACGACGGACCCTCACAAAAACTCAGCTGACTGACAGCTGACTGACAAGTCAGCTGGGCTAAAAATGACTTACCTGAATTGAGAGATATGTGGTGGTAAAAGACTATACATGAGACTCTCAATGTTAGACCTCAATATGTAGGAGTATAAATGGAGACCCTCAATGTTAGGCCTCAATATGTGGGAGTATAAATGGAGACCCTCAATGTTAGGCCTGAGTATGTTGGACTATGAATGGAGACCCTCAGTGTTAGGCCTGAGTATGTTGGACTATGAATGGAGACCCTCAGTGTTAGGCCTGAGTATGTTGGACTATGAATGGAGACCCTCAATGTTAGGCCTGAGTATGTTGGACTATGAATGGAGACCCTCAGTGTTGGGCCTCAAAATGTTGGAGTATAAATAGAGGCCCTCCGTTAATTTCATGTCTGGCAGAAACACTGCTTGTTAACAATTGCCATCCCATAATTGCAACTAAAATGGTCCAGCTTGCCGCCTATTTTCCTGCATAAGTACAAGACAATGGTGTACCACCCAATTCCAACTTGCAACGGCAGTATAACATATTACACAGGATGTGTAAACCTGCGGACACTGTAGTATTTGAAATGTTGTAATGGATCTTAATAAAAATTTGCTGAGAATATTGAGCCTGCAAAAATCTCAAACCTGTGTGATGTTTATGGTACCACCTGTAGTTTTATAGAAAATGTGAGCAGAACCATGCAGAAAACTCTATGTTTCATTATCTTTGAAACAAATTTGGTTAACTTTATGAGTCACATTTAGGGAATACCGGTATGTGTTCATGCCTAGCATGGCCTTCACAACCACAAAGATGAAGACATAATTCACATGTGACATGTCTTCACATTTTTGGTTGTGGACACGTATGTGCACGAGAAAACACAAAATGTTTCCAAGTGCTTACCTCACACCACGGCGTATACAGCCTCCAGATATAGCCATGTTGAAACAGGAGAGCTCCATAAACAGAAGTCAAGTGCTTAAGATGTGAAGTGACATTTTTGGGTCCATGGGCATGCTAAGTTTCTAACATTCTCCCCCAAAAATAATACTGCCATTGTAAGTTTGAACAGGAAGTAAATGTACACCATTGTATTGTACTAATTAAAAGATGGATGGACAGATGGACACAATTACATGAGCCCCATAACCTTTTGAATATCAGAGCTACAAAACCACTGTTTCTCCCTCCAACATGGCAAGATAATAATAATAATAATAATAATAATAATAATAATAATAATAATAATAATAATAATAATAATAATAATAATAATAATAATAATAATAATAAAAATAATACTAATAATAATACTACTAATAATAATACTAATAACAATAACAAGTTGACGCTGACGCTGTCCATATCTCCCGCCCACATAATTTTAAAACAAAGATAACTGTATATTTGGAAGGTACATACTGGCATGTTTCTGATATTGTGCTTAAATGGGGACGATACGTTAACTGTACCTCTACCCTGGGTGTCATGGTAAACATATACTCAAGTAAATAAAAAATAACCTAAAAATTATGGCATGAGCAGAATGCTGGAATTTTACATGTGATTTGTAGTCATCTGAAAACAAGAAAAATGTATAGTGTCAATGAAACAGAAAAATAACTGTTTCTTACAAAGGTTACTAGTTGTGATTCTCTTTTAAGTTCTGCAGTGTGATCCATGTCATGTGATGGTCTGTGTATGGCACTGGGAATGCATCAGCAGATAGGACTCTGTTGTTATTGTCGTCTGTGAAGATCAGATCCAGGTAACCACCAAGCCTATGTGTTAGCTTTGATATCCACTGCTTGAGTTTGCGATGGGTTGGTTTGGGGCAAAGATTGTTGAAGTCGCCCATCAATATTAGTTCATAGTGGATTGGAATGTGGGAGGTCAAGGTCAAGGTCCTTCAAGCATGACATAGAACCTTACAAGGTTGATCAACTGTAAAAGTTAAGTGATCCTAGCTCACTTGTTTCTTCAGATATTGCATACAACAAATTCAAAGAAAATTGAATTGCCGCTGGTGACCTTGGAATTAGGTCAAGGTCACACCTTCGAACTAGATGTAGACCCTAACAAGAGTGATCAACTGTGAAAATTTCATCATCCTATCATATCCGGTTCTTAAGATATCGCGCACAAGAAGTTTAGAGATAAATGACCCCTGTGACCTTGAAATGGGGTCAAGGTCACTCTCCTCGGAACTCGACGTGAACACTTATAAGGGTGACCAACTGTAAAAAATTCATGATCCTAGCTTCATCTGTTCTTGAGATATCGCACGCAAGAAATGTGGGACGGACGGACGGTCGTCATTACTATATCTCCCCCCCCCACTTCGTGGGCGGGAGATAATAATAATAATAATAATAATAATACGGTGGCACTCTGCTTGTCTGCCGCAGTCCTGTGTTACTCTGTGACACAGATGGCCTAGGGTAAAAAAAAAAATAAGAAAGGAAAATAATCAAATCCATCCCTCTCACACCTTATCCCCGCCTGTCAGGCTCAGGCTTTTCCCATGGGAGCCCCCATGGGAGCCCTTATAAGGGCTACCACCATTCCCATTCCTTCCCCTCCCTGTACTCTGGGATTCTAATTTAACCTGTTGCCTTCTAACTCTATTATTTCAAGATGTCAATGTATTTGACCTTCTGTTCTTATGCTTGCCATTTCAAATGAACATTATTAACAGATAAGATGAGGAGAGAAGGCTTCAAGGTAGGCAGCTTTCCAGGCTATTGGTTAGATGTTTAGTACCCAATCCATTAAAAAGAAATCTGTTGACACACTGCAACATTCTTAAGGTGGCACAAACAAAGCTAGGCACCTAGAGGAGTGCTGTCTTCAACCCGCTCTCCTGTTTTGGTTTTTATTTTTAGACCCATAAAACTATACAAATTCTTGTTGCTTGGGATCTTTACATTATATATCCGCCAAGAAAAAATTTTAAAATCATTTTTTTGTGCAAAAAATGGACATTTTACAAAAGGGTTCGATTTGGAGATTTTTCTCGGGATTCTCGAAAAATATAGTACTTAAAAACTCGAAAATTTGCAAAATGAAACTTTGTAGTCATGTCCAGGTTCGGTTCCTTCACTTTTTCCATAAACGCAATAGATAAATTTTAATCGATTATTAATTATGATGCTGGTGAAAATGAACACTTCTTCATGTTTAGGCGGCATGAAACTGCCTAAAAAAAAACATATTCCAAAACGAAAAAAAACAGTCCTGGGCATGTCTACGAAGTTTCATTTTGCAAATTTCTGAGGTTTTAAGTACTATATTTTTCGAGAATCCCGAGAAAAATCTCCAAATTGGACCATTTCGTAAAATGTCCATTTTTTGCCCAAGAAATGATTTAAAATTTTTTTCTTGGTGTATATGTAATCTAGAGATCCTAAGCAACAAGAATATATATAGTTTTACGGGTCTAAAAATAAAAACCAAAACAGGAGAGCCGGTTGAAGACAGCACTCCTCTAAGTGCCTAGCTTTGTTTGTGTCACCTTAATACAGGTAGTAAAGAAAGACAATTCAAACTACACCACTTGCCATTTCATACATACACACTCAATGAAACCAGAGGCCCACGGGCCTAATGGTCTGCTGGCACCCTGGCTATATTGCACCCACATCTTCATTTCAAAAGCTGCGAGTCCTCAAGCGGCTTCTCGAGACATAAAGCTTATGTGATTTTAGTGTATAATTTGTCTACCAGATGGCACTTTGCTCCACATGTAATCAAAGCTTATTTGTGCAATTCCCGTGACGGATATTGTTGCATCTGCCAAGACAACAATCACCCAGTCCTCCATTTTATATCCTCAGGGGCCTTGAAACAGAAGACCAAGATCACCCAAGTTATGTAATACAAGAGATGACATGGGCCTAGTGCTGTCCTGCCATTGATGTCCAAGCTATACCCTGCAATTACATTATAACATCTTTAAACTTTACAGGCATGGTGACCTCACAAAAAAGGTCAAGATCACTGATATTACATAAATAGGCTTCGAAACATATTCTGAGTAGTTATCCACAGAAGACCCTTTAATTTATTTGGGCTAATACAGCCTATGTCAAAATTCTACAGAGGAATGTGTGCAATATGGACAATAATACTTTCATGTGTACATAGGTTAGACACTGACAAGTTAACTTATGGACAGTAAAGAGTTCAAACTGCAGAATAGGGTAATGACTACTAGGAAATGGTTCTAGGCTAAAAGAAACAAATACAATAACATTCTAGCATTGGACATGGTCTATCTATCTATCCTATAAATTTTCCAAATCTAATCCAGTTACTTTTCCAAATATGGAGTTTTATATCTGAAAACATATTTTGGCTCATAATTTCCATCAAATTATAGGTGGCACCACTAGTATCATCAGCAACTTAGATTTTGACCCTACTCCACAATCCCACCCAATTCTGTGAAGATCTGCCAAAAGTTAAAGATGTTAGACTGTTCACAAGATTTTTAAATTTTGACCCCTATATTGCATAATATTGTAGGTGGCACCACCAATATCAAAATGAACTTAGATTTTTACACATCCTATAAGTCCTGAAAGTTATATTGGGCTGACTTGAAAACTGTGGACAGTATTGTGGTCACATGATTCTCACATTTTGACCTATATACATGTATTACATAGTACCATAGGTGGCGTCATCAACCTTTATGTCAACGAAGATTCTTATATAATTTATAACTTTTAAACGTTATATGTGCCTAACTCAAAAATTGTGGGGTGCAGAGCATTCATAAGATGTCCCGTATATCTAAACTGGCCATTTGACCTTGACCTTCAAGACAGATTATACAACTATTATGCTCAAAATACATGTACATGTATGGGCCCCTCATCGGGCCTTCGATGCACGGTCTGTTTGTTCAAATTGGGTAATAACTTTTTGAGTTAGTGAAGAAAAAAAAAAATTTGGACAAGTGCCAAACTCCATAATAACTGGGTCAGGGTGACCCAATAAGTAGGTCATCAAGTACAATTTCATGTATAATGTAACCAAGTGCAATCTGGAGGCTCAATTCTCTTTGGCATTGATGTCCAAGCTACACTGTGCAAATACAAAATCACCTCTTTCAAATTGACAGGCATGGTGACCTCACAAAAATAGGTCAAGGTCACTGATATTACATAACATTCTAGCATTGGACATGGTCTATCTATCCTATAAATTTGGCAAGTCTAATCCAATTACATTTCCAAATATGGATATTTTATATCTTAAAACACATATTGACTCATATTTTCCGTTAAATTACAGGTGGTGCCTCTAGTATTATTAGCAATTTAGACTTTGACCTCCTGCACAAACCCACCAAATTTGGTGAAGATCCATTAAACATTAAAGATACTAATATGTTCACAAGATTTTCGCATTTTGATCCCTGTATTACATAATATTGAAGGTGGAACCACCATTATAGAAATGGATCTAGATTTGCATACACCCTGTAAGTCCTGAAAGTCATATTGGGTTAACATAAAAACTTTTAAAGTTATCGCACTCACAACCAAAAAGTTTACCGACGGACTGAATGATGGATGGACATGATCAATTGTATAAGCTCTGCAACCTTAGGTCAGCAGAGCTAAAAACAAATGTCTGCACAGTATCTTCTGCTTTCAAGCTCTGAAGTCCGGGTCTGCCGGCTGCTATGTTTTTTGTCAACAGAGGGCAGCATGTGACAGCAGTTGTTGCAATTGAAGTGGATGCATACAATGTTAGATACAGTGAAACCTCATTTTTACAACACTCAGATATCCCACATATTCAATATAATGATACACATTTTCATGGGAAAGGTTTATTCAATTTGTTATTTGACTTATTTATCCGGCATATTCAGTTATATGTCACATTTCGCAGGGATCACATGGTGTCATTATAACCAGTTTTCACTGTACTAAAATTACCACTACATAAAACACTCCAAATCTAGCTATAGGGCAGTTATATCATTTACACACTGATTCTCAAATATATGGTGGTTACCATTTATGCACCGAGTCCATGCTGTCATCTTTAATACATGTACAGATCGAGATACAAGTCTCCCAATTCGATGGGAGATATCCCATATTTCTAGTGACACAAATCATCTAAATTTGTCTATATTCCACTTTTATGCCTGTCTTGTCCTTATAAATTAAATAATACGACTCCTGCTTTTCACATTTTTTTTTCAGCTTGGGCTCTTGTTTTGTAAGGTGGGCACCCTGGCACATCTCTATGTACACTGTTCATGTACCAATATGCAATAAAAATTTATGGAATTCAATGGACATGTATGATATTCAGATATACAATGTTAAAAGAATTCATTGATCACAGCTCCAAAAGTCTCATAACTGAAATATGCAGATCACAGAAATGTCTTTTGATGTATTCAGGACTGTTATTAAGGAACAATAATTGCAGAATTGTAGGAGAAAAAGAAAAGCTCAATTTACATGTAGTTTTGCATTGAGGATCCAGCAAGTGTCACGGGTCTCTTTCCTCATACAAGGCACATAGATCTGTCTAGCTGGTCTCTTTAAAATGACACCATCACCCACAAGTGTGATTGGGATTTTAAAGACTTTGAAAAATAAAAGTTTCCCTCTGTCTGAGTGTGGCCCTCAAAGAGAATCATAACCATGACAAACACTAAAGTCCAAGCTGAAATAGTTATCAAGTTATCATCTGTACAGATAAATATACCTACGTGACCCTGTAACCTTAAGAATGAAGTCAAGGTCACCCCTTTACTGTGTAACTCTTACGGTCAAGCCCTCAAGTGTTCCTATGCAATTTTGAAGCAATAGCCTAAGTGGTTTTGGAGTAGATTTTCAAGATTTGGCCAAAAAATGAACAAACGAGGACTGTGACAGTCCTGTGTTCAGCTGACATGTACATATACATTTGCGATTTTTTAAGATTTGCCAAAAAAAAAGAGAAGAAATTCATAAAAAATCCAAATATCAATTGAGCGTGTCCACTTGAACAAATCTGCAAGACACCCACCTCAGGTACATTACAACCAAGTTTGAAGACAATCTGGATGACGATTTTGGAGAAGTCGAAAATGTGAATTAGCATTAGAATGCCCATTGACTTATATTGATAATCAATGGGAAGGGTGTACTTAATGATAAGTACCCAAATTGAAAAAAAAAAATTGTCAAAAAATCAGGAATCCACAGCAGCTCCACCTAGTGTACAGCTTTGTCTGACCGTTCCACAAGAAGCATAACAACCAAGTTTCAACTTAATCTGAGAAACAGTTCTGGTGAAGTCAAAAATAGCAAAAACAGACAAAACTAGAACAGACTGACTTTCCAACAGAAATTCTAATGTCTCCCGGTGGAACACTTACGTCTCTGAATAAGCTACAGGTGATAACAAATTACAAATGACCAAGTTTGCTTGAAAATTACAATCCTAATTTAGCTCTCACCTAGATATATTACTCTAGCAATTTTCACCAAGTTCTTCAACACTTATTGCAGAGAAACCAATTTCACATAAATGACCCTGTGACCTTGAGAATTCGGTCAAGGTCACCCAAATACAATGCTTACCTAGGTCCTACCTTGATACATTATCATACCAAGTTTCATAAAATTCCCTCATGTTCTTCAAGACCTATCACACAGAAACCAATTTCATATTTAAGTGATCCTGTGACCTTGAAAATTAGGTCAAGGTCACCCAACTACGATCCAATTGTGGATCTCACCTTGATGCATTATCCTTCCAAGTTTCATCAAATTCCATCAAGTTCTTCAAGATTTATTGCACAGAAACCTATTTCATAAAACTAACCCTGTGACCTTGAGATATTAGTCAAGGTCACCCAAATATGATCCCAACCTAGGTCTTACCTAGATATATATTCCTACCAAGTTTCATCAAATTCCATCAAGTTCTTCAAGACTTATTGCAAGGAAACTAATTTCATATAACTGACTCTGTGACCTTGATAATTAAGTCCAAGTCAGCAAAATACAATCCAAACCTAGGTCTTGTCAAGATACATAATCCTACCCAGTTTCATCAAATTCCATCAAGTTCTTCAAGACTTATCGAACGGAAATCAATTTCACATAAGTGACCCTGTGACCTTGAGAATTTGCTCAAGGTCATCCAAATACAATCCCAACCTAGGTCTTGCATAGATACATAATCCTACCAAGTTTCATCAAATTCTGTCAAGTCCTTCAAGACTTATCGCATGGAAACCAAGTGTTGAAGAACCTGAACAACAACACCAACAACAAGCAGAAGAAGCGGAAGAAACCGGCACTAAAACAATATGTTCCCCGGCTTCCACCGGGAGACATAATAACATTAAAAAAATAAAAATAAAAAAAATAAAAAATAAAACAGTAATGCAGCGGCCACCTGGTGAACAAAATAAGAACTATAATCTCTAGGAGTGTCCCTGTGTGATATCAAAGCAATCAGGTGAGTGGTTTCAGAGATTTTTTTACATTTGCCACCCCCCCCCCCAAAAAAAATCATAAGAGATCAAAAAATCAATGGAAAATGTCCATTTGAACAAATCTGGTAGAGGCCCACACAATGTACATTGCCACCAAGTTTGATGTCAATCTGGATGATGGTTTCTGAGAAGATGAAAATGTGAATGAGCATAAGACCCAAATTGAAAAAATGTTAAAAATCAGGAATGCACAGCATTGCCACCTAGTGAACAACTTTGTTTGACCCTTCCACAATGAACATATCCAGCAGGTTTCAGCTAAATCTGATTGACAGTTCTGGTGGAGAGGTTGAAGATAGCTATAACATTATAACACACAAAAAATCATGAAAAAAATATTGAAAAAATTGCAGTGCCACCTGGTGAATAAATGATTTGAGTGAATAGGAGTGTTCCTGTGTGATAACACAGCAATCGGGTGAGCACTTTCAGAAAAGACGATTTTTTAAGATTTGCCCAAAAATGTGCAACAACTAAAAAAAATGAGAGAGCTGTGTGAACAGCCAATGCTCAGTTGACATAGAGATTTATCACACTTGTGGTTCTGAACTAATTTCCGATTTAGGATGGCTGGATGTTTCTAGAAGAGTTAAACAAAACAAACTGACACACGTTTAAAATAGTGAGGGGCATCTGTCCCGATTATATGAAAGAAAATATGGTCCGCACCGATGACGTTCACAACATTTTACTCGGCTCAAGCGTGGATTCCCTGGTGGTCCCAGGAGTTGGGGGGGGGGGGGGGGCCTGGACTGAAATCCTTCCTATATTCTTCTATAAAACTGTGGAATCAGTTGCCTTCAGAAATTAAATCCAAGGACTGGATCCTTACCTTTAAACCTGCAGTTAAGAAACATCTAACTAATATCCTGCTATCCAGAGAATACAATAAGTTTGAATTAATTTACATTTAAATATATTAAAATAAGCATATCTGTGATATTCATAGTTTGTTGGTTCATCCAAACTCAAACGACTTTATTGTGTATATATCCCAGGTAGTCATCATTTCATGAAAGATTGGAGGATTCACCTGTTTTTTGTTTTACTCTAAGTTCCTTTTGTAAGATATTTTACTCTGTGTATTTATATTTTATGATGATTGCCTGAATAAAATCAAATCAAATCAAATCTGTGAGCTTGGGATACGAACAAAATAGGTAGACACTTATCAAAGGTACATCCCTGTCAAGTCTGATACAAATCTGGCCAAAATTATTGAAGTTATAATTATTGCTAGAAATTCCCATGTTAAACTTTACTATTACCCCTCCCCCTAAAAAAAATCATAAAAAATAGAAAAATCACTGGAGCATGACCATTTGTACAAACTTGGTAGAGACCCGTTCAGGTTACATTGCCACTAAGTTTGAAATCAATCCCACTGACAGGTTTCTTATAAGAAGTCCAAAATGTGAATTAGCATTAGAATGCCCATTGATTTACATATTCACCAATAGGAAAGGTGTGTTAACTGATAAGTACCTAAATTGAAAAAACAGTTAAAAATTAGGAATCCACAGCAGTGCCACCTAGTGAACAACTTAGTTTGACACGTCCACAAGGAACACATCCACCAAGTTTCAGCTAAATCGGAATGACAGTTCTGGAGAAGTCCAAAATAGCAAAAATACAAAAATCATAAAGAAGTAGAAACAATTACAGCACCACCTGGTGAACAAATTAAGACCTAGGAGTCCCTAGGAGTGTTCCTGTGTGATATATAGGCAATTGGGTGAGCCATTTTGGAGGAGAAAATTTTTAAGATTTGTCCAAAAATAGAATAAAACAAGTGGATCATGATGTCCTGTGCTCTGCTGACTGGGATCTGCTTTTACAGTATTGGAACACATGGACTGCAGTCTAGATTTGTACAGCTATATACATGTATGTAGAGTGGTAGCAAAGTTTGTCCTTAAAATAAATTTTGAAGGTGCCTAAGTTTAAAATCAACACTACCAATAGACATCGCATAGGATTTTTTCTCGATCTTTCTAGTGATCATGGGCGTTGGATCTTCCATTACCAATGAAGATACAAGTCAACATGCAGATTTGATCTTAAGGTCAAAATTGTTAATATCTTAACAAACTCCACAGGCCCTTTGGTATCAATGTTTAATAACATATTATTCAATAAAAAGACTATGAAAGTGTAGGTGTATAACTAAATGTTCTTGAATAGTAACATACAAGACCATGAAGTCCAGATGCATTACTAATTGCTCTTGAATAGTAACATTATAAATTATTCTATGTTTACTTGCTCTGTCTTGTTGCAGGTACCATAAACGATGCACTACTGAATTGTCTATGGTAGTACATGTATTATCAATTGACATACCTTGCTGTTTCAATGGCTGCCGATGTACAGTGGCAGCACTCACTTTCAGTCACAAAGTCTGATATCACATAACTTTGTCAAAAATTAACATATCCAAATTATTTTCGCAAACTTTCATTGTCTAATGTCCAACTATATTTTAATAAAATTTTAAGCAATTATATCATGCTGTTCTGGAGAAAAAGTTGAAAAGAGCCTTAACACGCAAAAAGTCATAAAAAAAATAGGAAAAATTGCAGCACCACCTGGTCACCAAAATGAGAACTAGTTGACCTTAGGTGACCCTATGTGCAATATCAAAGCAATTGGCCAGGCAGTTCTTGAGATGAAGAATTTTTTTTAAAAATTAATTAAAAAATTCATTAATAGAAAAATTATTGCATCATCATCTCCTTCACAAACTTGGTAGAGGTTCACCTGGGCAACATCCATGTGCAAAATTAAAACATTCCATACAGCGGTTTTTGAGAAGAAGTCAAAAGGATAAATACAATAGTGTAATATATGCACTGTATTGCCATATATATATATATATATATATATATATAGCTGCAGCACTACCTTACAGTTGCGAAGTTTAATATCCCACAACTTTGCCTAAAATTAACATATCCATATTATTTTCCCAAACTTTCATTGTCTAATGTCCAACTATATTCTGATTAAAATTTTAAGCAATTCTGTTCAGCCGTTCTGGAGAAGAAGTCGAAAATAGCCTTAACAGGCAATAATTCATAAAAAAATAGGAAAAAAAATCACAGCGCCACCTGGTGGCCAAAATAAGAACTAGTTGACCCCAGATGACCCTATGTGCAATATCAAAGCAATTGGCTTTGTAGTTCTTAAGATGAAAAAATTTTATTTTTTTTCAAAAAATAAATTTAAAAATTCATAAAAATAGAAAAAATTATTGCATCATCATCTCCTTCGCAAACTTGGTAGAGGTCCACCTGGGGATCATTCACGTGCAAAATCAAAGCATTCTATGTAGTGGTTTTTGAGGAGAAGTCGAAAACATAAAAAGTCTAACGACAGACGGAAGGACAAACGGACTGACAGACAGACGACGGACCCAAACGGATTCTATAAGCTCTGCTGACTGACAAGTCAGCAGAGCTAAAAATCAGTTAAAAATCCAAAAATCAATGGAGCATGACCATTTGAACAAACATGGTAGAGACCCATCCAAGGTACATTGCCACCAAGTCTGACGTCAATCTGGATAATGATATTGGAGAAGTGTAAAATGAGAACTAGCATTAGAATGCCCAATGACTTACATGGTAATCAATAGGAAAGGTGCATTCACCGATCAATACCCAAATTGAAAAAGTTGTTTAAAATTCAGGAATCCACAGCAGTGCCACCTGTTGAACAAGTTTGTTTGATCCTTCCACAAAAGAACATATCCACAAAGTTTCACCTTAATCTGAGAGATGGTTCTGGAGAAGTAGTCCAAAATAGCAATACTATAAAAAAAAAAACATAAAAAACTTGAAAGAAACTGCAGCACCACCTGGTAACAATTAGGAACTAGGAGTCCCTATGAGTCTTCCTGTGTGATATCAAAGGAATTGGGTGAATGGTTTCAGAGAAGAAGAATTTTTAAAGTTTGCCCCCCCCCCCCAAAAAAAAAAATTCTATAAAAAAAAAAAAAAAAGCAAAAAAAAAAAAAAATCACTGGAGCATGACCACTTGAACAAACTTGGTTAAAATCCACCCACGACACATCCCCACCAAGTTTGAAGTAAATCTGGCTGACAGTTTTGGAGAAGAAGTCGAAAATGTGAATTGTGGACAGACAGCGGACCCTCACAAAAGCTCAGCTGACTGACAAGTTTTGGCGTGTAATATAATGATACATCAGTGCATGCATTACTGATACTAAAATTTTAGTAATATTAGACAGGGAGCAATATCTTGACAAGTGAAATAAACATGAGGACTGGATGGAGCTCTTTCAGAATGCAAGGTGGATTTTGACAGTCATTAATTGGGAGGGGACTCTGCCCCCACACTCCACATTAAAAATTGTGACGTGCATAAGACTGCTGTTATAAGTGTGAATAATCAGACAACACCAGGCAGATGGTTGGTAACAATGCAAGTTTTTTTCTCTTTATTTTCTATCAGTTACACATGTATATAGCAGTGGTTGTATAACCACAGGTTCATCACATGACTGTCACGCCACGTTATTCTCCACTTAAAAGCTGCTGAATCTGCCTCTCAAAAACTGCTGAATTTACCGACCAGTACTTTACCAAATTGCTGACCAACTTACATCCATATTACATTACCCCATATTTCTCCTTGATTTGTACTAAGCTATCACTTTACACATAAGTGCTACATGTGGATTACAGGCAAAAGATACAAGCAGCACAGATCAGTTATCTGCCACACCGCCAGTACAACTGTATCCATATCCTGATAAGGCTGTTCACAGGTTTTATGGTCCCAATAAAAAACTGCACCATACTTCCATATGCTGGTCTCACCCATAACAATACTTCAATATGCTCGAAAATACAATCGCCACATACTGATGCAGCAACTACTGACATGTAATATACCAACTAAAATAGAATTTTTGCTTCACAACAAATCTGTCTGGGTGCCTTCAAAATGAGAACAGTTTGAAATGCTACATTTTGCCTTTGTTCAACATAAGCTAAGTTTTGTGTCTCAGCCTAATTTGCATAAATTAGAATGCTACAACTTTGGCTCTTTGTTCATTGGATGTGGCCATGTCACAAATTTATAAAGTGAAGTTTGAATGACAATACTATCTATAAAAGTTTGAAGGTATTCAACATCTTTATTTTGTGAATTTACCTAATTTGCATAAACTAAAAGCCTGCAACTTTGGTTTATGCTTCATTGGATGTGGTTATGTTGCATACCTACAACTATAAGTTGGAATGGCACATCTATGTATAATAGTTTTGAAGTTATTTAACGATTTAAATTTCTTGTATTCATCTTATTTGCATAAATTAAAATTGTATAATTTTGGATAATGCTTCATTGGATGCGGATATGTCACAAACCCATAAATGATGTTGGAATGGCACATCTACCTATAATAGTTCTGAAGCTATTCAAGATTTAAATTTTGCATATAGACCTAATTTGCATCACTTAAATACTACAAACTTTGGTTCATGGTTCATTGGATGCAGCCTTCCCACAAACCTATGGACTGAAGTGAAATGGTATCTCTATCTATAATAGTTTTGGTGGTTTTTGGAATGGTAGTGTCCGAGAAAAACGCGAGACAAATTTGGGTGCCATGGAAAGAAAGAAAGAAACAAAGAACCCGAGGAAAAACCATATGTCTGGTTTGGCACCCAGGCAAAAACTAGAAAAGAAGATTTGCTTCACAACAAATCTGTCTGGGTGCCTTCAAAATGAGAACAGTTTGAAATGCTACATTTTTGTATTCTGGAGAAATCACAGTAACGAGCCCTAATGAACATTTATGAAATAGGCTGCCATTTGATCCAATCAGGTCATGGTGACACCAAAATCTAATCAGTTCATCTTGATATGCTAGATAAGCACACTGCGAAATTTGAGCAAAATACATTGGAGCATTCTGGAAATAATGCGGTAAAGACCCCAATGAGCATATAATTAGGCTGCCATTTGCTGAAATCAGGTTATGATGACACCAAATCTAATCAGTTCATCTTGCCAGGTAAGATAAGCATATTGCTAATTTGAGCAAAAATATATGGAGGCATTCTGCAGCAATCACTAAGTGCCCAACTCATGCCAAGAAAAGCTGTTGACTCAGTCTTAATTCAAGTGGAGAAGGGTTCAACAATTAGGCACATGTAGATCCACAAGAATTCTTCACTTATTATTTTAAATTGTGGCCAAAATTTCTTAATATTGCTGCATTAAAATTAAATGTTACTGTAATGGCATGGACATATGTACTCAAGTTGTGACAACCATCATTAAAAGAAAAGAAAGAAATCATTTTGTGAAATGCATTCCCTCTGTGACCTTGAGAAAGTAGGTCAATTTTATCCATATTACACAACATCAAAGTTCCACATTTAATATACATTTGTGGTAAACTTGGTATCACTTGCCTCATTTTTTTTATCAACATATTGAATTCAGTGTGATTAACTAAAGTGCATAAATGACCTTGAAAAATAGGTTAGGGTTACTCAAAATTTTACAAAATTTGACCTTTGCCCTAATGCAGGTTTGCTGTAATTGCTGTAGTTCCCCTTCAGCTTTTGATCATGATAATGAATCTAATGTCTTTTGACACCTATAATGCCAGACCTTTTGAAGGAACTTGGCTGAGACCTGCCCACGGCAGACCAGCACCAAGTTTGGAGAGGATCTGGCCAATGGAGAAGTTGAAAATGTAAATGTGAACAGGCAATGGACAGATGATGGATGCCTAAGCATCCTGTGAGCTCAGCTGACTGAGAAGTCAGCTGAGCTACATACATGTAAAAGTGAAGTATTTATAAAATTATGCACAGTTGTTGAAAAGGATAAATTCTGTGGGAAAAAATCTGTGAACAAAGCCCGATTCCAGAAGCATCCAGGGACTACAGATACTTGACAGACCCCCGCAATGGATGGTCATCCTCTCTCGTGTGACCGTCATGCAAAGTTCAAAGTCTGATTCCCCATGTACTTTACCTGTCAAAGACTGCATAGTTTACAAACAAACAAAAAAAAAACAAAAACAAAAAAAAAAAACACTTTTTCATGGTTTTAGCCAAAGGCTCGAACTCATCTGATACAGTGGGAGATCTCTTCTGTTTTCATGTCTTAAGTCCTACAATCTGTAGAATTCACCCTGCATGCCACATTTTAGGTGCATCAAAGCTGGCAGTTAAAGCATCTGCCTCAGGGGTTTTATGCAGGGTTCTCTCTGAAGTTTCAAAGCTTAACTACACCATAAAGCTTTGAAAAAATGTGAAATTTTCAACTTGACCATAAAGCTGTCAATGCCTCGCACCAAGCTTTACTTAAAGCAAAGACACATGTTTCCACTTTTTCATTTTTTTACGCCCAAATAGCATGTTTTGGCCGCACAAATTAACTGTGTGGAGTTGATGAATACAGAGCAGCTTCTGAGAATAAGCAAAAATGTAAACTTCAACTTTTTCCTGACAAAAACCCTGACATCATTACAATGAAAATCAATTTGATTGACAATCCTAGATGAGACCGGCCTGTATCTACATAACATGCCCCCAGTCAACAGCTTTCCTAGAAGGCTGTCTACTCAGTCTTACACTAAGACTCAGACTCAGACTCAAAGTTATTTAGCAAAACAATGATACGTACAAAAATATATAATAGTCAGTACAATGTAAAGCTGTTGAACAAAAGTAGTTGCAAAATATTAAGGTAGGATTATCATGGTATGTGAGGACAAACTCAGCTAAGGATATAAAATCCACTATCATTGGGGCTACCTGTGACAGACTGGGCAATTAGTGATAAGCTAAGTATCACAGTCTGTAATCCAATGGGAACGGGCTGACCACACACCAGTGCAACAACGGCTCCTATGCACCGCACAAGTGGCCCCGAAGGCAGAGCCACTCGAGCAGCAGAAGGAGACTATCACAGCACTGATACATGGCCAGCCTACCCCCATCAAATCACAGACAGTGAGTATATGAAGAGGATGGTAAATGCGACATGTATCAATATCAACTTTTGCGACAAAATTACATGACAGACTTTTCGTAAACTAGACTGATACATGATTACATAGTACAATTTGCAAAACTACATAATACAGTGGTACCTGCAATTTAAGACCACCCCTAATGCCAGACAAAAGTGGTCACATATGACAGGTGGTCTTTCATTGCAGGTAAATTAACAAAGAAATAAAAGGCCAATGAGATGAAAGAGTGGTCTTAAAAACTAATGTGGTCTCTCACGAGAGGTGGTCCTTAGGGCAGGTGCCACTGTAGTTGTTGATGAGATTGAGTTATATAGAGAGATAGAGCATATTTTGTGGAATCAGAATATGAGTGGGTATGAATTTTTTCCATTATATCAGTGTTTCCCTTAACCCCTAAATGGGCGGTTATTACCCTTTCAAAACCTGCAAAACCCCCTGAGAAAATTCTAAAGGGTCACAAAACTTGTTTATTTATATTGTAAAATTGGTAAAAACCTGATTTTCTCCCTGAATTTCCCTTCTTGTTACCCCTTGAAAAAAATCCTAACGGAAACACTGTTATATTATTGGGTGTTGTATTGGGTCTTTTTGGTATGTAGAAACTAATACAATTTTGAACCAAAGAGTGCGAAGGAGTGGCCCAACCAGCAACATAAGGGTAGCAGGTGGGGTATCTGTGGGCAACAGGTATAGCTAAAAACATATTTTTAATACCAGAGCATTGCCGGGGGGCATGAATATCTCGCCAGCATAATTCAAGCCACTACGAAGTTTTTTGTTGACGGACATCGGGAAAGTGACTGCTTAGTCTCGCCAACAGCTTATGCTGGCGAGACAATAAACTGGGGGTTCATTTTTACAATATCAAAAATAAAAGTTGAGGGCTTTTTTGCATACATTAAATCTTTATGCATGCGTATGTTTAATTTCTTGAAAAGAGATTTGGTGTGGGTATTGAAAGTTACAGCAGAAATAAGACGAATGGTTTTTTTTTGTAGTTTGACAATATGGTCACCAAAGTCACTAAATCTTAATTCAAAGGAAAGGAGTTAATGAACAGGCGTCTTACCTCTCATATTTTTTGCTGCCATGTTACCTGTACCTATGGTACAGCTGCCTGCATATTATAAAGCACCAACAGAGCCATAAAGACATTACCCAGAATTAGGCCACCTTGCCCCTTACACTCTGATGGATGTGTTTTCTCACGGCGGGGACTTACTGCCATCTTACTGACAAAAGATGGGCAAAGTAAGCAGATCAAGTCACAGGTAAACCGCGTCTAGTCCAAGGGGAAGGAACTAAACTGATAAGTACATGACATTGAGCTGATGTGCACATCACCACTGTCATGTCTGAATGATACACGTCTGGGTTTGTGCCAGGAGTTTTACAACATCAGTCAGTTTTGCTAGATTAACATTAACCTGTTCAGTCAAATACTGACAACGTTAGCGACACCCATGAGCAAAATTCGACATTTTGAAACTATACTCGATAAATCTATATAATAATGGAAAGTGCAATAAATATGCACATGAATAATTGACTAAATTATGAAATATCCTTGATCAACTTCGGTAAAGCTTACAAAATTCTGCTTGCCAAATTACACCTTTTTAAGCCATAGGCTATTTGGCTAATAGATAACAGTAGCCTAGCATGTCACCACATTTGTCACGTTATGCAGCTTCATTTTCCTTTAAATGCATTTGACCTCAAAAACATAAACATGTACATGTACACAATAATCCACGCAAATCTAGTTCACACATCATGGTGACCATTTTCTGGCTTTCTGCTTCCAGGTCTTGACAGAACTTAAAAGATTGGCACACTACAATGGCTGGTGAACACAGAACTTCAGACCCAGACCCTCTTATCACCCCAGAAGACGATCGAGTTCTTGAGATCGATGCCCCAAGAGAACTTAGTAATGACATGCATGAAGCACCACAAGGGTATTCCATGAGTCACTTGAACAGTGCCACACATCACATGCATCAGGACAGTCAGCCTCACAATGGGTCTTCTGGGATTCCTTTTGAAGAATATGCAAATACTGGAAGTGATGACGAACGCATACTGCTAATACAGAGATCTGCCTGCACACAGCTTAAATTTGACGAAATCTCTGCCTTCACTCCCCAACAACCAACACCAATAAAAGAGAAGTTGATACAGTGTCTGAGGGAAAATGTTTGCTGTTCCAGGCAATGCATGAAGGAAGCAATCCTGGCAAAGTTGCCTTTCATAGAGACACTGCGGACTTATAAACTCAGGCAGTACCTACTGACTGACATCATTGCAGGGCTTACAGTTGGCGTTATCCACATTCCCCAGGGTATGGGCTTTGCCTTGCTAACCTCCGTGCCGGCTGTCTACGGTTTATACTCCTCATTCTTTCCAGTGCTGATTTATTTCTTCTTCGGAACATCCCGTCATCTGTCTATGGGAACCATGGCTTTGGTTAGTCTGATGGTGGGGGCTGTTGTAGAGCGTGAAGTGAGCCCACCACCTACTGATATGACTCTGGTGAACATCACCAACGAAACAACTGCTACGCCTACAACTTCATCAGCCCAGGAGGAGTATATTAAAGCAAAAGTTGGTGTTGCAACTGCAATGTCACTCCTTGTTGGTATAATTCAAGTCATCATGAGTTTTCTGCGACTTGGGGCTCTGACAACTTTGATGTCGCAGCCATTTGTAGGTGGATTCACCACTGGTGCTTCATTTCATATTGTCACCAGTCAAGTTATTTTCATGCTTGGCTTGCAGATCAGACGATTTGAAGGAATAGGAAAGGTGCCCTTAACTTGCATTGAAATTTTCAAGAACATCACTAGAACAAATATTGCTGAGTTGATCATAGCTATTACATGTATGATAGTGCTCATATTTGTGAAAGAATGTATCAACAATCGTTTCAAATCCAAATTAAAGATTCCGATACCAGCTGAAGTACTGGTTGTGATACTGGGCACAGTCATTTCACATTTTGCACAGCTGGAACCTTTGTTTAATGTAAGAATTGTTGGCAATGTTGACTCAGGTTTTCCAGCTCCAATGTTGCCATCTCTAGCAGGAGGAACAAGTTACATAACAGATGCAATAGTAACGGCCATTGTAAGTTTTGCCATATCAATCTCCATGGCTAGGATTTTCACCAAGAAATATAATTACCAGATTGATAACAATCAAGAGATGTTAGCTTATGGATTGTGCAACGGTGCTAGTGCATTTTTCAACTGTTTTGCTGGAGCAGCAGCGCCCCCTAGGTGTGTGGTGCATGACACATTAGGTGGCAAGACCCAGGTAGCAGGCTTGTTCTCTTCCTTACTACTTCTCTTGGTTATCATGGTCATTGGCCCTTTGTTTAAATCTCTGCCAAACAGCGTTTTAGCGGCCATCATTGTGGTGGCCCTTTTTCCAGTTTTCAAACAGTTCAAGGACTGGAAGCAGTATTGGTATGTTAACAAGTATGACCTCATCATATGGGTGTCTACCTGGCTGGCAGTCACTTTCCTGGATATTGGAATTGGCTTAGGAATTGGAATACTGATATCACTTTTTGTTGTTGTGGTTCAGGCAACATTCTCAAAAGGTCATGTTGTTGGTAATATTAACAACTCTGACCTATTTGCTAAACTGTCTGACCACAAGGTTGCCATGGAACACCAAGGCATTAAAGTGTATCACCACTGTGGCTCTCTATTTTATGCTAATGCTGAACTCTTCAAAGAAAACCTGTTTGCAGCCACTGTTAATCCAAATATTCTCCAAAATGTACAAGTGAAAGAACCAGATGACGAAACCTTGAAAACAGAAAAACAGAAAGCTGCTCAAAATGGAATTGACTTCTCAGATAGTAACCATAGAAACAAGAATGGTGACCATGGAAACAAGAATGGTAACCATGGAAACAAGAATGGTAATCATGGAGAAAAAATTGATTCATTGGATACAGCTTCTTACATCAAAACAGTTATCATAGACTGTTCAATGATTTCGTATTTGGATGTAGTTGGTGTAAATATGTTACAGCAATTAACAGCAGAGTTTGGAGCAGCAGGGATAAAGCTCCTATTTGCTTGTGTGTCCAGTGAAATTAGAAAGAAAATGGAATACATGGAAATTGTACCCAAACAGGGACAGGCTGTTTTGTATCCGACAGTGCTTGATGCTGTTGCAATGGCAGCTGACCCACAGGTTTTTGCTACAACTACTAGTTTGTAATAATCATAATTGTGTGCACATTTCGTGCACCTACATGTTTATAATAACAAGGTGCACAGCCAACTGGGCAGTGGCATGATCATCTTTATCTATGCAAGCAAGGAGCCTGCAGAGAAGGAGGAACAAATCGTGCTTTGTGCAAGGACTATCCATTTTGTGCTTTGTACTATTTGCAAATAAACTGATTTTGGCTTTGGCGGTAAGAACGTCTGGAGAGCAAAGTATCGGGATGTGGAATGAAATTGCAAAGGGTTCATTCTTCATTCAACAGACCTCTAATATTATTGGTTATCTTACAGTTTTGTGTGAACATAACCTTTCTTCTGGCATGTACTATTGATAGGGCCATTGGCCACAAAAGTTACAAAATAATTACACCAATCACAAGTAAAGTGACACAATCTTCCTACAACATCAACAACAACAACAACAATAATAATAACTAATTATAATAACTAATATGGCATGGAGGCATGAATGCCTATGTATGGAGTTGCATTATTAATATCTGCTATTCTGGTCCCAGGGAGCAAGTGGAGAAAGTTCCTACCAGTGCTATACTGCAGCACTACTGTACCACAGTGCTACTGCACCACTGTACTACTGTACATACTATTGTACTACATCACTACAGTACACCTGTGCTATAGTACTACTGTATTACAGTACCACTGTGCTACTGCGCCACTGTACTACTGTGCCACTGTACTACTGTACATACTATTGTACTACATTACTACAGTACACCTGTACTATAGTACCACTGTATTACAGCACCACTGTGCTACTGGACCACTGTACTACCGTACCACTGTTTTACTGTACCACTATACTACACTGCTACTGTAATACAATACACCTGCACTACTGTACCTCGTTACCACTGTACTACAGTACACCTATACTACTGTACTGTGTTCCTGTACTACAGTACACCTGTACTACTGTACCGCTGCACTACAGTACTACAGCACACCTGCACTACTGTACTACGGTACACCTGTACCACTGTGCTGCTGTACTACTGTGTACAGTGGGTTTCTCCCAGTCATTCCGCTTCTTCCACCACATGTAACATTGAGTACATATCTACAACTATCTGTGAAATGAAGCATGACTTGATAAGTCAATGATTCACTGCTTTGACAATCCATGTAAAACAAACGATTCTGGGTAAATATAGATCTGGATAAATATGCACATATAGGCAAAAATTCTAGCCATACGTGATATATCTGATTACATTTATCCATTTCCATATAAAAATGACATTGATTCTGCTATATGTTTATAATTATATTCACATTATGTATGTATTTTTACAGGGGTCACATTAAGCGTGCGTCCTGAGTCATAGACGCAAAAAATAAAGAAAAGACGCCTGGAAATCAATACAATAAAACATTGTCACTTTGCGTCTCTGTGGACGCACGCACAAAAAACGTAATGCATTTTGAACGATACAACTGCAAATATTACCCTATTGTAACTTTGCACCTTTGCGGTCATGGTGTTCTGCATCATCCACCATGATTGTGCATTATACTGGTGGAATTCTCTGATGTTCGTCTTTATATGTAACAAGCTTTCTTATTTGCTAAGAAAAAAATATTCCTGGGGTATTCCTGCAAAAATTTATGTCATTTCACTTCATTATAAATGCACAGAGAGCATTTCCCTGTTCCTCATTAGATGGATTTGATCACGTGCCGCTCACTGTCCAATCAAACTCGTTGTTGCCCATACATGTGCCCGTCTCACGTCCACTATGTTGGGGAGGAATAAGTCGTATTAAAGCGAAGATTATTGGACCAAGATCACACGTGCACGAAGCGAAGATTTGCGTAAACACGATGTGATCATGTGTTGTTGATTGCTGTCTCCTATGCATCACGTCGTCGTTGGTGATTTTTAACAAAATTTTGATGTTTTGATTTTATTAAATTGTTTGAATAGAACAAATCTGTATGACAGAACAAGAGAGGAATGAAATTCACTATCGCAGACCGAAAAAAATATACGTACAACATAGCGGAAAACCATCCATGCCTGTGACAGGCTGTGTACACTCGCTTGTGTTGTGTTGCACGGCCTGTACCGTGTTGCTTAGTAAAAAAATGTGACAGCACTTAAAATCAGACTCTCGACACCTCCTACGGCATCAAGTTTTTCAGGTAAATTGAAATGGAAAGTGCACAGAAAATCATGTAATTTCTGACCATTTCATCACGTGGAGTGAGTCGCAAAATAACAGAGCCCAGGCCTGTTCAATATGCATGCCGTTTGTTGTGCAATAGAGTTAAAAAACTGCCCGATGGTACACGCCGACACGGTGTGCGATATCAGATACTGGCGCAATGGGAGTGTGCTAGGGGCTAAGACCACTTCACAAACCACAGTTTGGTCGACTAGGGACATGTTATAGACTTAGTCTTAATACCAGGTCCCTGGATAGACTGAATCCATCCTTGGTACAATCAACAAACTTTTAGTAATTGAACTCTTACATTGGCACATTGGTAACTTTTTATTCAATCTTAATTATAATCATGATTTGCCTGCATTAGCATATAGACCATATGTTATGTTTGTTTCTAGGCTTAAGATAACTGCATGTTTTATCTATTTAACAATTTTATGTAAACTCATGCATCACTGTATGTTGATCATACCAAATAAAATCAATCAAATCACACAAAATGAAGTCTAGTTTGCACAAGTTCAGGCTGGACCCATTGATTCAGTCCATGGACTCACTATTTTTCCTGAAAAAGAAGAAAGATGCCATTGATGCACACAAATGGTTCTGGGTACCCATGGATCGGGGGTGTTGTGGGTCCCTTGGACCCACACTGAAAAATCCTTAATGTGACCCCTGTTTTTAGTTGCTACATATCATAAATGACAGATCTGATTCTATTTAACACTTTCCCAGTGAAAAATATTAATATCACCACATCAACAGCTTCTACCTCATCACTGCTAAGAGCACAGTGTATGGGCGAAGGGAGCTGGTCACTAGGGGTCACTTATGATACATTGGAGGCCTGGGATGGCACACTCCATTAGTGACAACAGGAGGTTCTTGTGTTACTCTGAAGCCCCTTTTTTCAGTAAAATTTTCTTACAAAGGTCCATTTTTTGCTAAAACAAAAGCTGTTTGAAACAATAGCATGTCCTCAGCTGACCTTAGTACTTTCAACCACACAACCCCTGATCCATGGGTACCTAGAATCATTTGTGTGCACTTTCAAATCCACTGGTAATGGGGCTTTATAGAAGAAAATTTCTAAGGATTTCCCAAAAATATAAAAGGATAAAAATCATCAAAAATAAAAGACAAAAGGCCTGTGAAAGTCCTGTGCTCAGCTGACATGTACTTGCGATTCTTTAAGATCTGCCCCGAAAAGAACAAAAAAAATCATTAAAAAAAATCCATAAAATAAATCAAGCGTGACCATTTGAACAATCTGGTAGAGACCTACCCAAGGTATACTGCCACCAATTTTGAAGTCTATCTGGCTGAAGGTCTTAAAAAAGACGTCGAAAATGTGAATTAGCATTAGAATCCACAATGACTTGCATAGTGATCAACAGGAAAGGGGCACTTACCAATAAGTATCCGAATTGAAAAAATCCTTAAAAATCAGGAAGTCACAGCATTGCCACCCAGTGAACAACTTTGTTTGACCTTCTACAAGAAACATGTGAACCAAGTTTCAGCTTAATCTGACAGACCGTTCTGGAGAAGAAGTCAAAAATAGCAATAACACACAAAAAACCATTAAAAAATCACATTGCCACCTGGTGAACAAATTAAGAACTATGAGTCCCTAGGAGTGTTCCTGTATGATATCAAAGCAATAGGGTGATCACCTTCAGAGAAGATTTATTTAGATTTGCCTCTCCCCCCCCCCCCCCCCCCAGTAAATTTTTAATGTCTGGCAGCTTGTTAACAATAGACTTTTCCAGTACCATAGATGGCGCTGGCTTCCTTTTCAACAGTGCTTCGCGGATTGGGAAAATCGGGGTGTTACACCTCTGCATCAGACGGTCAGTGCCATACGCCAACATGGGGAAGCAGATTACTGCCGTGTGCCAAATTGCCAGAATAATCGTAGTAAACAACCAGACCTAAGATTTTTTGCACCACTTTTATTATCCTAAGCATGGATCAGTTTTATTCGTGTTTTTATCAGTGTTTCTCGGTGGTATTTTGGCCAGGCTCACGGCTTTGCTGTACCCTGAATCAGCTTCGCTAGCTGTGCATGTTGACGCCGATTAATGTTGCATTTAAAAGGTTGATAGATATATTTCGCCCATATTCAGTCGAGTGATGTCTCAAATATGTATTGCTGCACTAATAACGTAAAACCACATGTGTAATTGAGAGCAATTTTGTGAAGTTCTTGGTGTGACATTCAATCGCGTGGCTTCGGCTGCCACTTTGAAAAACTTGAACCGCTTGCTCATCGAAGATTGTTTCTGGTGTATTTTCAGGAAAAAAACCTTCGTGTACTCATTTTATCAAAAGTATTTACAAGCAGAGTTTATGTGATAGGTAGTGACATCCTGTTTAGTTTTTTTCAATGCAACAGTGGCCTCAATCGGCACAGTTCTGTGCTCTATAAGTACTTGCTGAAGAAACCAGGTTTGTGTGTGGCTGCTTCTTGCCAGCTAGGCTGGCGTGATATTTGAATATAGCACTAACTGCATTGTAGTCGACCTAAAAATGTTTCTTATGCTGGGATTTAAAAGTAATTATGCATGTACAATGCAGACACGTATAATCTAAATTCTCCCTTTCAACTTCTGCTCCGCTTTCTCTTGCATTCGCCTCCCATTTCTAAACCGGTGCTCAATGGGGACCGGAACACCCCGATTACAGACAGAGCCACCACAGGTGACAAAATGTACTAAACGTTCCCAGCGCCCTCTAACGTATTGAAAAGGTCTATTGTCATCCCATAATGACACTCACAATTGTCTAGCTTGATGTCTATTTTCCTGCATTAGTACAATAAAATGGTGTACTAACCAATTCCAACTGGCAATGGCAGTGTAATCAGGCCCAGAATTTCGCAAAATTTGGCAAGAATCTATTTGGACTTTTGTCCATTAGTTTTCTTTTTAAAGAAAGACAAGTTTAGGATAATCTTTACGAGAATGGATTCTTAGATGCTCGCCAAAATTCTTGCCCTGTATAATGTATTACACAGGATGTCTAAACCTGTGGACATTGCCGTATTTGAACTTTTGCAGTGGATCTTAATAAAAAATTTGTTGAGAATATTGAGCCAGCAAAAATCTCAAAAGTGTGTGATATTTATGATACCTGTAGTTTTATAGAATATGTGAATGGAACCATGCTGAAAACTCTATAGTTCACTATCTTCGGAACAAATTTAATTAACATAATATAAGTCAATTTTAGGCCTATGGCCTTCACATACTTTTGCATTGTTATGGAGGGCACAAAGGTGAAGGAACAATTCTCATGCTAAGTGTCTTCACATTTTTGGTTGTGGACATGTATGTGCACACGAGAATACATGGAACATTTCCAAGTGCTTACCTCACAAAATGGTGTAAACAGCCTCCAGATACAGCCATGTAAAAACAGGAGGGCTTCACAAACAGCTGCTGGAAAAAGTGGTAGATATGCGAAGGTTAAGCACTGAAGATGTGAAGTGACATTTTGGGGTCCATGGGCATGCTTAGTTTTTAACACTCTGTCCAATATATCATACTGCCAAATTGATGTTGCAAGTTTAAATTGGAAGGTATACCATCGTACTGTACTAATTAAAAGATGGATGCATAGATGGACACAATTACATGAGCCCCATAACCTTTCACATATCTGAGCTACAAAGCCACTCTTTCTCCATAAAACCTGGTAGAGATGTAATATATTTGACCTTCTGTCATTATCCACGCCATTTCAAATAAACATTATTTGCAGATAAGATGAGGCAAGAATGCTTCAAGCTAAGTAGCTTTCCAGGCTATTGGTTAGATGTTTAGTGCCCAATCCATTGAAAAGAAATCTGTTGACACACTGTGACATTGTTAATTAAAGGTAGTAAAGCAAGACAATTCAAACCACACCACTGGCCATTTCATATGCATATATACTCAATGCAGAAACCAGTTCCATGCCTGGGGGGGGGGGGGGGCATGAATGTCTCACCAGCATTATTCCAGCCACTCCAAAGTTTTTGTTCAATGCTCATTCAAGAATGATGTAACCAATGAAGTGTGACAGTGATGGTACAAAACTGTAGTGACTTATGAAAATGTGTATGGCTGTCTATTTTTATTTGGAGAGGTCATTGTATTCATTGAGTGTGTGTTGAGTCATTGGGTTCAATGAATACTTGGCAGGGTCACTGCAGAGCCACTGAGTTGGCCTGTTTTGTGGGTGACTCATGTGTAACTTGTAACCATGTGGAATAAGCTACAATGGTGACCTACGTTCATATGAGGTAATCCAGACAGGTCTCAATGCACTGGAATGTGCGATTAACTGGAAAACTCTGGAACAATGGTGATATTTATCTGGCTCTCTATATATAAAGTAGATATTTTCCTGACTGAGAAGAGAGAGAATTCTGAAGGATCTGACAGGAGCTGTGTGTTGTCATCAAGCCATTGGGACTGTGAGCCATTGTTTACATTGTATCTGTGGAGTGTGGACAGTGTCTTGACAGGACTGGTATATTTGGTGCTACATATTTACACGTTGTACCTGTGGAGTGTGGACATTGTCTTTGAGTGGACTGGTATATATTGTACCACATTGGAGCCAAACTATTCCTCTGTGGGATTGGATCAGCGCCACACCTTTCAGTACCATATTGGACCCAAACCATATCTGCACCAGGTCATTTGGCACCTGTCATAGGACTTCGAACTGTGGGACAGGAACTGTGGATAATCTCACCACGGACATGGATTTACCTAGACTGTTTAAACACCAGTGGAGATAAGTTTACCTACTTATATCACTGTTGTCATTCTTTGTTGAGTTCTGTGAATATTCAAAAGGTGGGCATTTTAACAGTGACCACCACAATAAATCATTTACCCAAAAACGAAAGCCCTACCCAGTGTAGTTAGTGAAATAATGCCACTCCAAAGTTTTTTGTTGATGGACGGATGGATGGACAGACAGACAGATGTCCTGAAGGTGAGCGCCTAGTCTCGCCAACAGGTTGTGCTGGCAAGACAACAAATGACTGCACATTATCTTCCACTTCTGGCTCTGCAGACAGTGTCTGCTGGTTGCCATGTTTTTTGTCAAAAGAGGGCAGCACCTGACAGCAATTGCTGCACTTGAAGTGGATGCTTACTATGTTAGATACTAAAATAACTACTACATAAAACACTCAAAATTCAGGGTATTAATACTATTTACACACTGATTCTCAAATCTATGGTAGTTACGATAAATGTATCGAGTCCATAATGTCATCTTAAATATATGTAGAGAGGTGCCAAGTCTCCCAATTCGATGGGAGATATCCCATACTTCTAGTGACAAAAATCATCTAAATTTGTCTATCTCCCACTTTTTTGCCTGTCTTCTCCTTATAAATAAAATAATAGGACTCCCACTTTTCACCTTTATTTCAGCTTGTGCTCCCATTTTGTGTCCTGTGCAGCTTGGCACATCCATATGTATATTGTACATGTACCAGTATGCAATAAAAATTTATAGAATTCACTGGACATGTATGATATTCAGACACACAATGTTATAAGAATTCACTGATCACAGCTCCAAGTTTCAAAACTGAAATCTGCTGATCATAGAAATGTCTATTCATCTATTCAGGACTCTTATTAGGGAACAATTGAAGAACTGTAGGAAAACAAGAAAAGCTCAATTTACATATAGTCTTGCATTGAGAATCCATCAAGTGCCAGCTGTCTCTTTCCTCATACAAGGCACATAGATCTGTCTAGCTGGTCTCTTTAACAGCCTGTCTTTAAACTGAAACCAGCACCAACTTAGTGTGAATAGGATTTTAAAGACTTTGGAAAATAAAAGTTTCCCTCTACTGACTTTAGCCAAAGTTTAGGTCTTTTTTTCAGGTTCCTACCTCAAAATAGATCTCAAGTTATAAAGTGAACAGTAAATTTCATGTCAGTTGACCTGTGACCTTGGTAATAAGGCCAAGATTACTCATGTACTGTCTGAGTGTGGCCCTCAAAGAGAATCATAACCATGACAAACACTACAGTCCAGGCTGAAATAGTTATAAAGTTATCACCTGTACAGTTCAATACACTTAAGTAACCCTGTGACCTTAAGAGTGAAGCAAAGGTCACCCCTTTACTGTGTAACTCCTGTGGCCAAGCCCTCAAGTGTTCCTATGCAATTCTGAAGCAATAGGCTAAGTGGTTTTGGAGAAGATTTTTCAAGATTTGGCCAAAAAATGAACAAACATGAGGACTGTGACAGTCCTGTGCTCAGCTGACATGTACATATACCTTTGCGATTTTTTAAGATTTGCCAAACAAAAAACCCAAAGAAATTCATAAAAAAATCCAAAAATCAACTGAGCGTGTCCATTTGAACAAATCTGCAAGACACCCACCTAAATTACAACAAACAACAAGAGGGCTGTGTGAGCAGCCCATGCTCAGCTGATCTAGACATTCATCGCACTTGTGACTATGTGAACTTGGGATAGGATCAAGGTCACCCATATACTGAGTAAGTCTGACCTTTATGGAAGAACACTAACATGTGCAACATCAAGGTCCCAATTCAAGTAGTTTGCAAATTAAAGTGAAGAGTAAAATTCATGTAGGTTGCAATGTGACCTCAGAAATGAGGTCAAGGTCACTCATGTACTCTCTAAGCACGATATTAACAGAGAAACATTAACATGTGCAACATCAAGGTCCTAACTCAAAACAGATCTCAAGTTTTCAAATGAACAGTAAATTATCCTGTGGCCTTGGGAATGAAGTCAAGATCAATCATAAACTGTCTGAGTGTGGCCCTCAAAGAGACTCATAACCATGACAAACAACAAGGCTGAAATAGAATCAAGTCATCATCTGTACAGTTAAATACCCCTAAATGACCCTATGACCTTAAGAATGAAGTCAAGGTCACCCAATCACTAAGTAACTCCTGCTGTTATGCCCTCAGATGTTCCTGTGCAATTCTGAAGCAATTGGCAATGTGGTTTTGGAGAAGATTTTTTTCATAAACAAGAGGGCTGTGTGAATGTTAGCTCCTCAACTTCAGACAATTCTACATTACAGTCAATTTTTGGCATGTAATATAACGGTACATCAGTGCATGCTTGCGTATGTTGCTGTTACAAAAATTTCAGTGATATTAGACAACTTGAAACATGAATTAAACATGAGGACTGGATGGAGCTCTTTCAGAATTCAAGGTGGATTTTGACAGTGTTTAATGGGGGGGGGGGGGGGGGGCTGTGCCCCCAGACTCCGCATCAAAAATTTTGTTTCAAAGTTTTCAAATATCCTGTTGAAAAAACAAAAAAACAAAAAAACATTTGACAGTGCTTAAGACAAGTACCCCATTCCAGTGTCTAGCATGGATGGCTCGAAACCCTTCATGGAAGGGCTTAGTTGAATGTCCAATCCTCCCCAAAAGTTGTTAAACCTCATACTACCCCAGTTTCTGACAACGTAGTAATGTTGGGAGAGCAAAAAAAAAAATGCAAAACTGACTAACAATGGGGCAGAATTATCAGGAATTTGATGGCCCCGATCCACAGTCTAGCAGACCTGGGCCATTAAATTCCTGATAAATCCGCCCCATCGTGGTTTATTTAAATATCATATATCTAAACGTGTCATGAATTAAAAATGCTATCATTCACAATGAATGGAATTATAAAGCTTACCACATGGTTGTAGCTGTATCAGCACTGGATTACCCATATCATCAACAGACCAAACATATATATACAGTGAAAACTCGTTATAATGACACCATCTGTTCCCAAAGAAATGTGTCCGATAACTGAATATATATGTCCGATAAAGGAATCAAATAACAAAGAAACTAAACCTTTTCCCATGAAAATTTGTGTCATTATATGGAATATGTCGGATATCTGAATGTCGTTATAATGAGGTTTCACTGTATTTATCAAGTAATTATAGCTGTATCATCCAGAAAAGGTGGAAGATACAGACTGGGTGATAACCCTGTCCATATCACCACAGTGCAAAGGTCACTGAGAACTACTTTCGTTCTATTCTTGTAGTTGGCACATGTCAAGCATGTAGTTTTCAAATGACCCAATTACTGGATCCTGCGTTACAGTTATTCATACGCAAAGCTATGCAAAGCCTTGTTTTCTGAAATAAATGTTGAAACTGTTTCAATTGTCTTTTTTTTTGTTATTTAACGATGAAAATAAAATTACAGCTATAATTACTGGATAAAAGTAAAACCAGCCGCGTGGAGGAGGCTCGTCACCAAACTGGCCTCCTTCCTGCGGCGGATCACTCCTCGTGCAAGCACTCGGCGTGATCCGCCGCGCGAACGAGATAGTCTGCTGACTCGTCTCCTCCACTTGGGCCTTGGCTGGTTTTACTATTATATATATACCTATATTATGATTTAATATACAAATACACATATTGTATAGTTTTTTGTCCTGTGCACTGTAGGGTTTCAGTCCATGAAGGTCCACTCCAATTTGGTTATTAGATAAAGTGGGTTTTAAGCACTCGTACGGTGACAGTGACACATAAACTTGTAACACTGACACTCGTATTTTAGGCTATGTCTACTACATATTATCTCTCATCATATAATTTTGAAAATTTGTTAAAAATCTGGATATGACAGCAGCATCCGTAATCATACAAATTTGGCGGAGACAAAGTCAACCATAGGGCAAGCCTTGCTACGCGGGGATACGTGTGGACAACTTTGCGCACTGAGTAAGGGAGCTTCTTTAGACTATATCACAGATTTCCTGACGTAAATAAGGTGCTACTTTAGAAAATCACTGAAGTGTCATGAAAAGGGGTGATGGATTCTGAAGAACGGCCCATCCGGGGACTAATTCTAAAGAATATAGCCGCGAATCAGTGCCACATCACGCTGCCTTTAAAGTTTAGTTTAGGCCTGTGTCTGTGATGCAATTTTTAATTTGTCAATGAATAATCCGCTGATTTTTTCGTCTTTCCCAACTTTTTACAGTCAATTCAGCTAGTGATGGTGTATAATTGCAAAATCAAGGTTTAGAAATGAAGCTAAGAACATTTGACGTCCCATTTGACCTGGGCCTACCCAGCATTTAAATTTTAACAATAAAGGCCAGTTCACACATGGCGATATTGGAGGATTTTGTCAAATTAGTTACGGTTTTGGCACAGACCGATCACATATCACAAATTAATACAAAATACATTCACAAGAAAAGATAACAACTTATTGTCTGGAGTAATTTAAGACCAGATCGACCAACATAACTGTACAAACATACCGCTGTTTTGAGTGCACACATCAGAAGTTTGGCCTTGGGTAATTTGCTCTCCACGCACGAAGGTAAGAAAACATCATGGGGTAGGGTAAACGCCAGAATGGATCGGACCGGACACAGGCCTAACACAGGCCGGTGAGCTGATTGATTGATTGATCTTCATTTATCACACAGACCAGGCACATAAAATAGGGATATCCATGTAAAAACATACAATACAATAGTAGCGATAACACCCTGATTCATATGAATGGAAAGCGCTAGAAAGACAACATAGTATAGTCTTTTCGGAGTTCACTGTGGACACGCCTTTTAACCCTTTTGAAGTTCAACTTTTGAAGCGTAATTCAAGAACTACCTCAGTGACTATCACAATGATCCTCCTCGTTGAGTTTAAGGCATCCGGGCACCTACCTACAATGTAATCAACGATCTTCTTGCTATAATTTCTGAATAAAAACGGAAATACCCATTCCAATTTTAATATTTTTATTGGCAAATTGAGCACGGCAAGCGGTATATTGTAAAATACGCATTTCAGAATTGGAAAAGCTCAAGTTCAAGTTTATTTATTTCCAACTGTTTAGGCCTCGGCCCATAGTAATTATACAATAAACTATATACATTTTAGTTATGTAGATGGTCATCGTGAATCCTTATATATATATATATATATATATATATATATATATATATATATATATATATATATATATATATATATATATATATATATATATATATATATATTCGTACTCAAAATGGTACACTGAAAAAAAATAATGGTAATGATGAGGTCAACTCAACTTCCTTGTTGTTCATATTGCGTCTGTCAGATAATTGTTTTTAAGACATATATTATATTAATTTCTCCATCATCTATTCAGTTTGACAATTTTCATGTAAACTTTATGTCTTTTATGTGCTCCCGCACCATAACACTGCCGACACGCGTGGACTTTTGGGCACCTGTTACAAACATAGATATATTTTTCCTTGCAGTATGTTTCACTGGAGTCAATATAGGCACAATTTTGTACACCGCATTGATCAACCACAACGTTGCTGGCTTGGAGTCTGTTGTGTGAATTACCATAATTGTTGTTGTTGTTGTTGTTGTTGTTGTTGTTGTTGTTGTTGTTGTTGTTGTTGTTGTTGTTGTTGTTGTTGTTGGCGTTTGACAAACTGGATTGGTATGATGCTAATAAACTTAAGGTTTTCATATTTTCACCTTATTTATTGAAAGAGTCATAACAAAAAGCTGGTTGTCCATTTACAAAATTTGTATCAGTGCTTAACAATGTTTTGATGAAAATTATTAATATTATCAGCAGCAGGAATGCCATATTTGTGTCGTAAATAGCTATACAAAGGGCATTTGATCACCATGTGAAACTAATCATCACTTTTTTATATGTTCGTGGTTCTAAAAAAGTTACAAGACCTATTACATCTCTATACTTTGGGATCTACAACTCTCAACATTTAGGTGATTGTTAATACATCTGAGTTTGCTTAAAGCTACTATGTATTTACTTACTTCTGTTACATTGAAATAAGGTTTTAAAATTACTTTTTTTTTTACTTCATGTAACCACTTTAACTTCAGGTTTTCTCCATAAGATGACATCCAATTCTTTTTTCCTACGCCTTCCTGCCTGGACTAAAATTCGCTTAAAAA